>OY725329.1:29266947-29866947 GCA_963242795.1 Inga leiocalycina | reverse complement strand
CTTGGTGGCACAGGGCCAATTTTGACAAGCCATGAACGAGTGTGTGACATTTTGATTCTGATTAATAATCATCTATTGTTCTTGACCTTGGTTGTTTTGCCAATCGTAGGAGCCGATGTTGTGATAAGGGCTGATTGGTTTGAAACACTAGGTCTCTTCTATTCGATTCTTAGCTGACGACAACTTCGTTACCCTGCAAGGTTTTTGTGGTCCAGCCATTGCACATGCTCAATTTCATCATTTGATTCGGACACAGCAAGTAAACGCCACATCTGAGTTTTACACGATGGAATAGGTTGTTCCGGATACTATACAACCTGACAATTTTTCTAATATGTCGGATGATTCAGAAATGATATTACAACGTCATTATTCTGTTTTTGATCAACCTCATGGCTTGCCTCTGCCTAGAGGTCATAAGTATAAGATAGAATTACAACCAGGAATTGGAGCTGTCAAAGTCCGCCAATACCAATACCTATTTGTCATAAAGATGAAATTGAAAGGATCATTTCTGAACTACTTGCAGAAGGCTTGATTCGACCTAGCTCAAGTCCTTTTTTTGCACCAGTGATTTTGCAAAAGAAGAAAGATAGAACATGACAGTTTGTGTTGATTTTCGTGCCTTAAATGCTGTGACAATCAAGGATGCTTTTCCCATGCCTATAGTGGATGAATTACTTGATGGGCACGATGGCTTTGTGTTTTTATTCCAAGTTAGATCTAAAGTCTGACTACCACCAAATTCTAATAAGGGAAGGTGATTGAGATAAGACAGCTTTTCAAACTCGTTTGGGTTTATATAAGTGGTTGGTCATGCCCTTTGGGCTCATAAACACTCTGGCTACATTCCAATAGTAATATCCTGAATTTTAGGCCTAGGACTTTGAGGATAAGTCTATATCAGGCAGACTACTAAGCCCAGTTCAAGAAGAGTGTAATGCCCCAAAATATGGTTAAGGGCTAATAACTTAAAAAATGAATGTAATTATGGTTGAATAAACACTTTTGAAGAATATAGTGTGAAATTCGATCTGAATGTGTTTCAATCAGTGCCCAAACCCTGCATTTAAGCTTAATTGTGAGATAAAGCTTAAAATGAACCCTAGTATAGGGGAGAGTGCATGGTTGAGAGAAATGAATGATAAAATGTGTTTAGTGGTGATTAGGTAAGAATTGCCATAATCAGGGGTAAAATGGGAAAAAGGAAAGTTATCGACCGATTGGTCAGTTACCGAAGAGGAAACTCATTGGTAACTTAAAGATCAATGTTTAGGATTAACTCTCAAGAGACCAAGAGGGTGGAATCCTATGTATGTGTGTTCATGTGTGCCATGGAAGAGGAAATAAGATTATGACAAGTGGCAACATGAGAGCCATGAGATCAAGGTCAAAGTTTCAACATTTTTCCTCTCTCCTCTCTCCCTCCAAAGTTGGCCAAGAGCACTCATGGGGAGTCAAAAATTTGATCTTCATCATCTTCATCTTCTCTCTCCTAAATCACCATTTTCACCTAGCTTAAGGAAGAAAGAGAAAGAAGAAAACTCAAGGTTAGTGCTCCATGTGACCTTTAATGCTCAAACACTCTTCATTAATGTTGATCATGGTGATGAGAGCTTTATGGCTAAGGTTTTAGACGAAAAAAGGTATTTGAGTGCTTGAAGAAATTTGGGAGTTGTGGAATCAAGAATCTACTTTTGGAGAGAGAAAGAGGTAAGAAAGAGCTCTCTATTGACATATTCATTGTGACCATTAGTTGAGTTTTGAAATTTGTGATTTTTGCCCTGATTATAGTATGATTTTGAAATGGATGAATTAGATAGTGTATTATGGTGGAATTAGTGTTATATTGTGTCTTTGTGCTATTATAGTTAGTTTGGAATTGGGATAGAGAGTTTGACAAATTGGTGGTTTAGGATGTATTTTGGTTCAAAATTGAATAGGTGGGGATGTGATGAGAATTTAGTTGTTTTAGTGATTCCAATGGGTTTCTTGTGAAATGTTGGAGAGGATAGGGTTGTTTGTGGATTTTGGGAGCCATTAGACACATTGGTTGGAAATTTGGAAAATTCTGTCATATGCTACGTTTTGGCTTCTGATAAAGCCTCACTCGAGATCTATGGGGTCTTACTCGAGTGCAGTATTATATTTCATTTTTTTCTTCAGTCTCAGTTGCACTCCCACACAAAGTAAGCAGAAGTGCATTGTCTCACTTGCGAGTGATAGGGGTCCTCACTTGAGTGCATCTTGTCTCACTCGAGTGTACATGGCCGCGTCTCAGGTTTTCACTTGCAGTCTATTTTCCAAGAGTGTGTGTTAGCACTCACAAGTATTATGATGTCACTCGAGTGTTAGAGTTGCCACTTGAGTGCACTTCCTGTTTCAAGATTCCTTTTGCTCTTGGGTAGTCACTCTCTGTGCTTCACTTTGTAGGACTCGGGTGAGCAAGAGGCTACCACTCGAGTGTTGAGTTCAGGACTCTAGTGCTGTGATCATTTTCTATCTTTATTGTTGCTCTCGGCCAAGTACTCGCACGAGTGAGCCGTCCTCACTTGAGAACAAGTCATCTCATCACTCGAGTGCGTCATCCATCACTTGAGTGCATCAGTTAAATTCAGTGTTTATACTTCTGAAAAAGGGATCTTTGATGTAGTTCTTCCAACCCTTTAGGCATGTGTCAAGGCTTCTAGTAGCCACCTAAAGAGTTCAAATGATAACCAACTTTAAGTGTTATGGAATTAAGAACTTGGAATAAAGATTAATCCATCATCCTTGATTTTGATTTTTAGGATTTGATATTTGCCCTGCTCGTGAGTAGATTGTGCCAGAGTACACCAAGAAAGAACAAGGTAGTGATGTTTTTCCTTATACTATATGTGATACATTGTATGCTTGATTTATCATTATTTGTGAATCCTTCACCTGCGGCCCATCGGTGGTTCCGGTGGGAGGATCATGCCTTCGGGGCAGTAGAGATACGGGGGATGTGACTTTGTGATTATGTGGATATATGACAGCTAGTATGCTGTGTTTCATGCTGTTATGCTGCTTGATGATGTCATTGCATGCTTTGTGATTATGTATGGTATGAGTGATTTGTTACTATTGAGATTCTTTTGAATCTCATTCTTTCTATTGACTAACCTTCAGATAGGGTAAGTGGCTCCAAGGGAAAAGAGACGACCAAGTGCGGCGAGAACTTTTGTAGGGTCATTTGATTTTGGGATATTGGTTATCGACTTTTGATTGGGGATCACTGTATATCCTGTAAATATTATTTTGGATACGGTTGTGTAATCCCCTAAATGGAAAATTGTAAACCCTTGTATATATGAAACCCAGGGATTGCCGGGATTTTGTTGTACACTCTGATATGTATGAATGTGATTTAACTATACTTGGTAGTTATATTCGAAATGTGAATAGGAGATCAGGTTAAACCGATTTCGAAAGAAATTTGTAAAACCATATCTCAATAATGAGAGTAAAAATGAAATTTTATCATCTATTGGTCTCTAATTCATTTTAATTACGTATTTTTGAATCATAATTACTGTTTATAAGACATGGGGTTACAAAGTGTCCCAAGAATGTTGAGAGATAAAAAACTCTAGGGGACTATATGATTCGGCCTTACCGGGAAGCGGGCCCAATGTACATAGGAAGTAAGATCAAAGTGTCAGAGAAGATGCTCACAGGACACATATACAATGCCATTAGGTTGGTAGAAAGACACCACCCAACTATGTCATGAGGTATGGGACTGATTAGTTGAGGGAAATTTGCCTGTATAGGTGTGCACATGGCATTTTTAGGGCATATATGTGTACCCTGCGTTTTTGAAGTAGACACTAGTATATGGCGCCATGTGGGGCCCATGCACATACATAATTTGATTTGCCTTGATATGCGTGTCACGATCTTGAGGAGAATGCCGAGTATGCACCAATAAAGTAAATTTATTAAAATAATGCTAATAAAGTACACAATGATGACTCATGATGACACACCTTTTTGTTAGCTAAACAAGAACATGACATGTGTTCCTTAATCATGACAAAGGACAAAGCTACTTTTGTGTTGGCCAAATAAGGAGGTGACAAGTGTCCCTCATCATTACACCACCTTTATGCCTTGTGTTGGCGTCCCCGGAGCGTGCCACGTAGTGCCTGGGTCTGGAGAATCCAATGGTCCCCTGTCCAGTCGCGTACTTGAGTTTCTCTAACTCTGAACCCGAGAGGCAGGGGAATTCATCAGTCTCCCCTTCCCCTGACCGGAAAAAGATGCCACCTAGGAGAGAGAAAAAGAAGGCCAATTGTTTTTGGACACATGGCAATCTAAAGCTCTAATCTTGTGACACTTGGCAAGCTAAGGAGGGTTCAAATTGCAAGATCAAATCCCAACCATTCCCTCCCCTTTAAGTGATATTTCGGCCAGCTATGGAGAGACAAGGGAAAATCCGAAAAATTTCACATAAAATAGAAATAAGAGAGAAGGAGGATGAATAGTCACATTTCCTGGATACCGAACCCAATTCCGACCCCTAATCGCTGCTATCGTCCGGTAAGTCCTTCAGGAAACTTTTTCTACTCACTATAAGCTTAAATTTTATGGTCTCAAATTTCTTATATGAGGTGTTTTGTGTCATTTAGTTAGCCAGAGTGCCACCGTAATACCGAACCGGTTGTCGAAACGCGAAGAGGTAAGCCTAAGCTTTATTTTGAACCGATTGGTTTGTGGTTTTGTTGAGTTTTCATGGATTCTTGGGGATGCCTTGATTTTTGGCTAAAAGGGAGTTTTTGAGGTTTAATGTTGGTTTAAGCCTGAATATGGTGAAATCATATGTTTAATGGCAAGATAAGACTAGTTTGGTGGCTAATATACAAACTTGATTTTTGTTGTTTTTAGGTATGAGTTTTGGTCAGGGGCAAAAACTAGGAAAGGAGAATGATTTTGGTATTTTTGAGATTATGAATGGATTCTACATGAAAAATAGTGTGGGAATAACCCCTAGTTATAATATTGAATGAGTTGGAATGAAAAACCAAAAGTTTGGATTTTTGTGCAAGTGCTATCAGATTTTGTTTTATTGAGGCAGTCAGTTTGTGATGAGGTTTTGAATGACAAAATCTTGTCTAATGGCCATGAAACTTACCATATTTAAAGTAGGCATCCTAAGCTTTAATTTGATATCTAATATGTGTCATTTGGGTTTGTAGATTGTGAGATATGAATTTTTGAAGTTAGGCATTGAATCTAGAATGTTTTCTGGACCAGTTGTGTTGTTCGATGATTCTAGGAAATTTAGCCCAGTAATTGGTAGTGGTTAATATTTTTCCATTAATGTAGACTTAATGAGGGTCACATAGGACTTTGAACCACTACAATTGAATTTTTTAATATTTAGTTATGACTTTTCAAATTTCAGTGAAAAATCTGGTAGATTAGGTGGACCTACAAAATTATGACATTTAAGGTAATTTGAGCCAAGTATGGGTTCAAATAATAGCGTCAAGTCCTAGGGGCTAAAGTAGCACATTGGACACTCAATTGTTATGGCTATAATAATGTGGCTATATATCTAGGGCCATGAGGTGATAAAGAAGCAACTTCAATGAGGTGATAAAGAAGCAACTTCAATGGTTGAAGGAAAATGTACCAAAAAGGAGACTCGAAGACAAAAGATAGTGAACTTATTTACTTGCATGTATGTGGTGTTTATGCTGTGTATTGATTTGCGGTATTTCTTTACTTGATTATGTGAAGCATGTATGAATGAATGAAGCTCTGTTTCTATTTTTGCTGTGGCCATAAGTATGTTGCACGAAACATTGATCATGCAAAATATCATTATGTGAACATAAGCCTATGTAAGGCAAGCATATCATACACTAGCATTCATCTTACATGTATTGTTTGTAATGTTTGCTATTGGGATTTCCCCGAATCTCACCCTCTCCCACCAACCATATAGGCAGCTGAGCATAGAAGAGGAATGCAGGACGCTGTACCAGGAATGATTGATTATCTTGGATACGTTGCTTGCAAACAAAGTGTGGAACTAGTCTGGAAAAGGTTTGGAGTACTCAACAATGGCCCCAACCCAGTTTAGTTACTCAGTTAGAGGGTGTTTTGAGCTTAAGTGGATATATTACATATGCTTTATAAGAAATTATGCCTAATTAGTTGGCCCTTTAACATGGTTGTTGGTCAAGGATGGGTTTAAATGGGGTGTGGCAGCCCAAAATTCTTTTGAAAAGTTGAAGTGTACTTTGACCCAAGATCCAGTATTGGCCCTACCCTATTTTAGTGAAACATTTATTTTGGAACACAGATGCTTTTGGGGTGGGTGTGGGTGGCCAAGAGAATCATGCTATTGCATTTTTTCCAAAGAAGCCATCACTAAGATTGCAAGCACAGTCGACATACGTGAGGGAATTAACAGGCAATCATAAAGACAGTTTCTAAATTCCTCCATTACTTATTCAGATGCCACTTTATTATCTGTACACATCATGCCAGCCTGAAGCATTTGTGCAAGCCAATGATCTGGACCTCTGAATAAGACCTCTATCTTCTGTATTTACTGGGGTATTGTTTTGCTATTGACTACAAGCTAGAGAAACAAAATCAAGTGGCACACTCTTTTTCAAGAGTCTCTTACACCACTACTGGAAAAAACCCTTTTTAGACAGCCATATTTAGATCGGTTTTGGCTGATAAGGTCTTAAAAATTTATGCGGTGGCAGTTTTGTAATTATATTGAACTTCTTAGACCGGTTCTTAAACAAACCGGTCTTAAAAAATTTATTTAGACCGGTTATAAATTAAATCGGTCTTAAAGTCTTAAAATTTTATGCATTTAAAATTTTTTAACATTTAAGACCGGTTTATATTTAAACCGGTCTTAAATGTTAAATATTTAAGACCGGTTTTTTATTAAAACCGGTATAAAATTTTTAACATTTAAGACCGGTTTATTTGTAAACCGGTCTTAAATGTTAAAAAAATTTTAAATTCAAAATGCGATAACTTTTTAAGGCCGGTTGTGGGAAAACTGTTTTTAAATGTGTTACATTTAAGACCGGTTTTTGTACAAACCGGTCTTAAATGTGAATTTTCCCTCTTTTAAGACCGGTTTTTAATAAAATCGGTCTTAAAGGTAAGATTTTTCACTCTTATTTTACCTCCCGCGCCCAGATCGCGCGCTCTATGCGCCCTTTCTTCTCTCTTTGCCATTTCTCTGTGACCTCTGTCCGTGCTTGTTCTGAACTCGTCCATGGCGTCCCGTCCCTCATTTGCTCAAGTCTCCTCCGTCATTACAGCTTCCGTTGCTGTGTTTGTCGTCGCTGTTCTTTGATTATCATCAGTCTTCTTCGCCGCCACCTCTAATCTCCACAGCGCAGTGACCATTCTCCTCTGACTTGACTTCCTTTGTCAGTGTCGTGAATTTGAGGACTTCATTTTAACCTCAGTCAACGCTACCGTGAGTTTGGGTTGAAGCTCACTCCTTGGTCTTTATTCAGGTTAGTGTTCGATCGATCTTTTATTTAGTTGTACGTTGTTTTATAATTAATAATGTTCAATGAAAAGTTCTTGTTGTTGCTTTAATTTGAGCACTTAAACGTAACTGGAAAAAATTAAATCTGCACATTCTTGTTAGATATATGCTCTGACTTTTAATTAAATCCCTGTGATATTTAGCTTGAATTAATACCACATTATGTTCTGTTTTAGTTTAGTGCGGTTGTTTGATTATTGTCAGTGTTATTGGTTTGTTAAAACAATACTAGTTTCAAATGGTGCCTGTTAATTTCGTTGAAATATCTAAAACTCTATTGTTGTTGTTTTTTTGTCTATCCTTTTGTTGTTGGATATAGGGTGCTAGAAGTGTTGAGATATATATGGATCATAGTTGGATAAATGCTAAACGGACGAGTGTTGAATATGATAATGGGGTAAGGGGTTTTTTAGACTTCGCTATTAACATGTCGATGATGGTAGTGGAAAGTTTTATTGCCCTTGTGTAGTATGTTTGAATGAGAAGCGACTAAGTACTGCAGATATATATACACATTTAATTTGTGAAGGATTCTGTAAGTTATACAGTGTGGGTATGGCATGGTAAAGAATTAGAAATGCCAAGTTCATCTCAACAGGGGGGAGTGAACTTTGATGATAATGACAAGGATACGGATGATCGAATAGAGGATATTATTCGTGATGTAGGAGAAGAGAGTTTTGAGCAATGACATGCATATGGTAATATGTGTAGTGATGCTGAGACGCCGTTGTACCCGGGGTGTAAAAAGTACCAATTGTTGAAAGAAGTATTGAAATTGGTAAGCTTGAAAGCACGACATGGATGGAGCGACAAGAGTTTTTCAGAAACGCTTGAGGCTTTTAAGGACATGGTTCCAGATGATAATGTGTTGCCTTCTCGATACTATGATGCTAAGAAAATATTGTGTCCACTAGGGATAAAATATAAAAAGATCCATGTATGCCCTAATGATTGTATATTGTATAGAAAAGAGCATGAAGAGGAACAACAGTGTCCAATATGTGAAACCCCGAGGTACAAATCAAATAACGCTCCTGGAAAAGTATTGTGGTACCTTCCAATCATACCAAGGTTCAAGCGCTTGTTTGCTAATGAAAACGATGCAAGAAATTTGAGATGGCATGTGGATGAGAGGATATCCGATGGAAAGCTTCGACATCCGGCTGATTCTTCTCAATGGAAGAAAATCGATCAATTATTTTTTGCCTTCGGTGAAGAGCCTAAGAACCTTAGGTTTGGGCTTAGCACGGATGGCATGAATCCTTTTGGTAGCCTGAGCAGTATACATAGTTTATGGCCTGTTCTGTTGGTAATTTACAACTTATCTCCTCTGTTATGCATGAAACGAAAGTACATCATGTTATCTATGTTGATTTCAGGACCAAAACAACCCAGAAATGATATAGATATTTACCTGGAGCCCTTGATCGAAGACTTGAAAGAGTTGTGGGATGAAGGTGTTGATGTTTTTGACGCGAACAAGAAGGAGGTTTTTAAAATGAGAGCCATGATCTTTTGTACTATAAATGACTTCCCTGCATATGGAGACTTGTCAGGCTATAGTGTTAAAGGCCATAAAGCATGTCCGATTTATGAAGAAGGAACATGCTACCATCAACTTCAACATGGAAGAAAGACAGTTTATCTTGGCCATTGGAGATTTCTTAGACGAGGCCACCCATATCGTAGATTAAAGAAAGCTTTTTTTGGTGGACAAGAGTTTGAAGATGCTCCGAAGGCATTGACTGCGGAGCAAGTTTATGAAAAGGTGAAAAATATGAATGTTATCTTTGGTAAGACTATAAAGAAAAGTAATGATAAAAGTAAATGGAAAAAGAGGTCTGTCTTCTTCAATCTTCCATATTGGCTGAAGCTTGATGTCAGACACTATATTGATTTCATGCATGTGGAGAAAAACGTTTGTGATAGTATTGTTGGGACACTGCTTAACATACAAGGTAGTTCTAAGGATGGTGTGAAGGCAATATTAGATTTGCAAGAAATGGGGATACAGAGACTTGCATCCAAAGCCATATGGTAAGAGAACTTTTTGTCCTCCAGCTGCTCATACTTTGTCTAAGGATGAGAAAAGAAGCTTTTGTCAGTGTTTACATGGCATCAAAGTTCCTTCAGGGTATTCTTCAAATGTTAGGAAGCTTGTGTCGATGAAAGACTTGAAGTTAGTGGGGCTAAAGTCTCATGATTGTCATGTCTTAATGCAACAACTGCTCCCAGTAGCTATTCGAGGCATTACCGAATATGATCTTCAACATATTTTGACTAGACTTTGTTTCTTCTTCAATGCTATTTGTAGTAAAGTCATTGAGACAGAAAAATTGGATGAACTGGAAAATGAAGAATATCTGATCTTGTGCCAGCTTGAGAAGCTTTTTCTTCCTTCTTTTTTTGACATCATGGTACATCTAATTTTTCATCTAGTCAGGGAGATCAAGTTGTGTGGCCCTATCTATTTACGATGGATGTACCCAATTGAAAGAACTATGAAAATCCTAAAAGGGTATGGGAAGAACCCTAACCGGCCTGAAGCATTTATTGTTCAGAAATATGTTTCTGAAGAAGCCATGGAGTTTTGTCAAGATTACTTGTCAAATGTAGGACACATTGGACTTCCTGAACGTCATGATGAAGAAGGCGGTAGACGTGGGGCTTCAGTAAAGAGTATGGATCCTGATGAATTGCAACAAGTCCACTTGTACATCTTGAATAATGTTGATGAAGTTCAAGATTACATTAATGCTCATAAAGAAATTGTACGGAAAGGAAATAGTTGAATGACTGAATAAAGGTTAATTAGGGAGCATAACAAAACTTTTGCACATTGGTTCAAACAAAAGGTTGACGGTGAAGAATGTGTTTCTGATACAATTAAATGGTTAGCACGTGGTCCTGAGGCTGATGTCATAAGTTGGACTTCATTGTGATCAATGGTTATACATTTTACACAAAGTCCCTTGATGATAGGAGCACTGTCCAGAATAGTGGGGTTATGTTAATGGCTGAATCTATGCACTTCTCTAGTTCAAAAGATAAGAATCCTAGATTGGCAGCAATACCTTATTATGGGGTGATTGAAGAGATTTGGGTGGTTGATTATGTTAAAGTTAAACTTCCCATTTTCAAATGCAACTGGGTTGATGTCAACAATGGTGTGATGATTGATTAGTTGGGATTTACATTAGTTGATTTGAATAGTAGTAGTTTTAGAGATGAACCTTTTATTATGGCATATCAAGCGAAACAAGTGTTCTATGTTACTGATCAGGCAAACAAAATGTGGTCTGTAGCTCTCCAAGGAAAAAGGGTCGTTGATATTAATCAGGAAAGTCATTCAATGAATGATCTGCTTGAGACTCCTTCTTTTTCTAGAGGTTTACTAGAATTGAACGAAGAAGATGAAGCATATAATGAACACGGAACAAGAAACGATAATTATGAAGGGATATGGGAGGATATCCCTTTATAAAACTACATTGAAGGTTAGTTAGCTGAAATAATTATCATGAACTATATTTGAATTATGTATATTGTTATTGGTGTATATATATAACTACTTTTTTTGTTGTCGTCACAGGAAAATGAAGGATATGAGGTGTACGTCTTAGTGTAGATTCTCCGAAGCCAGGCTAGCTAGTGATCATAAGCCTGAGAAGAGTGTGTATGTATAAAGTATTTTGGCTCTAATGAATAACAGAATTGTCATTAATGTAATTTAATCTTTGATATATGTATGTAAGTGAAAAGATAAGGAACTTGGTCAAAACAACATTGTCTAGTTGTATGATTTCCTTGCATTATGATTCTGTCTATGGTTGTGAGTTTATTATTCATGGTTGTTTTCCTTTGCTTCTGTTTCGGCCAACACTATTTAAGCACAAGGGAGTTGAGTTTTAATATGTTACAGTCTCTCACATGTCATTAAAATGTTAGTTATATAATCTGTAAAAGAAGATTTATTTATTTCAATGTCGTTGAACTGACTGCTGCTTGCTGAGTGAAATGTTTTAACAGGGGTAATGACTTGCTGGGTATAACTTTTAAACGAAATTTTTTTTTTAAAAAAATCAACTTTTAAGACCGGTTCTATCCAAAATTGGTCTGAAAAGTAAATTTAAGACCGGTTTTGGATAAGACCGGTTCTTCATAATAACCGGTCTAAAATTTTATTAATTTAGGCTGGTTCCTATTATAACCGGTCTAAAAATATTTACTTTTAGACCGGTTTTATAATAACCGGTCTTAAAAAGTTTTTTTAGGCAGGTTCCATAACCGGTCTAAAAAGTAGAAGACTTTTTAGACCGGCTGTATTAAGACCGGATGCAGAACCAGTCTAAAATGTCTTTTTTAATCAGTCTTAAAAATGATTTTTTCACTATTGCACGGCTCTCTCTTCGATAACAAATGATTTCTTAGATTTGATTTACAGTGATGTTGCTTCTTCTTCTTTTATTGCTAAGTTGAAAGATAAAATTTTGTCTGAGCCTGGGAATACTGGTAACTATGTTATGTGTCAGGATTGCCTTTTCTAGAATGATCGGTTAGTGATTCTTTATGATAATCCTGTTCTTATAAATCAAATCTTGGAGGAATTTCGTTCTTCTCGATTGGGTAGGCATGCTAGGTTCCTGTGGACATTTCACCGAGTCGCTAGATTATTTTATTGGCAAAAAAATGAGACAATACATTTGTCGGTTTATACAGAGATGTGTCATCAGTCAGCAAGCTAAGTCTTCTCAACTCCACCCCACAGGACTTTTGCAACCTTTGCTAATTCCAGAGAGAATTTGGAAAGATATTGCTCTGGATTTTGTCACTGGTCTACTAGTCGTTCAAGGACAAGCATCTATCATAGTGGTAGTTGATCATTTATCGAAATATGGTCATTTCATTTTAATGCCTGCCAATTTTTCTAGTTCTCATGTTGCAGAAGCATTTTTGAAGAATGTGGTTAAGTTGCATGGTATGCCTCGAACAATAGTCTCGGACCGGGATAGGACTTTTACACGTCCTTTTTGGCGACACTTGATGACACTGCAGGGTACTCAATTGAATTTTTCATCAGCATAGCACCCATAATTCGATGGCCAATCTGAGTGATTGAATAAATGCTTAGAGATGTATTTGAGGTGCTTTGTTTATGAATTTCCAAGGAAATGACTTCTCTTTCTTCCTTGGGCTGCATTTTGGTATAACACCACTTTTCATTCCTCAATTGAGATGACCCCCTTTTAAAGTGGCTTATGGCAGAGATCCTATGACATTCATCCTTAGAAGATACACCTATGGATGTTCATCAGCAACTTGAGCTACGAGATGAATGTCCTGGAAGTTCTCAAGAAAAATATGAAGCAATCTAAGGATAGGATGAAATTATTTGCTGATAGGAAGAGGTGTGAACTTAAATTTGCTGCTGGCGATTTAGTTCTAGTGAAATTACATCCATATTGCCAACATTTAGTTTAGTTGAGGCGTTATCACAAGTTGGCTGTGAAATATTTCGGTCCATTTAAAGTGTTGAATTGAGTGGGAACTGTGGCTTACAAATTGGATCTTCCTCCTCATGCAAAAATCCAACCTATTTTCCATGTGTCCTTATTGAAGCCGTTTTAGGGTTCTGAACCACCTTCTACTTATTTGCCATTACCTCTTGTTATAGTGCTTGAAGGATCCATATATGTGCTAGCTAAGATTTTGGATTGTCGCGCGTTATCAAAAATGGCCAACAGGTTACCCAGTTTCTTGTGCATTGGGATGGGTCTATGGATTAGTCCTGGGAAGACTAGTAAGTGCTCCAGACATTTTATCCTTCTTTAGACCTTAAGGTCAAGGTCTTTTCTAATGGGGGAGTAATGTTATAAGCCCACATGCAATAGGCCTGGTTGACAATGAGCAAATGAGACCAATTATGAAACAAGGCCTGAGATGGAGTATGAGAAACAAAAGAAGGACTTGGAGGTTGAGAGAATTAGAAGAGAATACCGTTATATAAGAAGAGAAAGGGAGGGGGGTCGTGCGTGAACGTGTTATGGACTCTCTCTCTTAAGATTCTTCCAGACTTCCTCTGCATTGATTTTTGTTTTGCATTCTGTCATTTCTGATTTCATCACTTTTCTGCCTGTCCTATCTGCATCCTTATCTTGTAACCGTTGTGATCGCAAGATAACATATATCCGTTAGAAGATATCATTTTCTATTGTTATTCTCTGTTTTCATCTTTAACATTACAATTGCTCTTTCTAATTGGTATATTTTTGAAGTGACTAGAGCACATTTTTTGACTAGAGTTTGGAGCATGTTGAGTTTTAATAATATATGACCATAGCATTGTAGAGCTATTTTAATAGTCAAGTTTTATATGGTTAGATTTATTCATTGGTTGCCTTGATGATTTAAAAATTTAATTTCTACTTAAAAAGTTTGGGGTTTTTGATATATATATGTTATTTTTACCGATTAAATTTAAATAAATGATTGATTTGCTTTATTGGAGATAATTGATAAACCCATGTTGTGTGATTTCTAAAAAAAAATAGATTCGAAAATGTAACGTAGTAGTTCAACCTAAGTAGTTCTTGTAAAGAGATTAATTTCTAAGTTTCTAAATAGTTAAGTGATAAATACATTAAAATTGTGAGAAATTATTTTAAGAAATTGATTTTCAGACAAATGAAATAATCTAATCTAATTCAATATTTTTATATTTTTCAATTTTCAAGATAAAGCAGCAAACGGAATCAAAATTAACAATAACAATAAGGCAAATTCAATAATATAATGATGAAGTGAAATTCCCTTAAGTTAATGCTTTAGCCTTTCTTACTTACTAATGATAAGAATTCAATAATATGAGTTAAAAGAATGGACTTAAGTTGCACTAGATCCATACTTACAATACCCATTTAATTCACCGAAGCAATTAAATAAGCACCACCATTCATCACAATAAATCTGACTCAAGGAGAAGAATAATTAACTTTCAATTCTAAATTGTAATTACCATTACAAAAATTTTAGACATTCAATTTAGTCATTTAAAACCCACTCAATTGAGTCGGAATAAACAACTCAACCTACTTCTAATAAAAATCATATGAAGCTTAATTAGTTAACCCCTAGCTCAACCACAAAGTATATTCACTTGGCATAGAACAATCTAGCTCACAAACAAATACTTAACCAAGCCATATAATCATGAACTAAAAAGAGAGCTTAAAGGAATTCCATTGAAGTTTAGAAGCTTAAACCATTACCTAACTCAAGGAAATCACCGGAATTTAGCTACTCATGGAAGGGGGAGATGATGAAACTTGAAGAAGGAAGAAGCAATCAGCCATGGAAAAGGTTAAAAGAAATGAACACCTCTTGTAACCCCCTTCACGATAAAGGCCAAAATTAGTTCATAAAAAAGTAATTAAGTTTGAATTAGAGACCCTGTCTGATGATTCGGGACTTATTCAAAATTAAACTTCCCAAAATCAGGGTTTACAAAAACCTTTCTAAAATCTGTTCAACGTGGTCTCATATCCATATATCAATTTCACAAATGGCTTGTACAGTACGATTTCATTTATAAATATCAGAGTACAAGGTAAATTCCCGACATACTCGGGTTACATTAATCAATAAAGGGTTCTATAAGGCATAATGCCCATAATCTTTTCCTTTTGCCAGGGGATTACACAAAACTATCCAATATCAACATTATATACATGTAATTCCCAACAAAATATCCAACGGTTTATACATGATAACCAATAACCAAAATAAAACTCTCAATCCAAAGCTCTACCTGCTCTTCGCACCCGCTTTACTTTAGATCCTTCGGCCCTGTCTAAAAAATTAATTTTGGGAGAGTGAAATTTTACGGAATCCCCAAAGTGTCAAATCACTCATAGTATGTAAAACAATAAAGCATGAAAGAAAATCATCACACAACAAACAACAACTACAACGGTAGTTACAGCGGTAAGGGCAGGTATGACTTGCGTTACCCTTACGTTTGCTCACGCTGAAGTGCTTACGCTGTATTGTACCACCACATGATCATATCACATATATCACCACAACTGGGATCCATATCAAATATTTCACATACACACACATCCACACTGGCCGGATACTTAAACAGGAATCCACGATTCCATAACGCACCCCTAGCAATTACAACGGCAAAAACAACAACAAGATAGATGTGATTTGGGAGATAACACATTCACAATGATAAGTCATGCATACCAAGCATCATACACAACATGAGAGAAAAGTCACTACCTTGGTCCTTCCGGGCGTGTTCTGGCACTGGTCTCTCCCGAGTACGGCAAATGTCAAATCCTATAATTCACAATTAGGGACAAAGTGTTATACTCTTTTCCCATACTTAAATGACTTCATATTACTTAAATTGGTTACCATTTATGCTCTTTAGGAAGCTACTAATGCTTCTAACAAAAGCCCTAAAGGGTTGGAAGAACTATCCCAAAGATCCCCTTTTTGTAAGCTCAAGCATAGAATTTTCACTGTTGCACTTGAGTGAAGATGGCCTCACTTGAGTGATGATGTACTTTGCACTCGAGCATAAAGGTTAATACTCGAGTGATAGCCAAATGCTCACCTGAGTTCTAGAAAGTGAAGCACAGGAAGTGTTAACCCGAGAGCACATGAACTTTCAAAGTAGAGGAGCACTTGAGTGAAGAAGACCTCACTCGAGTAACAACTTAACACTCGCAAGTGTTAAGGCACACTCTTGAAACTTGGCAGCGAGTGACAACCCGAGACGAGAGTTCTAGGTGTCAAATACACTTGTACTCGAGTGAGAGGAGGCTCACTCAAGTTAGAACCCACCATACTCGCAAGTGATGCAACACTTTTGCCTCAACACACGGAAGTGCAACATGAAAGTGAAGCATAAAGGGAAAATACACTACCCCACTTTTGCCCAATTGATTCCAATGGTCCCAAATACCAAACCAAAGCTATCCCCACATAAAATCACCTAAGGAACCCAATGGAAACATCAAAATCACCAAATTCCTATTCCATTATCATGCTTTGGTTTTAAGCCACAATCAATGCAAATTTCCAAAATCTCCAAAACTAATATTTCAACCTTGAACCAATTCTATCTACTCAAAACTCATCTCAAGACAACATTACCATAACCATATCATGCCAAACTACCAATGACCCTAATCTAAAAAAAATATGCCAAAAATTCCAGAAATTCAAATCTAGATCATTTGGCATAAAAGATAGATAGAATGGTTTATCTACTTACCTCAACAACCTTCTCAAAGAGGTTTCTTGATTCTCTAACCTCTAAATTTCCTTGAGAGCTCAAATCAACACCAATGAAAGTTCTAGAACTATGAAAATGAAGCTCTCAATTCAAGGAACAACATTAAAGAAATGAGTTTTGGCATTAGAGGTCATTCACTCACCTTAAATCAAGCTTTTCTTCTTCCCTTTTCCTTCAACAATGGCGCAGAAATGGAGAGAGAAGAAGAGAGAGATGAGATAGAAGAGTGATGAAGGAGATGCAATGATACTCCCTTCCCATGCCATACCCTTATTAGCTGAAAAATGGGAGGGAAGAAGAGAGAGAAATAATAAACAATGGGTTTGACTTTTCTCCTCTATTCTCCCTTCACACACACACAATTTTGCCACATGTCATAATCTCATTGGCTCTCCTCAAATAAGTAACTAATTAGTTACTTTAACCACTCCATTAGCCATTTAGTCACACATCTCATTTTTCTCTTAGTTAGTAATTAATTTCCTCATTAATCACTGACTAATTATCTGACAATTTTCCTGATTTTAGCATATTAATTAAAATTGCCACAAAACACTAAATAATTTCAATTTAAATTCACAAATCATTCTCAATAATTGTCATTAGCTCTTAATCAAAAATTGGGGCATTACACCTCTTTTAGTAGCTTGGTAATAGCCTTTAATCGGTCCTTTCTCACCTCCCATATTAGTCCAAATTTTTCCTCCTGCAATTACTAAATGGTCTACCGACAATCCTTCCTCAATCATCAATTATCCATTTGGCCAAGCCTTCCTTTTTCATTCTTTTCTAATTCAGTCTCTTCCTATTTTAGCCCCCCTTGTGTCTTGCCTCCTCCTGCATCTAATAAACAATTCCACCAAACACCTCTCCCATCCCTTCAGTTTTTTCTTTCTTCCCTTTTTTAATTGGTGCTCTCTGTTTTTTTTTCAATTACTGCTAAATCCTCTCTTTAGCCACCTCCCAAACCCTCAAATGTTCCCCACTTCCTCTTGCTTCTTCAATTCTCTTTAGGTTAAAAAGTAAGTTGAGGTATGTTTGGATAAGGGGTGAAAATTTGTTTTAGGATTAGGCACAAAATTGCAATCACAAATCTCTTGTGTGTTGCACAGGGTGATAAATATGTTATGATTGACTTCTATTAGTACATTAGTCAAATCTCTTGTTTGTGATCAGAATCCATAAGAACATTAATCAAATGATTAATTTATTACTGGTAGATGTTATCTTTTCATTAAGATTTTTGGGTTTTATTTTAATCATAACTTTTGGAGTTGAAATGAAATTTGAATGAGACAACTTCAATTTTTATAATTAATCATTCTAACTTATTCAAACAAAACAAATAACTGATTAGCACAAAATAGAAGCTTGCATAAGCAAAATTTGAACACTCATTTTAAAACAATAATATCAAAATTCAGTTATGATACTTTTTGTAAAATAAAAATTAGTAACTGTTATTAATATAAAAAAAAGTATTACATCCACTAATATGACTAAAAGAAGACTCAACAATATCCTATAGTACCACCTATAGTGAAACAACAAAAGCAATCAAACACTACCGCATATTGTGTGTAGTACAACTTCTTACCCAATTCTAGTCTTTTAATGACTTATCCCCTTAACTCCTCTACTCAGAAATTTCCATGTTTAAAAGATTTGCATCCAAATCTTTTGAAAAAGAAGATATAGTAGTTGATATCCATCCTATAGAACATATCCCCTTGAGCCCCATTTCTACGATACCACTTTGTCGTGCCCTAAAATTATAAAGTGTGACTGGCATGAAGTGTGAAGTGGCTCTACTTCATAAACCCTTTTAAAATTACTATTTTCTATTTACTCTTAGTGATATCTACTTCATTAATTTCATTAATATAATATCACATAGATCTTTTAAAAATATAAGATCTCTATATTGTTTTTAGCACAATTACAAAACAATTTGCTTATAAAACATATCGAAGGGGTAATATCTTATGGAGGTTTAATTTCACTACGAAAATATAGCTTGGCGAGCGTTTCAATTGAATCCACCACATTCAACATGCACCATCCTTAGTTTATATTCTCCATAGGTTTCAAATGAGATACAAAACCTTGCAGACACAGTATAGGTTAAAAAACCAAAAAGTTACACTAAACATGACAACTACAAAAATGCGCGTGAATCTTCCGTGCATTGCACGAGGTAATAAATTTGTTACGATCGGCTTCTATTTGTACATTAATCAAATCTCTTGTGCATGGTGATTAATTTGTTGTGATCGAAATTCATCAGAACAATAACCAAATGATTAATTTATTACATGTAGATGTTATCTCTTCATTAAGATTTTTTGTTTTATTTTAAACATAACTTTCGGAGTAGAATTGAAATTTCAATGAGACGACTTTAATTTTTATAATTAATCATTTTAAATTATTCAAAAAAAATAAAAAACTGATTAGCACAAAATGCAAACTTGCGTAAGCAAAATTTAACCACTCATTATAAAGCAATAATATCAAAATTTCAATGATAATACTTTTTGTAAAAGAAAAATCAGTAAGTGTTACTAATATACAAAAAAATATTACATCCACTAATATGACTAAAAAAAAGACTCAACAACATCCTATAGGATCACCTATAGGTAAATAACAAAAAGAATAAGACACTATCGCATATTGCGTGTAGTAAAACTTCTTACTTGATTCTAGTATTCTTGTGATACATCTTATTAACTCCTCTACTTAGAAATTTCCAATTCAAAAGATTTGCATCCAAATATTTTGGAAAAGAAGGTATATCAATTGATATCCACCACATTCAACATGTACCATCCTCATTTCATATTCTCCATAGGTTTCAAATGAGATTAAAAACCATGCAGATACAATATAGGTTTAAAAACCAAAAAGTTACACCAAACATGGCAACTACAAAAAAGCGTGTGCGCACACATTTGGGATGATAAAAGATAGAAAAGCATATATTATTTTAGAGTGAAAATGTAATGACCCAATTTTGGATTAAGAGCTAATTATGTTAACAGTGATGTAATTATCGCTGAATTCAATGTGAATGTGTTTTAATCAATGCCTAAGCCCTATATTTATGCTTATGTGTGGATTAATGTTCAAATGGGTTGAAATATAGGGGAAGGCGCATAGTGATGTTATTGGAATGATATAAATAAGTTTGGAAGTGATTTGAGTGAAATTGTCATAATCAGGGGCAAAATAGTAAAATTGGAAAGTTATCGACCAATTGATCAGTTACCGAAGAGAAAAACTCATAGGTAAATGAAATCAATGGTTAGGATTGAATGAGTAAGAGGCGGAATCCTATGTTTATAAGCCTATATGAGCTCATGGAAAGGGAAATAGGATGATGACACATGGCAATTTGAGAGCCATAGGCTTGGTCAACTTGTCAAACTTTTTCCCTCTCTCTTCCCTCTTCCAAAAGTCGGCCAAGAGGCCTCTCAAGCCTAAAAAACTGATGTCCTTCATCATCGTCCTCACCAACTCATCTCATATCTCTTCTCTCCTCCATTATCGACCAAGCTAAGCAAGAAAGAGAAAGGAAGAGCTTGAATTTTAGGTGAGAAATTGTCCCTAAATGCTCAACTCACCTTCATTAATATTGTTCATGGTAACAAGAGCTTTATTCCTATTGTTTCAAATTTTTGAATAGTGGTGTTTGAGAACTTGAGAAAATTTGAAAGTTAAGGAAACAAAGAACTAGTTTTGGGAAGAAGTTGAGGTGAGTATTTGAAACATTTTGGTGTATTCATTGTGACCATTGGTTGAGTCTTGGGAATTTGTGAATTTGCCCTGATTTTTGGTAAATTTTGAAATGTATGGATAGGCTAGTGTATTATGGTAAAATTTATGTCATAGTGTGTCTTTGTGCCATTGAAATTGATTTGGAATTTTTGTTTAGGAAGGTTTGCAATATGGTAACTTGATTGTGTTTTGGTGTGACATGTAGTGGTCATTGAGTAACATGTCAATGGGAATAGAATTTTGTTGTTTTGATGGTTTCAATGGATTCTTTGTACAAAATTCTATAGGAATGGTGTTTAGTTTGAAATTTGGAACTATTGGAAGCCAATCGGAAAATTGGTTAAGTCTGGAAATTTGCTAAAGTTTAAAATGCTGTGCGGGGACCAGACTTTGCATGGTCCTTTGACCTAGGAAATGGTGTCTAAATGATTTGAAATTTTCTAGGATTGTAGTTCACATTACAAGCTTTTCATCCATATAAAGTATGAGTCATTCTAAGTTTTGTGCACAAAGTTATGAGGGTTTGAAAATCAGTCAGGAGTCAGGGTCGCAGGTTGGCTGCGGCCCAAGAGGTTGGCGCGACCCAAAACCTTCTGACCATTTGCTGGCTGTGATCTATGAGGGGCTGGCCGCGACCCAAAACTTTCTTTACATCCTTTGGCCGCGGCCCAAAGGTCGGCTGGCCGCGGCCAACCCTTTGAAAAAAATGACTTTTTGAGTTTTGAGAATGATCTTCGATCAATCTTTCCCTAATCTTTTAGGCATGTATCTAAGCCTCTAATAGCCACCCAAGGAGTTCAAATCCAAGCCTCTAATAGCCACCCAAGGAGTTCAAATGATAACTGTAACCCCCTGCCTTAATTAGCGTAATTATAATTTGATATCACATAAGTAAATTGGTTTAGGGACCGTCGAATAGTTCAAAACTCATTTAAAACTCCCTTTTATAGTGGGACTTTACAAAATTTTCAAAACTTCTTTCCTATTTCGGTCTCAAGTTCAATTATCGAATATAATTACCTGTGCAGTTAATTTACATTCATTCATATCAGAATATCTAATAACAATCCCGGTAACCCTCGGGTTCCGTTCATTCACTAGAAGGTTTAAAATTTCCATATAGGGGATTACACAACTACATTCTGTTACTAAATACAGCCTAAAAATAATTTACAAGATCCCTGTCCAACAAGTTTAACCAACACATCCAAAAGTAAATGTCCCTATAGGGTTCTAACTGCTCCGGGTCGTACGCTTCTCCTTAGAGCCACTCGCCCTGTCTGAAAGGTTAGTTAAAGGAGAGAATGAGATTCAAAAGAATCCCCAGTAGTAACAAAACATTTATACCACACATAAGCACACAGCATGTAAGCAAATCATCACACAGCAGCAGCAGCACAAGTCACACTCCACCCTCATCCCCTTTCTCCGCCAGGAAGGCACACTGTCTTAACCCGAACCGTTGTTAGCTACTCGGGGACTATTGGCGTGGCAGTGCATACACATAGCCTTATAGCTCATATAGCTATCTGGCTTTCACAAATGGTCCGTCGGCCTTCACAAATAGCCTTTTGGCCCACATAATCACATATATCACACCTCATCCTCATCCCCTTTCTCCGCCGGGAAGGCATACAACCCTTGCCCGATCTGTTGTTAGCTACTCAGGGACTATTGGTATGACGGTGTTACACATATTCACAATGTCGCAGCATACGTATTTATCACAAAGCAATGATATAACACACATACAATGCATCACATATGGTACAAAGGAAAAGTCACTACCTCGTTCCTTCCTGACGTTTGCTGGCTCAGTGGGCTCACGAGGACGGCAAATGTCGAATCCTATAAACCAAATTAGGG
Organism: Inga leiocalycina; assembly: GCA_963242795.1. NCBI lineage: Eukaryota > Viridiplantae > Streptophyta > Magnoliopsida > Fabales > Fabaceae > Inga > Inga leiocalycina. Next base: position 29,844,424 of record OY725329.1, on the reverse strand, counting down.
ACAATAAATCAATCTCTTTTCCAAATTCTTAATTCCATAGTACTTAAGTTGGTTATCATTTAGACTCTTTAGGTGGCTATTAGAGGCCTAAACATATGCCCAAAGGGTTGGGAAAGGCTATACCGAAAACCACCTTTGAAAAGTGAAAAACACAGATTTTTGGGGTTGGGCCGCGGCCCAAAATCCATGGGCTGCGGCCCAAAATTGCCCAGAAACATTTGGGCTGCGGCCCAAAATCCATGGGCCGTGGCCCAAAACTGTCCAGAGACGCTCAAAAACATTTGGGCCGCGGCCCAGAATCCTCGGGCCGCGGCCCAAGAAAATCCAGTTTCTAGCTGAACTTCCAAAAATCATAACTAATTCAGGAAAAATCGAAATAAGGTGATTCCAAAGCCAAATGAAAGCTATTTAAGTCCTCTTTCAAGGAAAAATATTGGCTATAACTAGAAATCACCACAAAAGTCCAGATTTACCAAAATCCTAACATTGTACCAAAATAGGGTCCAGCTTTGATGTCAAACTTTGGACAGTTCAAACTCCCAGCTCAAAAAGCGAAATGACACAAAATTTATGTTAATTTTGAAGCTTGAGATATGAAATTTAAGACTGGAAAGTTTCATAATTTTTCAACATCATTTGCCCAGTCAAAACGTCCACACCATCTGACCGTCCAGAACAGACTCACATTGGACAGATTTTTCCAGATTTTGCCAATTGGTTTCCAATGGTCCCTAATTTCAAATCACATACTATTTTCACACAATTTGGCTCAAGGAACACATTGGAGCCATCAAAATGACCATATTCATTATCCATGAGCATGTTCTACCACAATCACTACATGCCACCTTAACATCTCCAATCAACACATTCTCACTCTAGATCATAAAACCACTCAAAACTTCATTCTAACAAATTTCCCTTATTCAACTTCAAATCAAATTCTAATCACTCCCAAGTGTCACAACTGACCAAATGAACAGTGACACTCTAATCAAAACCTACCCTTCACTTAACATCATAATTAGGTTAAATTTCCAGAATTCTCATTGATTAAGCAAACATCATAACATATATACCAACATTCATCATAAACCTACCTCTTAAACTTGCTGAAATCAACACCTTGATTCCACCAACTCTCAGATTTGTCCAACAATCAAACACCACTTTTCACAAATATGAAAACATAGCAAGGGAGCTCTCAACCATTTGAACAAAATCAATGAAGGTGAAGTGTGCATTTAGAGTTAAATACTCACCTAAAATTCAAACCTTTTCTTTCTCTTTCTTGCTTAACTTCAGCGAAAATGGAGAGAATGGAGAGAGATGAGAAATCTTGGATCAATGTCCCATACACACACACACAGCCGACTTGAGAGGGAGAGAGGAAGAGTTTGAAAATTTTGACTCATCCAATGGCTCTCATTTGGACACATGGCAACATCTCATCTTTCCTCCTATGATTTCACAAACTCTCCAACACACTTGATTCCACCTCTTAACATTTAATCCTAGCCATTGATCATAATTACCAAGGAGTTTCCTCTCCAATAACTTACCAGTCGATAGGTAAATTTACCGTTTTACCCCTGATTAGCACAATACTCATTAAACCTTTAATAATCGCCTTTATATCACATTGCACAACATATACTTCAAAAGTGTTTAATTATCATTAATTACATCACTTTGAAGCCATTAGCCCTTAATTACAATTTGGGATATTACAATAACCAACTTTAAGTTTTTGGAAGTTAGAAATTGGAATAGGGTTTTAATCTACAACTCTTGACATTGGTTTATAGGATTTGACATTTGGTATACTCACGAGCCTACTGTGTCGGAGAACGTCAGTAAAGGACAAGGTAGTGACTCTTTCTCTTATACTATGTGTAAAGCATTGTATGTATGTTTGTCATGCATATTGATACATTGTGACGCTTGGAGATTACAGCAAAAGCTACCATAGTGATTACAGCGTAAGCTGTTGCATTAAGATCACAGCAGAAGCTGACGTATAGTGTTACAGCCATGAGTACTGTCATATGTGGCGTGAGCCATATATCATTGTGATGCTGCTTAACATGATCGTATATGCCATTTGTTTATACATTGTATGAGTGACTTGTTACTATTAGGATTCTCTTGAATCTCATTCTTTCCATTGACTAACATTTCAGATAGGGCAAGTGGCTCCAAGGAAAACCGAACAACTAGGAGCGGTTAGGATCTTGTAGGGATATTCAAACATGGAAATGTTGGTTAATCATTTTGAGTAGGGATTACTGTATATATTTTTGGGAATGTAAATAGTTTCTAGAGTATGATTGTGTAATCCCTTAATAGGAATTTGATACCTCTAATATAGATATGTGAACCCAGGGGTTGCTGGGAATTTTGCTGTACACTCTGATATGTATAAATGTGATATAATTACATTCAATATTTGAACTTGAGACCAGGATAGGGAAGGAATTTTGAAAGATTTTGTGAAGACTCTACTGTAAGGGAGGGAGTTGAAATGAGTTTTTAACTATCCGACGGTCTCTAAACCAATTTATTTTGTGACATCAAATCTTAATTACGCTTATTAAGGTTGGGGGTTACAAAAAATTTGAGTGACAAACCAATGTTGGATAAAATAACTCCACCTCACACCACTTGACTTCACAACCTATAACTCTATGTGTATTGCTAACATTTCATCTCTGAGAAACAAAATGGGGATTGTGATGGAGAATCATACGAGAACTTTCTTGTATTCTTCAATTATTTTGATGCCATCAAGAACACATCTAAAGTGACCTCAACCTTGATGCTACCATCCATCACCATCAAACACAACTACAGAGAAGATAGATATCATGAAAAAGCACATATTCTTCATAAATAACAATATAATGAGATTTACATATGCAAGCAGTAGAACTCTACCTCAACTCATCAACCATACCTAACACCTGATTTAGACGATGAGGAGAATAAGCCACTTTAGATTGGATTGAGCGATACACTACATTTGTTGGGATAAAATGCCAAATTTTAGAAGGGAGATTCAAATTCAAACCAAACAGTCTCTTAAGTGTTAGATATGATTAGTTTTGATGATGTGAAATATAGATATGAAGTGATAAGAGCAAAAAGTTTATATAATGTATTTCTTTGACTAACTACTATATTTAATGTTACATATTTTGTAGATTAGTCGAGCAAAGAATGAAGAAGATTGAATTAATGAAAATGAACAAGAGGAGGAAGAAGAAAGAAATTGAAGATAGTCAAGGAGATGCTTACTCGGATTATGAAGAATGATTATCAAGAGGAAAATCAAAAAGAAAGATATTGAAGAATGAAGAACTTGGAAGATCTATCAAGAATATCAAGATTCAAGTTGTTAGAAGTGATACTGGAGGTTTCTATGATGATACCGGAGGTTTCTATGATCAAATGATGGTTGGAATAGGTTAAAACGAAGCTAAGATAACTTATATGTGAGTTATGGCACTTCTAGGGGAGTTATACTCGAGCACAGAGCTCAATACTCGAGCACGGGATGAACTCACTCGAGCACGGGGTGAAACTCTGTTCTACTCTGTTTTACGTTCAGCCTGACAGAGGTCCGGTATTTTGGTCATATCTCTCCAACCACATATCGGATTGACCCGAAACCAGTGGCATATGAACGAAGACTCAAAACACGTAAAATGTGCACCAAGATCACATTGAAAGAAGCTCAAATGAAGGAGATATGATCTATGGAAGAAGACAGTGAAATCACCGTCACTTTTCAACACAGGTTCGGTATTTTGAGCATAACTCACAAACCACACATCGGATTGAGACGAGACTAGTGCCAAATGAATCTAGACTCAAAGAGATTTCTATGGATATGTAATTTTCCTAAGTTGAACATATATTCTAGGAGCTATGCCTTCTGGAAGTTGATGCTTGTGCAATATAGCGGAATAGACACTCTTTCGATCATAACTTGCAGAATACAACGAATTTGGAGCTGATTCTTTTTGCATTGGAATGCATATGGCAAGAGCTTTCTTATGATACATCATTAGAATCAAATAAACAAATTTTTTCTAAAGTGGCCGCACATCACCTGCGAGTGCAAAAACGCACTCTTGAAAAATGTTGTGCGAATGATGTCCAGAAGCAGCTGAATCGTGAAGAAACTTACAACACTCGAGCACTAGGATCCATACTCGAGCATTGGACTATTTCTCACTCGAGCACATGTAAGTTTTGACATGAAAGTGTTAACCTGAGAAGAAGCATGTACGTGAAAATAAGAGGCGCACTCGAGCAGGACATGTTGTGCTCGAGTGATGTCTAGAATTCACTCGAGCAGATGCGAGTGAAGAGTAGCGAGTGTTTGCCCGAGAGGAAGCTAGAACGTGAAAATATCAATTGCACTCGAGTGAGAACTTGGTAAAATGCAGAAACGAAACAGAGCCTCACAGCAATCACCGCAAATATGGTTAAATGTTATACAATCATTATGTTTTCACTTGTTATTGTTCCTAAACATTAACTAACATATATTTCAAGTGTAAAATAGGAGATTAAATATTTGGATTGTATCTTCAAGAACGGAGGTCACGTACGGCAAATATCATCACTCAACGAACAATCCGAATATGGTTACATGTTATTGAATCATTGTGTTCTCACTTGTTATTGTTTCTAAATGATAGGTAACATATATTTCAAGTGTGAAACAGGATATTAAACGTTCGGATTGCATATTCAAATAAAAGTCAACTACGATGAACTTCATCATTACACACCGAATGGCGGCTACCTACCATGACAAGCAACTGACCCACCATGAGAGATTGTCTGGAAACTCAAACGTATTCATCCCGCTCCACAATGTGACGTACAGCTCATAATGAAGCATTCCACTCTTCAACGGGATGCTCTGCTCTGCAACGGATAGTAGCTCATTTTTCAAATATGCTCAACGGTCAAAATGACTCCAACGGGCGAATAATCACAATGGTAATCATCTTCATCAACTATAAATAAGAGAGTACTCAAAGTCGATGGAAGATAGAGAAAACAGATCAACGACACCAACATGCAAATAATATGAATCCTCTGCTTCTACCCATACACTCTCTGTTTTTCAGTTTCTATATTACTTATTGTTGAGAGAGTGATTATTTGTATTGCACTTCAGTGAGTATTATATCCACTCTGTGAGAGAGTCTGTAAACACTTTCAACTATATTTCTGAGTTGATCTCAAGGTAGAGGGACCTTGAGAGGGTTGATTTTCTTACGGAGAAGCTGTAGAGAGAATTTCCAGTAAGACATTCTACTCGTAAGACTTACAAGGTGCAAGCAGTAGAGAACGTTGCTGCTCATAAGACTTCCAGGGGTGTAAGCAGGAGAGAACGTTGCTGCTCGTAAGACTTGCATGAGTAAGCAGGAGAGGAAGATCTTCGGGATTGCTCTGCTCGTAAGACTTGCCGTAAGGGGGTATTTCAGTAAGAGATTTGTAAAAGGTTACACAAGTACCCGGCTAAACTTGTGGGATTGTAAAGGCTTTTCTTGTGCCCGGATTAAACAAGAAGATAGTGGATTTGAAAATCTCAGGAGGAGCCTGGGGACTGGACGTAGGCCATCACAGATTGGACCAAACTAGGATAAATCACAGTTTGCATATTCTCTTCCCTAAGCTCTTATATTTCCAGCATATGTTATTTAATCTAACTGTTGATTTATAAACTGTCATACTTACCGCTTTCGTTAAGATACGAAAAGATTTCTAACGTTCTTAAGTTTTTATTATACACCCAATTCACCCCCTCTTGGGTGATAGCCGGTTCTAACATTAAGCATCTATGAGAGAAAGAAGAATGAAGAAGCAGACCATGTCATTCTGAGCAATAGCAGGCTGGTCACACCTTAGTAGTAAAACATGATTCTGAGTAATAGTAGGTGGGTCCCAAAGAGAAAAAGAAGATACAGGTGGGTCCTACCTAGCCATCTAAGCCACACAAAAAACCGTAGCCATCCCTATTCCTAGTAACAGTAAAACATGAGACAAAAAACCCCAGAAAGTACTGTTCATGTGGCTTTTCTTAGCTCGGCATATCCTCGTTTAAAAGATATACGAGAAAATGCTCCTATGCGTTCTATGGGATGATGGCTTTGTGTTGATGAATTTATACTAAGTACATGAGCAAAACGCATGGATTTAGCTTAATGGCTCTCTTGTGCGTTGTCCGGGGTGATTAATATTTTATCATCAAAATCTATCACAACATTAATCACCTAATTAAGTTATTGTCTAGTTTGTCTAATATAATGACTTTCTCCTTTCCTAATACAAGTAGATGTTTTCTTTTCATTCAAATTTGTTTCATTTTAACCATAGTTTTTGGAGTTGAATTGAAATTTTAATGATATGACTTCAATTTTCATAACTAATCATTCTAATTTATTCGAACTAAAAAAATGATAAGCCCAAAATGTAAACATGCATAAGAAAAAGTAAATGTTTGAAAGAATTTATAATTATGGGTTATACTTTGTACAACAACTAACACATGGATATAAGTATAAGATTATGAAATCATTCTCATGAAAAATTAGTCATGGTAGTCCATTTTTAAAAGATCCATTTTTGAATTAACATTATCTTATCACCATCATGGAAATTTATCAATAGGTATTTTATCTAAGTCAAAATCTAACCAAGGTGTTAAATTAATCATCAACTGAGACAAAATAATCAAATATTATTTTTATCACAGTGTTAAAACTTTGTGTGCTGAATTAACTTGTACAACAAAACAGGTGCAAATTAGATATGATTAAATATTGGTAAGTATATATACATCATTTTTTTCATGTGGTTAATTGAATAGTTATAAATGAAAGAAAAATAATGCAAATTATGTTTAATAGCACTAACATATAGTAGTTAGTGGATGTTCGGCATTGTTGTTGGAGTCATTGATTTAATGGGCTTATTTTGTGATGTTGTTGTTGGAGTCATTGATTTAGTGGGCTTATTTTAAGGTATCACACATTGCACATGAAAACTTTTGTAAGACCCTTATCTTATTTCCCTATTTCTCAGAGTGTTAACTCGTAGTTCGATGGGCACACAAGAATAGCATAAATATACTGATAATATGTACATGATTATATTATAGGAATTCCCCATAGGGATTGTACATAATGCTTACAGATTTAAAATATAATAAAAGCCTACAGATAACCATCTGCTTCTCCTGGATTGAATCTGAATCTTCTGTATTTTCCTCGTGTAGTCCTTTTATTTGCTTTCACCACACCTCCCGTGCCGCCTGTCTAAATGGTTGGATGGGGGAGGGTGAGATTCGAAAGAATCCCAGTAGCAAATAATATTAACAATGCATGCAAGATGAATGCTAGTGCATGATATGCCTGCCTTACATAGGCTCATGTTCACATAATGACATTTCTGCATGCTCAATGTTTCATGTAACATATCTATGGCCACAGTATAAATAGAAACAGAGCTTCATTAATTCATACATGCTTCACATAATTAAGCAAAGCAATACTGCAAATCAATATACAACAAACACATAAAATACATGCAAGTTAAGTAAGTTCACTACCTCTTGTTTTTGAGTCCTCCTCTTGTACATTTTCTCCAACCATTGAGGATACTTCTTCTTTGTCACCTCATGACCCTAGAAATATAACCATATAACTTGTTAGAGACATGAAATCATGATTAGATTTAATTTAGACAGCTTAACTCCTTAGGGTTTAAGCATCCCAAATCACAAACCAAGCCAAAACAAAGCCAATAATAAACCACATAAACAACAACAACCTTGAATCTAATAAGATAACAAGGTTTTATGGCTTTACCATTGATTCCTCTTCTTTCTCTCTCTAGATGTGGCCTCCTCTTGCTCTTGTTTGCTCCAAGCTCTCTCTCTCTCTCTCTATTTCCTCATGTTGGCTGAAATATGAGACCTTTGGGAAGGATTAATGGCCTTCATGTAATACCCTGACTTTTGAGACTTGAGCTTAGAGAATAAGCCTGAGATTAGTGAATTGCTAAGCCCCGGTTTAGCAAGATCCCAAATTGTGATTAAGGGTTAATGACTCCAAAAGTGGATGTGGTTAGTGATAAATAACCCTTTTGGAGAATATGATGTGATTTGGCACTCGAATATGATTCGTGTGTGTTGTGAGCAGCGCTGAAACCCTGTATTTGAGTTCAATTGTAGATTAACATCCAAATTGACTTATAATAGAGGGAAGAATTGAATGGGGTATTGTGTTGGAAATGGTGTCATAGTGTGTTTTGATGTCCTTGAAATTGTTTTGGAACTTTGGAATGGAAAAGTTGCAATGTTAGGTTTTGAAATTTGAATTGTGTTGACATGCTGATATTTTTGTGAAAACATGTCAATGAGATTTGAATTTGATTGATTTGGTGTTTCCAATGGATTCCTTGTGAAAATTTATGTGGGAATGATGTTTGGTATGAAAATGGAACCATTGGAAGCAAATATGCAAAATCTGAAATTCTGTCCAGTGAAACTCTATTCTAGGCAGTCAGTTTATGTGAACTTTTTTAATGACCAAATGGTGTTTAAGAATTCTGAAACTTTGGAGTCTTAAATTTCACATTCCAAGATTCAAAATGGACATATAATTTGTGCCATTTCGTTTTGTGATCTAGGAGATATGACTGTCCAAAGTTTGGGATGGAAACTGAACTCTGTTTTGGGGCAATGATGAGTTTTATGTAATTCTGGAATTTTATGGTAATTTTAAGTAATGAATCATATTTTTCCTATAAAGAGGACTTAAATAAATTTCATTTGGCTTTGGAATCACATCATTTCTATTTTTCTAGAATTAGTTATGATTTTTCAAAGATTGGGCAGAAAATCTGCCAGAAAATCTGAAAATGGGAATTATGACATCATCAAGATAAAACATGACATCAGCATGGAATTAAAACATATTGCCTCATCTTCTTCAGTTATTTTCTGTCATTTTTCATGCAACATGAGAGAGAGGAGCTGGTTTGGTTTCTAGAGAAAGAAGGAGCAAGAAATTGCAAGGAAAGGCGAATCATCCTATGATTTAACTCCTAACTAGTGCAATACTTCTCCTAAGCTTCTACTCTATGTAATTTAAGGTGTTGAAGCAAGAATTTTTCTGATTGAAAATGAGTTAGGGTTCAGCCATTTTAGGTAAAAGCCAGTGGGAGCTTGAGGTAACTTCCGAAACTTCAATCTTTGATTGTTCTGGCTGCTGTGGTTGATTTAATCGGTGAAATTTCACCGGATTGTCTTTGTGTGTAAATTTGGAAAATGGGTTGGCCTAGGTGTTATGCTGCCCAAATTGATACTAAATGGTAGTTCTAACCCAATGTAATGGTTAATAAAGCGGTTAGGAGTAGAAAGAAACACGTCTATGGAGCCGAAACCGAAAAACCCCAATTTTTCCCGGGGAATTGAGAATTTTGTCCAAGGATAGTTTGGAGGGGTTAGAGATGGATTTTTAATTATTTGATTGTTCCATTGAGTTCAGGAGCGAAAATTAGGTGGGGTTACAGTTGGTCACTTTTTTGGAAAAGGCCGAAAAAGCATAATTACTAAAACACCCCTGAAGCTCTTAAAGTGGGGCTGCCAAGGGTAAATTTGTAAATTTACATTGAATTTGATAATTCTGAGTCCCGAAATAGATTTCTTGGGCAAAAATATGTCAGAGTAGCCCATGTCATAATTTCAAGAAAAGTACAGCTGGACAAGGTACGGCTGGGCCAGGTCCCTGGGGATATTTTAGTTAATTTTCAATATAGCCTCATATAACCCCCAGAAACACTATGGAAATGTCTAAATAGAACATTTGACATTGTAGGATCGAATGTGAAGCCCCGAGTTGCTGGCATGCAAATCGAGGAGAAAAAACTGAAGGTAGGGTACTTACCTTGCATGTATTTGATATATTTGCTTGTGTAGTGATGTATGTGATTGCTTTACTTGATTGTGTAGAGCATATTTGAATAAATGAAGCTCTGTTTCTGTTTTTCTGTGGCCATAGTTTTGTTACATGAAACATTGAGCATGCAGAAATGTCATTATGGGGCATGCATCTAGATAAAGCTAACATGTCATACACATAGCATCTATCATGCATGCATTATGGTATCTGTTTCCTACTGAGATTCTCTCGAATCTCACCCTCCCCTACAAAAAATTTAGACAGGGCAAGAGGCTTGTGGAGGGAGCGGCTATGACTCCTTCGAGATGAGAGTTGGTAGTTGGTTATCAATGAGTTGTGAAGACTGTATATGATTCGGTTGAATATATGGTTCTGAATTTGAGATGAGATTGTGTAATCCCCATTTGAAGAATTGTAATGGGCAATTGTGCCCTGTGTATATTTAATGAAGGTATGTACCTGGGATTGTCGGGATGATTATGTTGTGCACCCTGATATTTTTATGAATGTGATTTATCTTCGCGTAGTAATTGTATTCGAAATGTGAATATGAGACCAAGTTAATTAGATTTTAAAAGGTATGTTTGAAAACCCTATCTCAAGGATAAGATTTTAAATGAGTTTTGATTATTATTAGTCTCTATTTCATTTTAATCGCGTATTTCGAATATAATTACGGAGGGGGTTACACTTCAAATATCTCCTTCCACCTCCTTAATAAATATTATTTTAATGCTATTTTTCACATGCCACTTTAATTAAAGCATCATCTTTCAAACTTGGTCAAGATATGCGTCCTTTTTCTCGATCCCACTTGACATAAATGATGCCTTGAAGGAGCTAAGAGAGCTTTTGGAATTATCTTAATCCAACTCCTTAACTATATTATTTTACTAGCAAGTAAACACACGTCTTCCTTTTGACTTTTCAACCTCATTTTACTTGGCCAATATTGCTTCCTTCTTATTCTTAATTTGCACCAAGTATATATATTTCCCATTTAGACAAAATATGCATCAAGAAAAGGGAAAAATATATGACTTCTTGCTTTATGGTCAAATGACCAATTTGCCCTTACATTTGTGTAATTAAATTGGGCCTTGTTCCCCTTTCTTTGTGTTAGGCCAAAATCACTATATATTGGGCCCAACAATTGTGTTCTTCCATTAACCAATTTGGGCCCCAATAATAGGCCTTTATAAAGACAGAAATTAAATTTTATATCTTATTGTGGGCCAAAATTCATGTGGCCACCAATTGCACTGTTTGGCCATTTCAAGTGCTTTATAATTCACCATTTATTCCTTTTAATGCCACAAGTTGTAAAGGAATTTTGGTTACTGAAATTTGGGATGTTACAATTTTTGTTCACTGTCAAATCCCTTAACATTTCGATATTCGCAGAGTAATAAGCATAGAGTTCTGTAAGGCATACAAAAATAGCAGAACATACTGACATTAAGTACTTGTTTAAAATATAGAAAATTCCACATAGGGTTTGAAATATATATACAAATGTATAGAGTGTTCAAAAGAAACAAAAGTACAAACATAGATAGCTCTAGTAGCTTCAGTATGCATGGGACTCTATTCACCGGTAGCCCTTGCCTTGCCCTTCAAGCCGATAGCCTCGATTGTAAGGTTTTTCAATTTGAAAAAGGGTGAGATTCGAGTGAATTTTGGTAGTAACATGCTTTTCAGACATATAAAATGCAAAAATAAATATGCAATATACCATGTCACATAAGATATAGAATGTTGTGTGCACAGTGTCTAAAGGTAAATGACTGTTTGCAACCCTAGCTGAACTCTGCGCCTCTGTTGGGTGCCAGACCACAACTAGGCTATTATACGTGTCCAAGACACTATGCTCATGTTACCAAGAATGACATACTCAAACATATAATAATCACATAGTATATGCAAGAAAAGGTTACTACCTGACTCCTTTTTCCAATTCCTCGTTTGATCCTAACCTTGGTTCCGGCTCAGGAAATTTCCAGTTCCTAACAAAATTAAACTTACAAGTAACTGATTATACTTGTAGCATTACTACCTTTAAATCAATTTTTTCTGGTTATCTAAAATAGTTATAAAAGTTTCTACATAGTATAATTTTGCACAGTGCAGTTTTGCTATTTCCAGAAACTAGCAGATTTTCAATTAACTTTGGAAATTCATAATTAATTTTAGGAAAATCCAATTCAACTGATTCCAAATCCTAAGTGAAGCTCTTTAAATTTAGTTTCAAGGAAAAATACCTAGTATAGTCAGTTGAAACAAATTGTTCCCGGAAATTCACCAAACCTACACTGTTCCAGATTTCCTTCTAGAAAAAGGGCACAACTTTGAAAATTCAAATCTTTTAATGTACTTATCCAAAAATTGTGATCTACCTATCCAATTAAAGCCCCAGATGATTACTTTAATCACGTCAATTTTTATACTTTTTGGACTAGGTTCGTCAAATGAATTTCATTGCAGAATGACACTACCTACTAAAGGCAAATCAAACAACATGTCCCTTTAATTTCAAAAATTTCCAAATTTGCATACCAACATCCAAAAATCATGACCACTTTTATTCCCACACAATTTTCCATTATAAATCCAATAGAACTATCAGAATTACAAAATTCCAACTCCTCCCTCTTGTTCTGCTTCTGGAAAAAAGTTAGGGTTTTAGGAGGGAACATGTGTTTTCTTGATTTCTCTTGCTTAACCACTTCCTTTCTACTTCTAATCACATGATTAACTTCTTAAACACTAAATGAACATGATTAAAAGAAAGTTTGGCAGCATTTCCCCTAGGGTTTTGATCAGCCCAAACTAACAAGACAATAAAAAATGAAGCCAAAACCAACAACAACACCATCATATAGTACAAGAGGATCAAGTTCATGGGATTACCTATTTGATTCTCAACTTTCTCTCTCCTCAATGGCTTCTGCCTTCTCTTTCTTCTCTCTTGTTTTGCTAATCATGATTTTCAAGAAGAAGAAGAGTTTAGAGGAAGTTCCAAGATGATTAGAAGGCATAAGAACTTGATTTGCATGCTCTTACCATTGATTTTTGCTCTTGGAACCCTAGCTTCTTCTTGGTGTTCTTCAAGTGTTCTTGAACTCCCTCTCTCTACTTTGGTTTCAACTGATCGAAAATGAAGAAGGAAGAGGTGGTAATGAAGTTTTATCTAATGATATCTCTTCTTGCTTTTTACCTTAACAAGTGCTTGCTTATGATTGGTCCTTGTTTTTTTTTCTTTTATATTTCCCGTGCTTTGACCAAAATTGAAGAGGGGAAAGAGGATAAATTTGCTTCTTGAATTCTCATATTCCCTTCTTTCAATTAATTCACTAATTCACCTTTTTACTTTTGAACTTTTCAAACTCAATTTACTTGGCTCTTGTTTTTCCTCTTCTTAAATTAATATTAACCAAGTAAATATGTATTCCCTTTTATTTCCCTATTTAACCAAAATTGTAGAGAGAAAAGGAAAAAATAAATTGTTTCTTTCTTTGTTGGCAAATTACTATTTTGCCATTACAATTTTACAAATATTCATGTCTTGCTTTTCTTCCTTGTTTTTGTCCAAATTTTAATATGTTTATTGGGCCATTGTTTTGTGCTCCTTTCATGCTCCAATTTAGGTTACATTGTTAGGCTTTTAAGTGGACATTAGTTGCTCCTTTGTGTCCTAGCTTAACCAAGTTGTGTGTAACTACTGATTGGAGTGTTTCTATCATTCGATGTATATCACAATTCACCATTTTATTCCATTAACTGTATTAGTTACATACAAGGAATATTGGTGACTTAAAATGGGATGTTACAGCTCTCCCCCCCTTAAATAAATTTAATCACCAAAATTCGCTACACGTACTAGCTCATGAATTTTGGGTAACGCTTATGCATATCTTCCATTGCTTCTCGTGTTGCTTCTCTAGGAGATAATCCCTTACATACCACTTTTATGAATGGGATACTCCTGTGCCTTAATTGTTTCTCCTATCGATCGATGATTCAGTTAGCCATGACCTTATATGTTATATCATCCCACACATCTAACTCTTCATATTTGATCACATGTTTTGGGTTGGGGGTGATATTTCTTCAACTGTGAGGCATGGAAGACATCATGCAGCCTGCTCACGCTTTGGGGTAAAGCTATCTGGCACGGTACTGGCCCAATCCTTGACAATATTTCAAGAGGACCAATATACCTAGGGTTTAGCTTCTTGATATTTAATGCCTTGCTAATGCCTGTAATAGGTGAAACCTTAATGAATACTTGATCCCCAACTTTGCACTTGAGAGGTTTCTACCTCCTGTCAGGGTAGTTCTTCTGTTTGCTCTGAACAACCAAAATCTTTGTAGCGGTTAAATTTTCCAAGCCGCTACAAAAATAAATTTCATTTTTTTGTTGCGGTTAAATTTTACAAACTGCTAGAAAAAATTCAAATATTCAAAAACATAAATTTAAATATTTTGTAGCGGTTAAATTTTACAAACCGCTACAAATATTTTTAGAGGAGAGTGGGAGGGAAATTCAAAATTCAGATGTAGAATATTGGTAGTGGTTATAGCAATAACCGCTACAAACATTTAACATCTGAATTTTGAATTTCCCTCCCACTGTCTTCTAATTTTGTAGCTGTTTCATTAATAATCGCTATAAAGTGATACCAAATTCTTCCAACGGTCATGAACATTTGTAGTGGTCTTTTTCTTATAACCGCTACAAGGTGAAAAAAATTTGAACTTTGAATTTCTTCTAGTACCAAAAGTTGTAGCGGTTAATAAATTAAAACTGCTACAAAAATATATTAGTAGCGGTTACACTGATTAAACCACTACAAGTATGACATGAATTTTTCTAAATCCTGCCAATGGGTTGAAATTTTGTAGCGGTTATAAGCATAAAACTACTATAAATATTGAATACAGTTGCGGTTATAGTAGTGGTTTTGTAACCACTACAAAATGTTAAATGTTCGAAAATCTTTATATAACTTACAGGCAGTCGTAATTCTCTATTCACTCATCTTCTTCACTATACTTTCTTCTCTCTCACTAGTAGCTATGGATAAATCATGAATCAGGTTGCCACGCAATTCTCTAGAATATTTGTACGGATTAAACAATTTCTTGGATTCCGCATTCACTCATGCCAGCTGTAATGGCAAGATCGTCTGTCCATGTCGGAGTTGCAAGTTCAAGAAGTGGCATGCACGACAAGTTGTTAATGTACATTTTCTTGTGAAGCCTTTCTCGGAAGACTATACGTTCTGGGCAGTTCATGGTGAGAAGGCCGGTATCAGATATGATGATGCTTTTCCTCGAAGTTTACAAGTTGGAGTTCAACTAGATGAAGATGATCCAGTTAATGATATTGTGCGTGATGCTTTTGGATTTCAAGGCGACAACTTCAACGAAGAAGTGCGGCGTTCATAGTCGGTGTTCATAAGGAATAAAGCAGCTCAGGATTTTTTCAGCTTGATGGATGAATCAGATCGTCCTTTATATTGATAGAGCTCAATATTTATATATTTTTATTAATTAATCTTACGCTTTTTTGGGACTTAATTGAATATTTTAGGCATAATCAAGTGTTAATGTGAGATTTTAGTGAAAGAATAATTTGGGAATTATAGTGGTTAAATTGTTATATTTTTAATCAATATTTATTATTCCCATTATTCTTTAATTGTGAGAAAAATATATTACCTTTGTGAATCTAATTTTATAGGTGATGATGTGGCACAACTTGAGTGGTAAAGGTCAAAGATATCATTTTGGAGCTTAATGAAGGACAAGTGTGGAACATCACAAGTGCATAATTTATTTTCACATATTTTTTCTAAAAGGAGGTTAAATAAGTAAGGGCTTTATTTGGTAGTTGCAATTTTATGCCTAATGCCAAAACAGATTTTTAGCTCTTATCCCAACATACCTTAGTCACTTTTAACCTAAACACAATTGAAGAAGCAAAGGAAAAGTGGGGACCATTGATTATGAAGGGTGGCGGCTGTATTGAAATGAAAAGGAAGAACAACATTGAAAAAAAAAAGAGATGCTAGACTGAATGATTAAAGGGAGATAGTGGACTGGATTGAATTAAGAATTGGAGAGGAGCTGACTGAATGAAATTGTGAGAATGGTTGCTGATGTAAGCATGGAATTAATTGAATAAAGTAAGGAATTGAAGCTGTGAAGATGTGGTAAAGCAGCCGATATTGTGGACCGAATTGAAGAAGAATTGGACTGATTGATGGAATTGAGATGAGCTGGACC
This sequence comes from Inga leiocalycina, assembly GCA_963242795.1. Lineage (NCBI taxonomy): Eukaryota > Viridiplantae > Streptophyta > Magnoliopsida > Fabales > Fabaceae > Inga > Inga leiocalycina. The sequence goes on along the minus strand of OY725329.1, from coordinate 29,828,144 downwards.
ATGTAAAGGGCTGTGAAAGAAAAGGGAAGCAGTCGAAAATTGAAAAAGGGAAATTGAAGAATTGAGGGATGGGCTGAATGCCAGCTGGGATTGAAATGAATTAAAGAGGAGAAGGCAAGACTATTTATAAAGGAGGAAGCAACACGAAATAATAGAGAGGAGGAGGCACTGCACAAAGAAAAGGAGAAGAGGTGTTGGTGCGAAAACAAGGGGGAGAGCTGTTCGGTGTTCTCCATTATTCTTTATGGCCAATCTTTTCATTATTCTTCAAGCTTTATTTTTCTCTTCTATGAGTAGCTAAGTTTTGGTGATTTTCTTGAGTTGGGTAATGGTTTGAGGTTCTAAACTTCAATGGAATTCTTTTAAGCTCTCTTTCTAGTTCATAACTATGTGGCTTGGTTAAGTATGTAATTGTGATCTAAATTGTTCTATGGCAATTGAATAAACTTGGTGGTTGAGTTAGGATTTGATTAATTAAGCTTTGTATGATTCATATTAGGAGTAGGTTGAATTATTTATTCTGACTCGGATTTAAATGATTAAACTGAATATTTTTAAATTGTTGTAATGGTAATTATAATTTAGAATTGGAAGTTAATTATTCATCTCCTTGAGTCACAATTAATTGGTGGTATTCATTTAATTTCTTCAGTTGAATGAATTAAATGATTATTGCAAGTATAGAGTTAGTGGTAGCTTAGTTCCATCCTCTAGGCTCATTACAGAATTCAAATCATTAGCAAGCAAGGAAGACTAAAACCTCAACTCAAGGGAATCCCATTTCATTATTATTCTAGTGTATTAGATTTACTTTGTTGTTATTGTTAATTTCAATTCTGTTTGCTTCTTTATCTTAAAAACCAAAAAATACAAAAATATTGCTTTAGCTTAGTTTACTTCATTAGTTTAAAAATGCAATTTCTCAAAATGATTTCTCACAACTTTAAGGTATTAATCACTTTACTATTTAGAAACTTGGATTCATCAAATCACTTTTAGGTTAAGCTACTACGCTACATTTTCTTTTTCTTTTTGCCAGACTACGCTACATTTTCAAACCTAGGTTTATTTTAAGAACTCACACAACATGGGTTCAACAAATTGGTGTTGTTGCCGAGGAGGATGATTGCCATAGTTTTTAGTAGTTACATGTTCTTTTCAGTTGTCATAGTGTGTCTTAGTTTTGTTGAAAGTGTGTAGCACTTGTAATATCCCAAATTTTGATTAAGGGATAATCATGATTATTAATGATAATTATGAATTTATTGGAATTATTAAGTGTGTTATGACTATATTAATTAATGTCATAATTAGTGGATATTGGAATTTTGGGTGCATGTGAGTGGTATTTAAGATCAAGAGTGGTGATTCCTTGACCGTGGGTCGGGATCTAGTGTGCTTAGCTTGTGTGAGCTCATTGTGGGATTGAAGGAGCTGCTGACATGTGGCATGGTGGTGGCCATTGGATGAGATCACAAGGGGACAAAAGATCACTTTTTCCTCTTCTCTCTCTCTCTCCATTTCTCCATCTCTCTCTCGTGCTCTCTCTCTGGCTGAAGCAAGGAAGGAAGGAAGGAAGAAGGAAAAGCTTGGATTTTGGGTAAGTAAATGATCTCCATTGCTCAAATTCCTTTCTTAAATGTTGATCCTTGAATCATGGGCTTTATTTTGGTGTGTATAGTGTGGCCATTTGGTGCTGATTTGTGCTACACGGAAATTTGGAAAGTGGTGAATCAAAAAGTGTCTTTGGAAAAGTGAAAGAGGTAAGGGAACTCAATCTATCTATCTATGTTTCATACCATTTGAAGTAGTTTATAAATTCTGGAAATTTTGGCTTGAATCCGAAAATTGGATGCCACTGTTCCTTTGGTATGTTTTTGGCATGAGAATGGTGTTTTGGAATGAGTTTATGATAGATAGATTGATTGGTAATGGAAATATGAAGTTTGGTTAAGATTGGTGTATTATTGAAATTGTTGCCCAAAACCCAAATCATGATAATGGAATAGGATTTTGATGATTTTGAGTATTCCATTGAGTTTGTTGGGTGTTTTTGTGTGGGAATGGCTTTGGGTTAAGTTTTGAGTCCATAGGAAGCAATTGGGCAAGTGTGAGGGAAAGTGCCTCTGTTTCTGCGTTTTCTGCTATCAGTGGGATTTACTCGAGCAGAGAGGGGTCTGCTCGAGTGAAGGATGAATATCACCCGAGCAGAAGGGGTCTGCTCGAGTGAGGGATGAGTTTCACCCGAGCAGGGAGGGATGAACTCTGCTCGAGTGATATGAGGTTTTTTCCCTTTGTGCTTCGAGTTCGTCTGGGTTTTCATGTGCAATGCTCGAGCACATCGTTTTGTGCTCGAGTGAGCGAAGAACATGCTCGAGTGAGCTTGGCGCTGCTCGAGTGTTAGTGGGAGTTCAGAGTGAAGGATTTCTTTCGGGTCTTCACTTGCTGGTGGATGCCACGAGTGTGCTCTGACACTCGCGAGCATAGCGTTCTCACTCGAGCACTGGGGGTCACGCTCGAGTGAGGTTGTGCTTCAGGTGGGAGGTGTGCTCGCGGGTGAGAGAGGTGCTCGTGGGTGAGAGGAGTGTGCTTGCGGGTGTGAGTTGTTGTGCTCGAGCACATATGGCTGTGCTCGAGTGATCTTGTGCTTGGAGAGCTTGGTGTGCTCTCGGGTCCTCACTTCCTGGACTTCTCTCGCGGGTGCTCGAGTGAGGCATTTGGCCTTGTGCTTGAGTGAGGATTTTGTGCTCGAGTGAGCCGGTTCCTGAAGGTTTCCTTGTGCTCTCGGGTGCTCACTCGCGGTCTTACTTTCTTTTGTGCTCGAGTGCTGTCCGTACCAATGCTCAAGTGAGAGCATTTGTGCTCGAGTGATGGCCGTACTTGTGCTCGAGCATGGTCATCTGTGCTCGAGTGAAACAGTGTAAAATCTCAGTTTTGTACTTCCAAAAGGGGATCTTTGGGATAGTTTTTCCTACCCTTTAGGAGTTTTGTTAGGAGTGTTTAATGACTCTAAAAGAGCAATAATGATAACCAATTAAGTATTATAAAGTGGATTAAGTCTTGGAATAGAGAATAACTTTTCGTCCCTAATTGTGAACATAGGATTTGACATTTGCCTTCCTCGGGAGAGACCGGCGTTAGGACACGCACGGAAGGATCAAGGTAGTGACTTTTCTCTCATATCTTGTATGATGTTTTGGTATGAATATCTTATCGTTGAACTTGTGAAATGTGTGCCATGGTCCATTACGGCGCGAGCAGGTCAACGTGAGCCGTATAGGGAGTGACAGTGGTCATCTCTAGTCGGCCATTGGACTGCCGTCGTAATCGACATGGATCTTTGTGAATCCGACCCGTGGGGGCGGCGTATGTGAAAACCAGCCGTGGGCTGTGTGTGTGTATCTTGCCTATGTGGCTTGCGAATATGATATGCTCTATATGGATCCCAGCTGTGGTGAATTATACTGTGTTGACTGTTGTAATGCAATACAACGTGAGCAATTCAGCGTGAGCAATCGTCAGGGATGACATGTGTCATACTAACCATTGCCGCTGCAACTGCCGTTGTAGTTGCTTGTGTGGATAGTGATTTGATTACATGCATTATTATTGTACATTATATGATTGTCTTGTTACTATGGGGATTCCTTAGAATCTCACTCTCCCAAAAACCATGTTTTAGACAGGGCAGAAGGATCGAAAGGCAAGCGGGCGACGAAGAGTAGTTAGAGCTCCTGTTTAGGAGTATCTTTTGGGGTGAATGGTTATCATTGTATATTTTGGAATTGTATATAGTAGATTTTGGTGTAATCCCCAAGTAAAAGGGTATAAATTGTAGGCTTGTGCCTTTTGTAAATCCCTTTTTGTTATGAATGGAACCCGAGTGAGTCGGGAACTTATTTGCACTCTGATAATTGTAAATGGAATCCACCTGTTCAGGCCAGTATTATTTTGTAATTGAGTTTAGAAAAGTTTTTGCAAATCCAATTTTTGGGCAAAAGATTTCTTTGATAAGTCCCAACTTGAATTATGGTCTCTAATTACAACTTAATTATGGGTTTAAGAACTTAATCTCGGCCTCAGGTGGGAAGGGGGTTACAGCACTCATTTGAATTTTGGTAAAAATTTGAGTTTTGAATAGCATTGTTTTGCTGGAATTGAAATATTCTTGCTCAGAAAATTTTGAAATTTAACAGGTCAAATTTTTTTAGCATTCTAAACAAGACTAATAGCATTTGCTATTAGGTCTTCTAGATTTTAGCCAAATTCGAAGGTTTGCTATACTTTTCTGAATTTCCTTTCTTTTTTTGGTATTTTTCTAGGTTTTTGATTTGGTTTGTTTTTAGGGTTCTTTGATTTTTCTTGGTTGTTAATGTGTTTTTAAGTTTGTCTTAGTTAGTTGGTAGTTGTTGAAGTGTTAGGTAGTGGTTTAGGTCATTTTTCATGTTCATAGTTGTTTTGCATTCTATTTGCATATAAAATTTTCTAAAAAAAATTGCATTTTGTTGCTTTGCTATAATATTCTTGGTGGCCATTATGTGGTTTACTATTATTTTGTGGTGATCAACTTTACATTCTTCATTCTTGGGAAGCTCTTAGTAATACTAATAGAATGGAAGATCTTCTTTCACAAAGCTTTAAAGCCATACGACATCAATTAGATCTTGTTCAAGCCCAGTTGGAGAGTCTAGAGAGAGGTTCCAATAGTCAAGAATATGATTCATCCTTCCACAACCTATATCATGAACCCTATCTCCAACAATCTTTTCCGTAACACCAACCCTTCCATAGTCTTTCATTTTCCCCACAACCCCCATATAGACCTCAACATGACTTTTATTCCCCACCATATAACCTAAATTTTGACCCATCCTTTCACCATAAAGGTCACCCTATGAACCATCTCCTCTACACCATCTATCCTCTTACTCCCCATAGCAACCCTCATTTAAATCTTCATTCTAATCATTTCACCCACCATTTTGTGAACCTTCCCCACCATCCTACCTTGAACCTCCACCTCAATTTCATGACCCACAACCTAGTGGATTGGGTACCATTTTCTCACCTCACAACATAAATTGCCTAACAAGTGCCTTAACAAGAAAGTATGAGACACTCCAAGAGCAATACCTTCAATTACTTATGTATCAAGGAACAATGATAGCTCTAAGGAGATAGAAGATCAATTGAAAGATATTGATGCACTCCAATTCTATATTGGATTTTGCACTTTTCACTTCACACAAGAGTGAAAATAAAGATGTTAAATGACAATTGATCACCAATCCTAAAGTCAATCTTCATTTGCAAGAGTTCAATATGAACATTTTTTATGATGACAAGCATGTACCCATTGTTTCAATTGTCAATGCTTTTGATTTATCAAGTGAGATTCACCTTGATTCAATTGAATTGCTTGGACCTAGTTTTGTGCTTTGTGATGATCATACTTCTTTACTAGATGATGTCAAGCATATTCATGACTCTTATTTCCAAATCTTATCATGTGATTTACCTCTTGATATATTAGGATTTAATGGTGCTAATGATTCTATTGACTTGGATTTTGCTATTGACGATAGAGTGGTGCTTGACTATAGCACTACTGTAACCCCTGCCTTATAAACAGTAATTATGATTTGAAAATAAGTAATTAAGATGAATTATAGACCAATGAATAATAAAATTTTATTTTTAATCCCATCCTTGAGACAGGGTTTTATAAATTTCTTTCAAAATCGGTTTAGCCTGGTCTCCTATTCATATTTCGAATATAACTACCCTATGCAGTTAAATTACATTCATACATATTAGAGTGTACAACAAAAATCCCATAACCCCCAGGTTTCATTTATATATATGCTAAGGGTTTACAGTTTCCCTTATAGGGGATTACACAAAATCATACCAACATTTACATCCCAAATATATATACAGTAATCCCATCCAAAATTGATAGCCAACAACTCAAAATCAAATGGCCCTATAGGAGATTTAGCCACCCTTAGTCATCTCTTTTCCCTTGGAGCCACTTACCCTGTCTGAAGGTTAGTCAATGGAAAGAATGAGATTCAAAGAATCCCAGTAGTAACAAATCACTCATACTATACATAATCACAAAGCATGCAATGACATCATTAAGTAGCATAGCAACACGAAACACAGCATACAGGCTGTCACATATACACATAGTCACATAGTTGTTGGAAATTGTGCCCTAAGGGCCAATCATTATACTTTGAACATTATTATTTTAATGAAATTTCTCCATTTTGTTATCATAGTATTTGCATGTTAACTGTGATAATTGTATCCTTGGATAATTCATAAAGATTGTTCTAAAATGTCCCTGGTCCATCATCTATGCGGGAGCAGAGATGAAACAAGACCAGTATGACTTTGATAAGATATAGAGATACAAATCAAAGTCTTAGGCACTTGTAAGAGTACAAGGTGCTGGACCGACCCACTATGAGAAAGCTACATGGATCAAGTCATAAGCTTTTCTCATGTATAACCACGTCACAATGCCCTTAGACCTGAGGTCATTATGGATTCCTACATAAGAGTTGCTAAGCTTTGAATTAGTCAAAAGTCACTTTTGACCGGGTGATGATAAAGGCTACGATCGGGCTTGGTGGTTTTTCATGTAGAGGAATATGAATGATCAAGATGGAATTTGTCCCTCACATTAGTAGAGAGATATTACTGGGCCCATCGATGAGTGAGTCTGAGAAATGTATGGCCATACTATGATGAAAGGAGTTTTTGTCTCTGTTATCAGGCTACTGAGGAATCGAGAAAGTAATGGTTAGGAACAAGAGGATGACATTTTCCATGCCTTATCCTTGATCGATATATCGTGTGACAAAAGGGACGTGACATGGTTGTATGACAGGTTGCATCGTGATAACGATCCTCATATGAATTGGGTAGTCGTAATGTCTTGCTAGAGGCCGCTTGCGACTTTTGGGTTAGTGTAGTTATTGGCTCACTGCCAACTTCATATGGGCCTACAGGGTCGCACACAAGAATGGCCCAACACGAGATAATGTTTGATTTAGGGTGGATGAATTTTATATTTATAAATATAATATAAAATTCATTAATAATATTATATAGATATATATATATATTTGAAATATATATCTTATATATATATATTATATGATATTATTATATTTAATAATATTATATAGATATATATATTTTCGAAATATATTATATATATATATATGTATATATATATATTATATGATATTATTATATTGTGTTGGTTTTAAATTTAATTTATTAAGATATATTAAATTTAATAACTAACATGATAGAGATATAGTATCTCAAATTTAATTTATGAAGATAAATTAAATCTAATGGCTCTTTATTTAGATTAAATAAATAGGTTAAATTAAAAATGTTGGACATATTTAATTTAAACTGAATTTATTTAATTAGCTCATCAAGATAATTAATTGTTAATTAATTTTGAAATTAATGATGATTAATTTTGAAATTTGAAAATAACCATCATGGGTTATAAACTTGATAGAGCTGATAGATTCAGTGTACATCAGAATTGAGAGCCGCAAGTTAAACCCTTGGAGACATTAGAGGCGCTAGCACGCAATCTCGGTTGGAGAACATTCGTGTGGATACCGGTAGAGGGAGCGGACCTGACGTGTTGGCTCCTAGAGATCGTGAAAACTCTGAATCATCAAAAAGGTATGAATCCTTCCAACTCTGTTTAAACGCCGTTGATAGATCCTCGATTAGGATCGGTGAAATTTTTTTTAAATTCTTCCGCTGTGCCTACCGATCCTAACAATAGTATCATCCCTTGTATCTCTATCGCGCCAAAGGTACGGTCCTCTTATAGAAACCATCGATGGGCCGTAGGTGAAGGCTTCACAAATAGCCTTTCGACTTTCACATATAGCCTTTCAGCTTCCACATAGTCTCATCCCCTGTAAACTACCACCCCGAAGGCACGGTCCTCCCACCAGAAACACTGATAGGCCACAGGTGATAGACCCACAAACAATGATAAATCAAACATACCATGTATCACATATGGTATAAGGGAAAGCGTAACTACTTTATTCTTTTTGAGCGTGCTCTGGCACATATAGCTCACGAGCAAGGTAAATATCAAATCCTAAAAATCAAAATCAAGGATGACGGATTAATCTCTATTCCAAGTTTTTGATTCCATAACACTTAATGTTGGTTATCATTTGAACTCATTATGTGGCTACTAGAGGCCTAAACACATGCCTAAAGGGTTGGAAAGAACTAGACCAAAACCCCTTTTAGAAGTGAAAACACTAATTTTAACTCATACACTTGAGTGAGGACGGCTCACTCGTGCGAGTGCTTGGCCAAGAGCAACAACTATGATAGAACATAATCACAGTACTCGAGTATTGAACCTAATACTCGAGTGGTAGCCTCATACTCACCTGAGTCCCACCAAGTGAGGCACATAAAGTGATTACCTTAGAGAAGAAGGAATCTTAAAACAGGAAGTGCACTTGAGTGACAACCCTAGCACTTGAGTGACAACCCTAGCACTTGAGTGATGACATAATACTTGTAAGTGCTAACACACACTCTTGACAATTTGGCCATGAGTGTTACCCTAAGACGCGAGTTCGTAGTGGCAAATGCACAGGCACTCAAGGTATACCTTATGTGTTTGAGTGATAGACCAAATCAATCGCAAGTGAGAACATGTACTTCTGCTTTCTCTGAGTGAGAGTGCAACTGAAACTTGAAGGAAAAGAGAAAACATGATGCTGCACTCGAGTGGGACTCTAGATCACTCGAGTGAGGCTTATCAGAAGCCAAAACACAGCAGATGATAGAATTTTCCAGATTTTACCCAATATGCTTCCAATTGTCCCAAAGTTAACAAATAGCCTATTCCCATACAAATTTTCATAAGGAACCCATTGGAAATACCAAAACAACTAAATCCCTATCACAATGACACAATCCATCCTTCCAACCACATTTCAATCCAAAACCAATAAATAACCAACTTGGCTTCCAAGATTTTCAAATCAATTCCAATGACATAAAGGCACAATATGACACCAAATCCAACATAATACATTATCCTAATTATCCATTCTAAAATCACATGAAAATCAGTATAAAATTCTCAAATCTTAAAACTCAACCAATGGTCACAATGAATATGTCAATAGAGAGCTCTTTCTTACTTTTTCCTCTTTCCAAAAGTAGATTCATGATTCTACAACTCATAAATTTCTTCAAGCACTCAAATACCTCTTTTCAAAAATCTAAAACCATAGAAATGAAACTCTCATCAACATGAACAAGATTAATGAAGAGTATTTGAGTATTAGAGGTCACATGGAGCACTAACCTTAAGTTTTTCTTCTTTCTCTTTCCTCTTGGGCTTGGCGAAAATGGAGGCAAGTAAAAGAAGATGAGATGATGACAAAAATGCATATTTTTCCCTTCCTCCCATGCCACTAGCTGACCTTGAAGGAGAGAGGAGGGAGGGAAATTTGTTTGAATATTTGACCATCATCTATGGTCCACATGTTAACACCTGTCAAGATCTTGTTCCTTCTTCCATGAGTTCACATAAGCACCCACACATACAATTCCATTCTCTTGCTCATTAAATCCTAGCCATTGATATTTAATTTACCAATGAGTTTCCTCTTCGGTAACTGACCAATTGATCAGTAACATTCCTTTTTCCCATTTTGCCCCTGATTATGGAAATTCCTACTGAATCACCACTAAACACATTTTATCATTCCATTTCACTCAACCATGTGCCCTCCCCTACACTAGGGTTCATTTTAAGCTTTATCACACAATTAAGCTTAAAAGCGGGGTTTAGGCACCGATCAGAACACATTCAGATCAAAATTCACATTATATTCTTCAAAAGTGTTTGTTCAACAATAATTACATACACTTTTGAAGTCATTAGCCCTTAAGCCCATTTTTGGGGCATTACAACTACTATTGATGAAATCCAAATTGATTCTTTGATAACTAGTGTTGCTTGCTTATGCCACTAGTTGACTTTATTGGTTGTAAGAAGCACCTGTTATGAAATGCACCTGACTCTAGTCTTCTCACATTACATATACTATTATGCCATTTCATTTGTCCTAATAATTTCTATGGATTTAAGTATTTTGATTCATGTGGCTTCTTTGGAGTAGGTACTACTGTTGTTTTGGTTAATTCTTTATAGGTTAATTCTCTTGGTGGTTGCCTTTATTCCTATTATCTTTGAATTTGGGAATCTCTACTCCTACTTAGGCCAATACTGTTGAGGAGGAAAATACTGAGCTTCCTTTTGATTTTCCTATCTAGCTACAAGGCACTATGATCACACAGTAGTCTCTTTCCTTACCTTGTTCCTTGTTTTATTTGATGATATATGCTATTGAACAAGTGTGGAAGAGGGACTTACCAGTAGTAAAAAGTAGTCTATTTGTTTTGCATTTTCCAATTGAATAAACTTCATTTTGAATTGTACTTTATGGTTAGCCTTATCCTACACTACTCTTTTCTCCATATCCTTATGTCTAAGAATTATTTCCACTTATGTTTTTTCCTTTTCTCTCTTCTTGTGATGATGATATGTTGTGCTTCAATCTTGAATTAGATTTCACAACATTCAATTCACCCAAGATATAAGTGCATCTAGATTCTTTGTTCTTGTGCATTACATTGAGGGCAATGTAAGGATTGAGTGTGAGGAGTGTGTTTATTCTCATAATGGATTTCACTATGACATCATATGCCTCTATCTACTGCTTTTATACTCTATTGTTTTTGGTCCAATTCACTGAGATTTTTGAGGTCTTCAGTCATGATCAAGTATCTCGATTATCCTAGTTAAGGTTTTCAATTAATCTCATTGTAATTAAACCTTGCAGCACTTTATCTACTTCAATTTTTGGCATGTTCATTGAACTTAGATTGGTGGATACCTTATTATTTGACTAAGTGTGATTCTTGAAGCCTAATTTTGCCTACTCTTTTAACTTTCATCCCTCTTTGCCTAGAGTTAAATTTAATGTTTTGCTCAAGAGTGCAAAAGCTTAAGTGTGGGGCAATTGATATAGCTCATTATTTATATATTTTTATTAATTAATCTTAAGCTTTTGTGGAACTTAATTGAATATCTTGGGCATAATCAAGTGTTAATGTGAGATTTTAGTGAAAGAATAATTTGGGAATTATAGTGGTTAAATTGTTATATTTTTAATTAATATTTATTATTCCCATTATTCTTTAATTGTGAGCAAAAGATATTACCTTTGTGAATCTAATTTTGTAGGTGATGATGTGGCACAACTTGAGTAGTCAAGGTCAAAGATGTCGTTTTTGAGCTTAAATGAAGGACAAGTGTGGAACCTCACAAGTGCATAATTTATTTTCACATATTTTTCTAAGAAGAGGTTAAATGAGTAAGGGCTTTGTTTGGTAGTTGCAATTTTACGCCTAATGCCAAAACAGATTTTTAGCTCTTATCCCAACATACCTTAACTCACTTTTAACCTAAACACAATTGAAGAAGCAAAGGAAAAGTGGGGACCATTATTATGAAGGGTGGCGGTTGTATTGAAATGAAAAGGGAGAATAACATTGAAAAACAAATGAGACGCTGGACCGAATGATTAAAGGGAGAGAGTGGACTGGATTGAATTAAGAATTGGAGAGGAGCTGACTAAATAAAAGTGTGAAAGTGGTTACTGATGTAAGCATGAAATTAATTGAATAAAGTAGGGAATTGAAGCTGTGAAGATGTGGTGAAGCAGCCAACATTGTGGACCGAATTGAAGAGGAGTTGGATCGATTAAAGGAATTGAGATGAGATGGACCGTGTGAAGAATGTGAAAGAAAAGGGAAGCAGTCGACAATTGAAAAAGGGAAATTGAAGAATTGAGGGATGAACCGAATGCCAGCTGGGATTGAAATGAATTAAAGAAGAGGAGGCGCGGCTATGCATAAAGGAGGAAGTAACATGAAATAAGAGAGAGGAGGAGGCACTGGACAAAGAAAAGGAGAGGAGGCATTGCTGCGAAAACAAGGGGGAGAGCTGTTCGGTGTTCTCCATTATTCTCTATAGCCAATCTCTTCATTATTCTTCAAGCTTTATTTTTCTCTTCTATGAGTAGCTAAGTTTTGGTGATTTTCTTGAGTTAGGTAATAATTTGAGCTTCTAAACTTTAATGAAATTCCTTTAAGCTCTCTTTCTAGTTCATAATTATGTGGCTTGGTTAAGAATGTAATTGTGATCTAGATTGTTCTATGCCAAGTGAATAAACTTGGTGGTTGAGCTAGAAGTTGATTAATTAAGCTTTGTATGATTCATATTAGGAGTAGATTGAATTGTTTATTCTGACTCGGTTGAGTGGATTTAAATGATTAAACTGAATATTTTGAATTGTTGTAATGGTAATTACAATTTAGAATTGGAAGTTAATTATTCATCTCCTTGAGTCACAATTAATTGGTGGTATTCATTTAATTGCATCAGTTGAATGAATTAAATGATTATTGCAAGTATGGAGCTAGTGGCAGCTTAGTTCCATCCTCTTGGCTCATTATGGAATTCAAATCATTAGCAAGCAAGGAAGACTAAAACCTCAACTCAAGGGAATCTCATTTCATTATTATTATAGTGTATTTGATTTACTTTGTTGTTATTGTTAATTTCGATTATGTTTGCTTCTTTGTCTTGAAAACTGAAAAATACAAAAATATTGCTTTTGCTTAGTTTACTTCATTAGTTTAAAAATGCAATTTCTCAAAATGATTTCTCACAACTTTAAGGTATTAATCACTTTACTATTTAGAAATTTGGAAATTAATCTCCTCACAAGAACGACCTAGGTTAAGCTACTAAGATACATTTTCAAACCTAGTTTTATTTTGAGAACTCACATGACATGGGTTCATCACTTTTATATCAAGGTTGTCGAAAATACTCTAAATTATATTTCTTGTTTAAGTTGTATCATATCAAGTAATTGTGTAGAATCACAGATAAGAGAATGTCAATGTTGCTTGAAATATTACAAGATGTATTCCCCAACGGAGAGATTCCCACAACATTCTACGAGGCCAAGAAGATTATCAACAGGTTTTGGTTGAACTATCAAAAAATTGATGCATGCCCAAACGATTGTATGTTGTTTTGGGGAGATGATTCCAGCAGGTAGACTTGTAAGAGATGTCACACATCAAGGTACAAGACAATTCAGAAAGGGAAAAAGCAGAAGTAGAAACCAGCAAAGATTCTCAGGTACTTCCCTTTGAAGCTGCGCCTATAAAGATTGTTTATGTAATCCAAAATGGCGGAACATATGAGGTGGCATGACGTTGATAAGAATGAAGATAGTAAATTAAGACATCCCCGGGATGTAGACGCTTGGAAAACATTTGACAACAACTTTCCATCTTTCACGGCTGACCCTAGAAATGTTCGGCTTGCTTTGGTGACCAACAGTTTCAATCCATTTGGGAATCTTAGCACAAGTTACAGTATTTCACCGGTAGTCTTAGTTCCCTACAACTTGCCCCCTGGATGTGTATGAAACAAAGCTCCTCCATTAAGTCTATGATCATTCCAAGCAAAGAGGCACTGAGAGTGACATCGATGTATATCTCCAACCGCTTATTGTGGAATTGCTTGACCTGTGGAATGTCGGCATCGAGACATACGATGCTTGCGGGAAGACATTGTTCAACTTACGTGCAGCCTTAATGTGGACGATTAGTGACTTTCCTGGCCTTGGCACATTATCTGGTTGGAATGTGCATACTGGGTCGACGTGTCCATCTTGCAATTTTAACTCTGACGCAGTGCACCTTCCCCACAACAAAAAGTAGTGCTTTGTGGGTCATCGGAGGTTTCTCGATGGACTGCATAAGTTCAGATTGCAATGGAATCACTTTAATGGGAAACAAGAAAAAAGAGGACTACCTCCAACTTTGTCTGGTATAGATATCGTACAGCAGCTTGAGCATGTTTAATTCGAGTTCGGAAAAAGAGACAATTCAGTATAATCTCGCCAAAAGATGTAACCCCCTTCCAATCAAGGCCGAGTTTTACGTTCATAAATATATGATTATGTGGAATTAGAGACTGTGCGATGATTTGGGACTTACTAAAATTTCTTTTCCCCAAAACATGTTTTTCAAAAACTTTTCTAAAACCTATTCAACAACGGTCTCATATTCACATTTCAAATACACAAATGGCCTGTACAGTACGATTCCATTCATAAATACAAGAGTACAAGGTAAATTCCCGACACACTCAGGGTCTATTAATCAGTTAAGGGTCTATAAGGCACAAATGCCCATAATCAGTTTACCAATCTAGGGGATTACAAAAATCAATCCAATATCTCTAATATATACATGTAATTCCCAACAAAATATCCAAATGATTTCTACATGATAACCAAAAACCAAAATAAACTCTTATCCTGGAGCTCTATTCGCCCTTCGTCACCTATTTCTCTTTAGAACCACCAGCCCTGTCTGAAATTTTGTTTGGGAGAGTGAGATTCTAAGGAATCCCCGTAGTAAAAAATTACTCATAGTATGTACAACCACAAAGCATGTAAGCAAATCACAACACAACACACAGCAACTACAACGGCAGTTACAGTGGCAGGGACAGGTGTGACCTACGTCATCCTTATGTCTGCTCACGCTGAAGTGCTCACACTGTATTGCAAATCACATGTTCATATCACATATATCACCATAGCTGGGATCCATATAAAATATTTCACACTACATCAAAGCCACTCTGGCATATTCTCAAAGCAGGAATCCACGATGGATTCCACAACATAGCCTCGGTAATTACAATGATAGATACAACAGTAGTGGTAGGTATGATAATCATCACCCCCTACGACTAATCACGCTGAAATGCTCCCGCTATAATGCCCTACGGCAGATAACACATTCACAAGATCACAATAGCCTCATGCCCATAATTTCGCAACATCAATTTTTCACATGAAATATTTCACAATAACACAATGATAAGTCATGCATACCAAGCATCATACACAACATAAGAGAAAAGTCACTACCTTGGTCCTTCTGTGCGTGCTTTGGCACTGGTCTCTCCCGAGTAGGGCAAATATCGAATCCTATAATTCATAATTAGGGACGAAGTGTTATTCTCTATTCCAATATTTAATGACTTCAATACTTAGATTTGGTTATCATTAATGTCCTTTAGTAAGCTACAAATGCCTCTAACAAAAGCCCTAAAGGGTTATAAGAACTATCCCAAAGATCCCCTTTTTGAAGAATAAGTGCTGATTTTTCACTGTTGTACTCGAGTTAAGAAGGCCTCACTCAAGTGATGAGAAACTTTGCACTCAAGCATGAAAGCTCACTCATGCAAGTGATTGGCAGAGAGCCACGATAGAAACAAGAAATGCTCGCTGCACTCGAGTCATGCAAGCAACACTCAAGTGATAGCCAAATGCTCACTCGAGTCCTATAAAGTGAGTTACAAAAAGTGCTCACTCGAGAGCAAAAGAACTTTAGAACATCACTTTGTTATAATCGGCTGACACCCAAGAGGGGGGGTGAATTGTGTGTAAGATAAAAACTTGAGAACTTTGAAAATCTTTTCATATCTTAGTTGAAGTAGTAAATATGAATGTAATGAATCATAAATCACAGTTAGATATTTAAATGATATATGCTTGAATTATAAGAGCTTAGGGAAGAGAATATGCAAACTATGATTTATCTTGGTTCGGTCCAATCCACGATGACCTATGTCCAGTCCCCATGCTCCTCCTGAGATTTTCAATCCACTATCTTCGTCAAGTTTAACTGGGTACTTGAGAACCGCTACAATCCCACAAGTTTAGTCGAGCATTTGTGAAGCCTTTCACAAATCTCTCATCAAGTTACTTCCCCTTACAGTAAGTCCCACGAGCAGAGCAATCCCGAAGACCTTTCTCTCCTGCTTACTCGTGCAAGTCTTACAAGCAGCAACGATCTCTCCTACTTACACCCTGTAAGTCTTACGAGCAACAATGTTCTCTATTGCTTGTACTTTGTAAGCCTTACGAGTATAAAGTTTTACCGAAAATTCTTTCACAGTTTCTCTCGTAATGAAATCAACCCTCTCAAGGTCCCTCTACCTTGAGATCAATTCAGAAATACAGTTGAAAGTGTTTACAGACTTTCTCAGAGAGTAGATATAATGCTCACTGAAGTATAATACAAATAATTGTTAGAACCGGCTATCACCCAAGAGGGGGGGTGAATTGGGTGTATAATAAAAACTTAAGAACTTTAGAAATCTTTTTGTATCTTAACGAAAGCGGTAAATATGAAGGTTTATAAATCAACAGTTAGATTAAATAATATATGCTGGAAATATAAGAGTTTAGGGAAGAGAATATGCAAACTGTGATTTATCCTGGTTCGGTCCAATCTGTGATGGCCTACGTCCAGTCCCCAGGCTCCTCCTGAGATTTTCAAATCCACTATCTTCTTGTTTAATCCGGGCACAAGAAAAGCCTTTACAATCCCACAAGTTTAGCCGGGTACTTGTGAAACCTTTTACAAATCTCTCACTGAAATACTCCCCCTTACGGCAAGTCTTACGAGCAGAGCAATCCCGAAGATCTTCCTCTCCTGCTTACTTATGCAAGTCTTACGAGCAGCAACGTTCTCTTCTGCTTACACCCCTGTAAGTCTTATGAGCAGCAACGTTCTCTACTGCTTGCACCTTGTAAGTCTTACGAGCAGAATGTCTTACGGCAATTCTCTCTACTGCTTCCCCGTAAGAAAATCAATCCTCTCAAGGTCCCTCTACCTTGAGATCAACTCAGAATATAGATGAAAGTGTTTACAGACTCTCTCACAGAGTGGATATAATCTCACTGAAGTACAATACAAATAATCACTCTCTCAATGAAAAGTAATATTGAAACCGCAGAACTGAGAGCGTTTGGGTAGAAGCTGAGGATTCATGTTTTTCACATGTTGGAGTTGTTTCTCTGTTTTCTCTGTCTTTCACCGTTTTTCTCACCACCATCCAAGTTGAAAACTCTCTCATTTATAGTTGATGAAGATGATGACCGTTGTGAGAATTTGTCCGTTGGAGTCATTTTGTCCGTTGAGCATATTTGAAAAATGAGCTTATGTCCGTTGCAAAGTGGAGCGTTTTGTTGAACAGCAGGAAGATTCATTTTGAGCTGTAGTAACGTTGTGGAGCGTTTTGAATTTGTTTGAGTTTCCAGACAATCTCTTATGGTGGGTCAAACTTCTGTCGTGGTAGGTAGCTAATGCTCGGTGTGTAATGATGTCGCCCGCCATTCTTGACTCTTTCATTTGAATCTGTAAGCTCACCGTTAAATTTCCTGTTTCACACTGTAAAATACTTAATCACTAATATGATGAAGTATTAGTCATGGGTATGTTGGATCATTGGTAAGAAACTGGATTTATGGCTTCTGGGACTCATCACGTTGAGTGAAGAATTTTCATACGTGACCTCCATTCTTGAAGATGCAACCCAAATATATAAACTCCTGTTTTACACTTGAAATATATGTTAGATAATGTTTAGAAACAGTAACAAGTGAAAACATAATGATTGTATAACGTTTAAACCATGTTTGGATTGATGGTTGTGATGGCTCTGTTTTGTTTCTGCGTTCTGTCAATTTTTCACTTCGAGTGCAATCTGCCTCACTCGAGTGCAGTTCATATTTCCACGTTCTGACTTCCTCTCGGGCAAGCACTCGCAACTCTTCTCTCGTATCTGCTCGAGTGAATTCTCAACATCACTCGAGCACAAAACTTCCTGCTCGAGTGAGCCTTCAGTTTTCACGTGCATGCTTCTTCTCGGGTTGTCACTCGCACATCATTTTACAAGAGTGAGATTTTGTGCTCGCGAGTGATATGGTCCCTCACTCGAGCACACATATCTCTGCTCGAGTGAGACGCATATTCTCAAGAAATATGCTCTCAAAATCAACACTCGCATCAGGATCTCAGAGGGATGAATTTATCACTCGCAGGTGATATGAGCCTTCACTCGAGCACACACCTTCTGCTCGAGTGAGAAATCATCCATTGCTCGAGCATGAATCCTAGTGCTCGAGTGTTGCAACTTTCTTCACGTTTCATATGCTTCTGGACATCACTCGCACGACATATTTCAGAGAGAAAGTTTTTACACTCGCGGGTGATGTGGGGCCCCTTTAGAAAAATTTGATTCATTTGATCCAAATGATGTATCATAAGAATGCTCTTATCATATGCATTCCAATGCAACAAGAATCAGCTCCAAACTCCTTGTATTCTGCAAGTTATGATCGAAGGAGTGTATATTTCGCTAGTCTGCACAAGCATCAACTTCCAGAAGGCATAGCTCCTAGAATATACGTTAGAATTATGCAAATTACCTATCCATCGAAAGCTCTTTGAGTCTACTTTCATTTGGCACTGGTCTCGTCTCAATCCGATCTGTGGTTTGTGAGTTATACTCAAAATACCGAACCTGTGTCAGAAAAAGACGGTGATTTCAATTTCATTTTCGACGAGTCATATCTCCTTCATTTGATCTTCTTTCAATGTGATTCTGGTGCCAAGTTTACGTGTTGGGAGTCTTCTTTCATATGCCACCGGTTTCGGGTCAATCCGACGTGTGGTTTGAGAGATATGATCAAAATACCAGACCTCGCTCAGGCTGAACGTAAAACAGAGTAGAACAGAGTATTCACTTGTGCTCGAGTGAAATGGTCTGTGCTCGAGCATGTTCTTCCTGTGCTCGAGCATAACACCTTGTGCTCGAGCATAACTCCCCTAGAAGTGCCAAAACTCATATATAAGTCATTTTAGCTTCATATTAACATATTCCAACCATTATTTGATCATAGAAACCTCCGGTATCATAATAGAAACCTCCAATATCACATCTAACAACTTGAATCTTTATCTTCTTGTAAGATCTAACAAGTTCTTCATTCTTCATAATCCAAGTAAGCATCTCCATGACTATCTTCAATTTCTTTCTTCTTCTTCCTCTTGTTCATTTTCATTAATTCAATCTTCTTCATTCTTTGCTTGACTAATCTACAAAATATGTAACATTAAATATAGTAGTTAGTCAAAGAAATACATTATATGAACTTTTTGCTCTTATCACCTTAATATCTATATTTGACATCATCAAAACTAATCATATCTAACATTCTCCCCCTTTTTGATGATGACAAATCCTTTAAGAAAAATATGTCTGAATGAAGTGCAACATACATGTATAATGCAAAGTGCAAACATACATATACATATTATAATGTAAAGTGCAACATACATATTTTTCTTACATTTTTCTCCCCCTATTTGACATCAGCAAAAAGTTTGAAATATATAAAGAAGTAAGGCTTGTGAAGAAGTAAATAAAGTAGAAATGACTTTAATCACAATGAATGAACCAAGAAAACTTTTATAATCAAGATCAATGAAAAATATGAAACATATTCTTGTAATGTAAATAGAGAAAGGTTTAGAAATGCTCATGTAGATTTTGAAAATTGATGAAGTGCTCCATGAAGTCCGTTGCTTTATCCTTTGGCAATGCTAGTTCATGATGATGTACACCATACTTCTGTTATGCAACTCAATATATATCCATGTTGTTGCCAAGATTCTCCAATTGAGTTGAGCTTCTGTTTAGCATGTTCAATGCTCATTTGTATTGGCATATGTATTTGTTGTTCTGAATGTTACAGCCAATATATATTCCTTGACTGAGCGTTAAAAACATCCTCAAGGTTGATAGAGTCTTCTTGTAGTATGTTGAGGAATGCTATTGCACAAAACAAATTCTCCTGTCATAAAATTTAAATCTTTCTTTGCAAAGAGAATTGTTAGTTCAATCAAGTAATAAACTGTTCCTTTCCATATGATATATTAAAATTAAGATCATGAAAAGAACAATATAAGAATAACTCATCATCAAAACTAATCAAGACATGGTGAATACAGATGAGTATGTTAAAAGGATTTTCTTTCCAATAGGAGATGAACTTTCAATATATAAAACACATGTGAATGTAAAGCTCCCCCTTAATTGATGCATGGTTTTTAAACATTATCAAGAAAACAGTTAATAACTCTCCTGGATTTGAGAAACCATTGAAAACTTTAATTCATAGAGAAAATGATTTTGAAAGATTTAGAGAGAAATTAAATGGCAATGCTAATAAGAGGTTTTAAGAGATACAACCTAATATCACCTGAGTGGTTACTTGAGTGATTCTACTCAATCATTACTCGATTGTATACTCAAGTGATACAACTCAAGGATTTTGAATTAAGCAAGAATACAATACCTCACTCGAGTAATATCGTAATCACTCGAGTCATAATCCTCTGTAGTCCATTGATGCATCATGTCCTAGTCAATATTGAATGATGTGACTAGTACTGAGGGATTCTGAAGTGTAGTCTTCTGTGAGCACTTTAGGATATCAAGATGAGCTCGGAGTAAGGCTTTATGCGCATATTGGCTTAGTATGTGCCCCTTGCTTAGCAAACATCATTGAGAACTTTTAATTTCACCACAGCACATAACACCCTTATTTTGTCATCCATCATCTCAAATAGAACTTTGAAGTTCTGGTTCAATAAATCACACAGCTACTTCATCTTATCATTGACTGATGATCTCAGCATTGTTTGTAGCAAGCTCTGTGTGATTGTTGAAGCTCCTCTCTCAGAAAGCCTTAGACAAATGGACCAAAGCATGAAGAATCATGGAGACCAAATTTAGCAAAGTGTTGTCTCTCCTTGTTCACCATAGCTCTAGTATAGGTATAGCAGATAATCCAGTGAAGATTTAGACATAGAGCTAGGATTGTAGTTAAGAATCCTCATGGGCTCATTAAGCTTGATGATTCTGTACATCTCAGCATTTTCCTCTGAACATCTCTATTGGCTCCATATCATAGTGAAAATGTCTGATCACCTTGAAATGATAAGGAAGGTGGGTAGGCAACAAAGATTCATATTGGATAAACTTATTCTTGGCCCTGTACTGCTTTGAAACAATCTCCACTAGGTCTACTAAGAGATCTTCCTTCTCTTTCTCTTTCTGATTGTATCATTAGCTAGTTATTTGCTAGTGGCAGGATGTCATTTGAGTAATATCACATATTCTGCTTCATCTCACGCTGCAACACTATCAGTCATGCCTTTTTGTTAGCCTCTGATCTTTGTATGTGAAAGTAGAGCATTTTGGTCAATTCCTGCAAACTAATATAATTATATGCTCTTTGGTACCCAACTTCTCTTGGGTTCGTACAATATTAGATATAACAACTCTTATGCTCTTTTGCAATTAATCATATGAATTTTGAGCAAAGAGTATGATAAATCAACAAATATCAAAATATAATTTTACTTAGTAAAATCAATCCATTGAGACATGAAGCATGATGAATAAGTGATACCAAGAATGATGATGATCAATGACAATTTGTAAATACACTTTAAAAAATATGTCATTGATAAGATTTTCATGCAATCCATGTAAGTTGGATCAAATAGAGTAGAGAATCTATCCATAATGACCAACTTTTATGAAATGATAAATCATGAATGAAACCAAATTTTCAAGAATGATAATGAGATGTGCTAATTGTTTCAAAATCTCAAATGTTCTTTCAAATCATAAACATGCATTTTGACAATAAGATTTTGAATGAAAACTCATTTATGAAGCTTGTTAAATACCAATGCTTATGCCAAAAACAATGGAAGTCAACAGTTATAAAATATATATCCGAAAGCTTCACTAAGGAATTCAACTAAGATAACATGTTAATTATAAGAGTTAACATGTTGGAGAATTTTCTCAAGAACAAAAGTCATATGAAGAATCAATTAGCCAAAATGGCTTATCTTGACATATATAAGCATGATGACTTTAGTATTGATCAAGAGATAATCTTGCCTTTTGGAGTTGCGTCTTAAAATGATTAAATATTCAAGGCAACAAAACTTAAAGTGCAAGATTCTAGTTACTCAAAAAAAAATGGATGAAGACAAATGGTAATGCATTTGAGCAACAATATGAGTATATGAATTTATGGATGATGAAGGACATACTCATTGATCCAAATGACTAGAGTTCTAGAATATTATCCCGGTAAGTTATTCCACAATAATGGTTAATGCATTAAGATTCAATGCACTAATGAACATTTATAATGCTTGGAATGACATGGCCAACTAATGATTTAAGTATTAGGTACAAGGCTTTCACATATAGAATTCTTTTCTAGAGAATACACTTGAAACTCATATAGATAGTTAACTTGTTAGACATAAGATCTAACTTGTTAGAAAATAAAGATTGAGGAGTTCAAGTATTGGATAGCACATTTAAGATCAATGTGTCAATGATGGGAAAATACTTTGATAAATAAATTTGAAGCATTCTGACTTTCAGTATACAAAAATATTAACTTCCAATTTTGAAACCGATTTAAATGCAAATAAAATATGAAAAATTTTCAAATAATGTGTATGCATTTTTATAAACAAGATGAATTTAAATCCAAGTACATTTTTGAAATGTGCATTTCGAAACTCAAATACATAGAAAGATTATGCACAATTTCACTTTCAGTCTATTTAGCAATCTAAAAACAATTTAAAACCCATAAATGATTGATTGCTAATGGTATGCAATAATGAGCAAGTTATTCATTACCCAAATAAACAATTTATATAAGCATAATATCAGGTAAGAATAAAGAAGACAGTACCGTGCTCAAGTAATCTCGTAATTACTTGAGAAATTATCCTTTGGAGTTCATTTGTGCATAATTCCTTGACTTTTACCTTCCAATCTTCCAGTTGATGTTATCACTTGAACATTCACTCCCAGTTGTCATGCAGTGATGATGATCACTTGATTAGTTACTTGAGTAACACTTCACTGTGCATCTTTTCTTCCTTTATTGCTAGCTAGGAACTTGTAGTGTTGCCTCAAGTAATGCCTCCTTTTGTTTACATATTTAAGATGTATCCTCCAGGTCCAACTTCACCAAGATTTGAGTGAAATCTTATGTAGTCATAATCTTGAGATGAAGCTCTTACTTTCTTCTTCCTATAAAACCTTATAGATATTTTTTCTTCCTTTGGTATCCAATTTTATTTGGATCCACTCATGGTTACCTTGTAGGAATCATAATTCACATGCTCTAATAATATAATTAATTTGAAACAATTGAGCATAATGAATTAAATATGTCTTTATGCATAAGAGAAATATTTTCTTTTCAAATCATTATACATGCATAAAGAATTAACCTGTTGAGCATTACAATCCCTTTATAAATAAATCTATTAAATGGCTTTTTAAGGGATGCGAAAACATAATTTCAAACTCATTTGCAATGCTCATTCCTAAGGTTCCAAAATATAAAACCTCAACAAATATTACAAGCAATAGTATAGGAGGTTTTATCATTGTGTACCTTTGCCTTAGATATTTGGAGGATTGCTTTTGCTTACCCATTGCATCTTTCTATGATGTTGATACTTTGAATATCTTGCTTTAGGTACTGGCAACCTTCTCTCAAAATATATAGACTCCAGGAGTCTTTTATTTGATGCTTGAGAGATCCTCCTTTTCTTGTTCTCCACAAGATAGTTGAATGGTATTCTATGGTAGTTCATTCTTGAGGTGGAACGTACTCCTTTTCTCCATTGCCTTTCTTTGTGGTTAAACTTTGCAGTTCTAGCAATGGGTGATTCGAGAGTTCTCCTAATTGGTGTGAATCTCCATTTAGGTGCATGAGAAACTCTTGGCTTCTTTTTCATCTTCTCCTTACCCTTATGTCCATTTCTTTTCGGATCATCCTGCATACATAAAGTACTAGATGGACATTTTGGTACCCACATATACTTGGGTCCTTGATTGTTAGTATTAAACCTTACATGTTTCTTCGGTACCCAAATATACTTATTTCTCACATGAGAATTTCTTCTAATATAGCATGTGTGAGAAATATGACCGGATTTACCACAATAATTGCAAATTGTATCAAGATATGCATTATGAGATATCATGCAAGTATTATGTCGATCATAAGAGTAGAAATTCGAATGGATTTGATTTGAACTTTCTTTCTTCCCAACAAACTTTCCAGCATATTTGAAAACATTTTTGCTTTTCTCAATAGAATCAACAATTGGTTGAGAAACAAACTTTTGTAAACTCTGAAAATCATTTTTATGAAAATCACACAAAGAATTGGAACTTTTTACCTTAAGTTCATCTTGAGCTCCGGAGAGTGATTTTTCATGTTCGTCTATACTAAACTCTTTTAGGGAATCCTCTTCTTCTTGTCTATCCATGTTGACTGCATGGAAGTGTTCTATGATTTTTCCATCTTCATCATCAACTTCCAATTGTTCATGCATAGTAGATGTGTAGCGTGTAATTTCACATGAACTGTCAACACTTTCAACTTCAACACAATTGTTAGAAGTATACATAGAATCAAGAGTGTCCCAAATATGTTTAGCATTAGAACAAAATCTAATTTTCTCAAAATCATTTTCGGTTAAAGCACTATACAGAATTTTCATTGCTCTAATGTTCAACGAAAACATTTTCTTTTCACTTTCTGTCCAATCCTTTCTTGGTTTGAAATCAAAAACATTTGTAAAAACATTCCACATATCAAAATCAAAAGCTTTTAGAAAACTAGTCATTCTAGCTTTCCAAAACCAAAAATCAATATCTTTCAAAAGAGGTGGAATTGTATAATCAAAACCTTCTGAAAGTATAAAACACCCAAAATTAGCCATTGTAACTCTTGAGACGGTTAAGTCCTTTAAACAAGAGCCCGGGCTCTGATACCAAATGTTAGAACCGGCTATCACCCAAGAGGGGGGGTGAATTGGGTGTATAATAAAAACTTAAGAACTTTAGAAATCTTTTTGTATCTTAACGAAAGCGGTAAATATGAAGGTTTATAAATCAACAGTTAGATTAAATAATATATGCTGGAAATATAAGAGTTTAGGGAAGAGAATATGCAAACTGTGATTTATCCTGGTTCGGTCCAATCTGTGATGGCCTACGTCCAGTCCCCAGGCTCCTCCTGAGATTTTCAAATCCACTATCTTCTTGTTTAATCCGGGCACAAGAAAAGCCTTTACAATCCCACAAGTTTAGCCGGGTACTTGTGAAACCTTTTACAAATCTCTCACTGAAATACTCCCCCTTACGGCAAGTCTTACGAGCAGAGCAATCCCGAAGATCTTCCTCTCCTGCTTACTTATGCAAGTCTTACGAGCAGCAACGTTCTCTTCTGCTTACACCCCTGTAAGTCTTATGAGCAGCAACGTTCTCTACTGCTTGCACCTTGTAAGTCTTACGAGCAGAATGTCTTACGGCAATTCTCTCTACTGCTTCCCCGTAAGAAAATCAATCCTCTCAAGGTCCCTCTACCTTGAGATCAACTCAGAATATAGATGAAAGTGTTTACAGACTCTCTCACAGAGTGGATATAATCTCACTGAAGTACAATACAAATAATCACTCTCTCAATGAAAAGTAATATTGAAACCGCAGAACTGAGAGCGTTTGGGTAGAAGCTGAGGATTCATGTTTTTCACATGTTGGAGTTGTTTCTCTGTTTTCTCTGTCTTTCACCGTTTTTCTCACCACCATCCAAGTTGAAAACTCTCTCATTTATAGTTGATGAAGATGATGACCGTTGTGAGAATTTGTCCGTTGGAGTCATTTTGTCCGTTGAGCATATTTGAAAAATGAGCTTATGTCCGTTGCAAAGTGGAGCGTTTTGTTGAACAGCAGGAAGATTCATTTTGAGCTGTAGTAACGTTGTGGAGCGTTTTGAATTTGTTTGAGTTTCCAGACAATCTCTTATGGTGGGTCAAACTTCTGTCGTGGTAGGTAGCTAATGCTCGGTGTGTAATGATGTCGCCCGCCATTCTTGACTCTTTCATTTGAATCTGTAAGCTCACCGTTAAATTTCCTGTTTCACACTGTAAAATACTTAATCACTAATATGATGAAGTATTAGTCATGGGTATGTTGGATCATTGGTAAGAAACTGGATTTATGGCTTCTGGGACTCATCACGTTGAGTGAAGAATTTTCATACGTGACCTCCATTCTTGAAGATGCAACCCAAATATATAAACTCCTGTTTTACACTTGAAATATATGTTAGATAATGTTTAGAAACAGTAACAAGTGAAAACATAATGATTGTATAACGTTTAAACCATGTTTGGATTGATGGTTGTGATGGCTCTGTTTTGTTTCTGCGTTCTGTCAATTTTTCACTTCGAGTGCAATCTGCCTCACTCGAGTGCAGTTCATATTTCCACGTTCTGACTTCCTCTCGGGCAAGCACTCGCAACTCTTCTCTCGTATCTGCTCGAGTGAATTCTCAACATCACTCGAGCACAAAACTTCCTGCTCGAGTGAGCCTTCAGTTTTCACGTGCATGCTTCTTCTCGGGTTGTCACTCGCACATCATTTTACAAGAGTGAGATTTTGTGCTCGCGAGTGATATGGTCCCTCACTCGAGCACACATATCTCTGCTCGAGTGAGACGCATATTCTCAAGAAATATGCTCTCAAAATCAACACTCGCATCAGGATCTCAGAGGGATGAATTTATCACTCGCAGGTGATATGAGCCTTCACTCGAGCACACACCTTCTGCTCGAGTGAGAAATCATCCATTGCTCGAGCATGAATCCTAGTGCTCGAGTGTTGCAACTTTCTTCACGTTTCATATGCTTCTGGACATCACTCGCACGACATATTTCAGAGAGAAAGTTTTTACACTCGCGGGTGATGTGGGGCCCCTTTAGAAAAATTTGATTCATTTGATCCAAATGATGTATCATAAGAATGCTCTTATCATATGCATTCCAATGCAACAAGAATCAGCTCCAAACTCCTTGTATTCTGCAAGTTATGATCGAAGGAGTGTATATTTCGCTAGTCTGCACAAGCATCAACTTCCAGAAGGCATAG
The DNA here is from genome assembly GCA_963242795.1 of Inga leiocalycina. Classification (NCBI taxonomy): domain Eukaryota; kingdom Viridiplantae; phylum Streptophyta; class Magnoliopsida; order Fabales; family Fabaceae; genus Inga; species Inga leiocalycina. Next base: position 29,801,038 of record OY725329.1, on the reverse strand, counting down.
CTCCTAGAATATACGTTAGAATTATGCAAATTACCTATCCATCGAAAGCTCTTTGAGTCTACTTTCATTTGGCACTGGTCTCGTCTCAATCCGATCTGTGGTTTGTGAGTTATACTCAAAATACCGAACCTGTGTCAGAAAAAGACGGTGATTTCAATTTCATTTTCGACGAGTCATATCTCCTTCATTTGATCTTCTTTCAATGTGATTCTGGTGCCAAGTTTACGTGTTGGGAGTCTTCTTTCATATGCCACCGGTTTCGGGTCAATCCGACGTGTGGTTTGAGAGATATGATCAAAATACCAGACCTCGCTCAGGCTGAACGTAAAACAGAGTAGAACAGAGTATTCACTTGTGCTCGAGTGAAATGGTCTGTGCTCGAGCATGTTCTTCCTGTGCTCGAGCATAACACCTTGTGCTCGAGCATAACTCCCCTAGAAGTGCCAAAACTCATATATAAGTCATTTTAGCTTCATATTAACATATTCCAACCATTATTTGATCATAGAAACCTCCGGTATCATAATAGAAACCTCCAATATCACATCTAACAACTTGAATCTTTATCTTCTTGTAAGATCTAACAAGTTCTTCATTCTTCATAATCCAAGTAAGCATCTCCATGACTATCTTCAATTTCTTTCTTCTTCTTCCTCTTGTTCATTTTCATTAATTCAATCTTCTTCATTCTTTGCTTGACTAATCTACAAAATATGTAACATTAAATATAGTAGTTAGTCAAAGAAATACATTATATGAACTTTTTGCTCTTATCACCTTAATATCTATATTTGACATCATCAAAACTAATCATATCTAACAATAATCTCTCTCTAAGGAAAATAATATCAAAGGTAGATAAACAGAGAGTATTCGGGTAGGAGTGGATGCTTCATGATCTTAGCATGTTTTTCATTGTTGTTTCTCTTTGTTGAATGTTCCCATATTTATAGATGAGTTTTGATAGCTGTTGGAAGCATTTTAACCTGTCCATTAGAGTGGCGTAGCTTTGTTTGACTATTCTTTGATTTTGAAAACTAGTCATTGTGGTTGGTGAATGCTCCACTTCCATAAGTCAACTTTTGTCTCTTTGCATCATCTCTTCATTGTATTCCTGGAGAAACACATTAAACACTAATACAATGAAGTGTAAGAATAATTGGAAGAAAGAAGAGTGAGTTTCATAATCATTCCCATAATTTTCAAAAGCTTCAATAGTTTGTTCTGTTCTCCTGGGAAGCATTACTCGAGTGGTCACTCGAGTAAGCTTGGGTAATTACTCAAGGGAGCCCTCGAGTAATCCTCTTCAAAATCTGGCCAAGAGCTACTGGATGATTTCTTCTCTGGTTACTCAAGTAATCCCTCAAGTAAGCTTTCAAATAACATTGTAGATTACTCGATTAAACCCTTCAAGTAATCCTATGCAAATTTTGACAGAGAGCAATTCTTCTCATATTATTTGAGTGATCCCTCGAGTAATGCTTCAAAGAACTTTGGAGATTACTCGAGTGATCTCTTTATTTTGATTCAAAACATGGAAAATTATATATCATCGGAAAGCTCTCATCGTCTACATTCCAATGAAACAAGAATCACCTCCAAACTCAATGTATACAGAAAGTTGTGATCCAAAGAGTATCTACTGTTCATGACAATGTCTGAAATCACGAGCAGAAAATTCCAGAAGGCATAATTCTTAATGTATAGCTTCAAATGTGATAAATTATATATCCATGGAAATCGCTTTAAGTCTAGTCTCATATGGCACTGATTTCATCTCAATTTGATGTGTAGTTTGGGAGTTATGTCCAAAATACCAAAAGTGGTATGGTAAAAGACACTGATTCATGTGTCAATTTCAACAGATCATATCTCCCTCATCTGAACTCCTTTGAATGTGATCTTGATGTGTAGTTTTCATGTTGGGAGTCTATTTTCATATGCAACTAATTTTGGTTCAATATGACATGTGGTTAGAGAGATATCACCAAAATACCGAATCTCTGTCCTGACGCATGAAAACAAAGCACATAAAAAATCTCATTACTCGAGGGAGCCCTCGAGTAATCATAGGTCATTACTCGAGTAAGCCCTCAAGTAATCACCTCCAAAATGAGGCAGTGCCATATTACTCGTGTAGTTACTCGAGTAATCATCTCTGGAGGTGCCATAACTTCTGTATATGTCGTTTTAACTTCGTATTGACTCACTCCAACCTCCGGTATCACTTCTGAGAGCTTGAATCTTGATATTCTCATTTGATCTTGCAAGTTCTTCTTTCTTCAATCTCTTTCTTCGGTCTTTCTTCTTCTTTCTTCAATATCTTTTTTCTTGTTTTTCCTCTTGATAATCATTTTTCATAACCCAACTAGATATCTTCTTGAATTGATCATCATTCTTCATAATCCAACTAGATATCTTCTTGAATATCTTCAATCTTCTTCAAGCTTTGCTTGATATTCCCATTAGTTCTTGTAATGCCTTCTTTCTTCAATTCCTTACCTCTTGATTTTATTCTTGATGATCATTCTCCATATATGAGGCATTATAACAACAACTCACTGTCGAGTTTATGACTAATCTACAAGATATACAACATTAAATATAGTAGTTAGTCAATATAGAAGATAAGTATATTATACAAACTTTTTGTTCTTAATATTTGACATCTATATTTGACATCATTAAAACTAATCATATCTAACACACTCGAGTAGGGACCTTGGCACTCAAGTGATGGCTTAACACTCGCAAGTGTTAAGATATACTCTTGGAAATGGACCGCGAGTGACAACCCGAGATGTGAGTTCATATTGTCAAATACACCTACACTCGAGTGAGATAAGGTTTACTCGACTAAGAACCCACAATACTCGCAAGTGAGGCAACACTTTTGGCTTTTTACATGTAAGTGCACCTGAAAACTTGAAGGAAAAATGAATATGCAATGCTTCACTTGAGTGAGACCCTAGATCACTCGAGTGATGCATATCAAAAGCAAAAAACGCAACAGAGTTGACATTATTTTCCAAACTTTACCCAAGTATTTTCAATAATCGTAAATTCTCAACCAAGGCTATTCCCACATAATTTTGCACAAGGAATCCAATAGAAACATCAAAACTACCAAATTCCTATTCTATTATTATGCTTTGTTTTAGGCCACATTCAACACAAAAATTCCAAAACTTTGCCAACTTCATATTTTAAACCCAAACCAATTTTATCTATCCAAGGGACACCACAAGGCACCATATCCATGACCATTTCATGCCATACTCTTTAAGACCCTAATTTTTGAAAATACGGCCAAAAATCCCAAAAATTCAAAACTTAATCATATGACATAAAACATAGATAGAAAGGTGAATCTTACTCACCACTACAACTTTCCCAAAGGAGCTTCTTGCTTCTCAAATCACTAGATTTCCTTGAGGGCCCAAATCTACACTAATGGCAAATCTACCACTATGAAAATGAAGCCCTTACACCAAGGAATAACTTTAAAGAAAGGAGTTTTGGCATTTGATGTCATTTACTCACCTTAATACCAAGCTTTTTTCTTCCTCCTTAAGCTCCCATGGCTGCTAAAATGGAAAGAGAAAATGAGAGAGAAAAGAGTAAGGAAGAAGATGAAATGATGATGCTTCTTCCATCCCCATGCTTGTAGTCGAAAATGAGGAGAATGAGAGTGAGAGAGAGAGAGAAATTGATAGAATAATGGGATTTGACTTTTCACACCCACTCTTTCTTCACATAAGCTTGCCATATGTCTCCACCTCATTGGTTCTCATAAAATAAGTAACTAATTAGTTACTCTAACTACTCCATTAATCATTTAGTCACAGATCTCATTTCTTCTTTGTTAGTAATTAATTTCTCCATTATTCACTGACTAATTAACCGACAATTTTCCATTCTTTCTAATTTTCCCACTGATTTTGGCACATTAACTTAAATTGCCACAAAACACATAATAATTCAATCTTTAATTCACAAATTATTCTCAATAATTATCATTAGCCCTTAATTCAAATTTCGGGCATTACAAAAGACGCGTAGGACTTCGACGCCTCAGTAATGGAAGAAGATAAGTATTTTCTTCACTCTTCCATATTGAAAATCTAATTTACTTCGCCACAGTCTTGATGTCATGCACATTGAAAAAAATGTTTGCGATAATGTGCTATATATGCTACTCAATGAACCCGGCAAGACAAAAGATCATCTCAAGCGAGGAGAAATTCACGCGCCATAGGAGTTTGTGAAGACGCTTAGCCAGACGAGATGACAAATTTCAACCGAAAAAGTTTACCCTCACAAAACCGGACAAAAAAGTCTTTCTTGCGATATTGAAGAAATTAAAAGTTCATGATGGGTATTCAAGCAACATTTCTCGATGTATTGACTTGCAGGCTTGAAAGGTTACTGGCCTGAAGAGTCATGAATCACATGTTCTTATGCAACATTTACTCCCTGTGGCTATAAGAATGCAATTCCTCCCAATGTGTCCATTGTTTTGGTGGAACTTTGTTCTTTCTTTGGAAAGTTGTGTTCCAAGGTTTTGATCGTTGAGGAGCTTGATCAGTTGCAGTTCAGAATCATTCTTACGCTTTGTCATTTGTAGATGATCTTTCCTCCATCCTTTTTCACTCTGATGGTTCACGTTACAGTCCACCTTGTTCAAGAAACAAAGCTCGCTGGCCCAGTTCAATATCGATGAATGTATCCGATTGAGAGGTATTCATTTTAAATATGTGCTTTATTGTTAGTTCTTATGTTTGTTAGTCACCTTTTTCAGCATTTAGTATCATTTTTCCCTTCTTCATTTTATAGGTTTCTTGGAAAATTAAAATCTTACGTAAGGAATAAGGCATGTCCAGAAGGTTTTATAGTTGAAGGTTATATAGGGGATGAGGTGCTGTATTTCTGTTCAAGGTACTTTGATGACCTTGAGATGGCTTTTAACCGCCCACATCGTGTTGACAATTATCCTGAACCTGCACTAACATCAGGAGAATTTATCCCTCATGTTGGTAAGCTAGTTGGAGGAACTGAGAATTTCAAACTAACGGTAATTGTGAAGTTGCAAACATATAGACATGTCATAATTAATTGCTCTCAAGTTGAACCTTTCATACAATAAAAATTGTACACTCACATGTTATTCTATATCTTTCGTAACATTTTTTACTTTCATTTCACTATCGCCTTCCCATGATTAATTCCAGGGAATTCATAAGTCATGTTAAGCGTCAACTCAGAATCCGTACACAAACATCCTCCAAAGTTGACAAAAAAGGTCCATAGAGAATTCACAAGCTGGTTTACGTGTAGAATACTAAATGGCCATAACCTACACTTACCATATTTCAGAGCTCTTGCAATCGGCCCTATTGACCATGCAAAAAGGTTTACAGCATACAATGTCAATGGTTTCAAATTTTGCACGGTTTCACGGGATCAAGGAATGCAAACTCAAAATTTGGGTGTTTATGGGACCTTTGGGACAAGGAGTTATGCGAGCAGTAGTGACGCCAACATGCAGTTCGGACGCGTCCCTTACTATGGAAAGCTTCTTGATTTCGTCGAACTTAATTACCAAGGCCGTTTCACTGTGACGTTGTTCAAGTGTTTGTGTGCCAATACCACTACTTCCCAGGGACTCACAACTGACGATTTAGGGATCACATCAGTCAATTTCTCTTGGTCAATTCATACTGGTAATTCTCAAGAATACTGGTAATTCTCAAGATGATGAGTAGTATATTCTCGCCTCAGAGGCATACCATGTTTATTATGTCGAGGACGAGAGGTACAGGGATTGGCACATGGTCGTTCATTTAAAGCCACGATACCTTGATGACATGGGTGAAGGCAATAACATCGCTTACGAGTGTGAGCCATTTCAACGTGCCGATTTCGAAAACTTCCTCCCTGAAGGCAATGATAATTTACCTCTACTTCAGTGCGGTTTTTTAAGTTCACATCATTTAAATTAAAGTTTTTTAATAAAATAATACATCGCTAACAATATTTCTACACAATTTCTATAGGGATGGCGAGGATGAATAATTAAACAAATTATGTTTTTGTCTTAAAAAATTATTAAAAAATATTTAAAGAAAATTAAATAAAATTTTAAACCGCTACAAAAACAACAATAACTGCTACTAATAAAAACCGCTACAAAACTTGATACACTAACCGCTACAAGTGCTACGCAGATTCCCATAAATACCCCCACCACATCTCATTTCAAGCACTCCCCCATTTTTTTTCACCTAACCCCTCTTTCATTTTCTCTCATTTACAAATTTTTTTCTGAGTTAAGGAGTTAAACAAGGTGATCAAATATGGTAACAAGTTTTTAAATTTTTTATTTCAATACTTTTTTCCTTCGCATAAAATGTATTCACTATTTTTTTTGCAGATATTTAAGAGCTTTTTCTCATTTTCACCTATTATTCTTACACAATCATAATCATATTGTAGTAGACAACATAATAATTCCTTATTACCTAAGCATCCTCAATAATATTATCAATACAATCTTTATACTTATCAAACTAAATTAAATAATTCCTTTTAAATTATGAATGAGCTAAATTATTAAATAATAAGCTAATTAAATTAGCTAAACTACTAAAATAATAAAGTATTTAATTTAATATAAAAAACGGAAACAAATGATTGTATTTTTTTTTATTTTGCCTACTTTTTTAGCAGTTATTCAACCGTTACTAATTAACGGCGTCATTTTCAAATGGAAATTAATTTGTTAGCGCAAAATTTGAAAATCTATGAAATTAGTAGCGGTTTAATAACCGCTACTAGTTAATGGCGCCATTCTTAAAATCTATATTAGTAGCGGTTTTTGAACTGCTACAAATTGAAGCCAAGTTTTTATTTTACATTTCCTGTCTTCCAAATTTCAAGGTTTGATATTTGTCGCGGTTATATAATCGCTACAAAGTTCAGAGAAAATGATTATTACTTTTGGCAATGTTGCAGCGGTGGGTTTTAACTGTTAAAAATATAGTAGCAATTATTATGCTTGAGTAGCGATTTAAAATAAACGCTACAAATCCACTTGTAATAGTGGATTTAGTAGCGGTTTCATGAATCGCTACTAATGATGTTGATAGCGGTTAAAACCGCTACTAATATATCTTTTTAACCGCTATTAAATTATAATTTTCTTGGTAGTGTTAATATATTCAAGACAATAAATCAAGACAATGGACATATGCTTATTGAATATTGACAATGACTATCTGTCTGTGATATATGATTTACCTAAACATGTATGATGGATCTAGATATATGCTTATGTATATGGTCAGTCTGATGGCACTAATTTTAGTATTGATGAGAGAACAAAGGCTCTCACAGTGATTTATTCAATTAATTAATCGCCCATAGAATAATTTAATGGGATATATATGGTATACAATGATTCATCCAATAACGTTGTCCATTTAATGGGATTTTACATATCACAAATAAAAGGTCCATAAAAAATATAATAAATTTAATATGTTCAAGACAATGGACATCAATATGATGGGATTAGCTACGATTATCTGCTCTTACCGTTCTCTTTCCATTCTCTTCCCTCTACTACTCATCTCAGCCTTTAGATTAAAATTTGAGCGGTTCATATTTAATGTTTATAAAAATATTTTAAAAATATCAAATTATTAAAAAATAATTAAATAAATTCAAAAATGCTAAATTTTAATTATGATAATTTAAACATGTAATAAAAAATATTTAAAAATAATACTTTAATGAAACATTAAATCTGAATCACTTAGGGCTTGTTTGGTAGGAGGGGAGGGGAGGGAAAGTGGGCGGAGGGAAAATTTTTTTGAGATGAATTTGAAAAAATGAAAGACGTGGGTTATGAAGTTTTTAATTAAGTATTCTTACTCTTTAATTTTACATATTATCTATATTAAAATTTTGTAACCCCACTTCTCCAATTTTCTTAAATTAAACTCATAAAAATTTTCCCTCACCTCCCTTCCCCTCCAAATCCCTCACACCAAACAGACCCTAAGATTTCAATCTAAAGGTTGAAATAAGTAATGAAAGGGAAGAGGATGGGAAGAGCAAAGGACCGTAGCCAGTCTCCAATATAATCAAAGACAATGGTTAACGAGAATTAATATGTTCTTTAATCATGACAAATTGACAATAAAACTTTAACACAAAGGAATTAAATCCACAAACAGATAAGAAATAAGCTGCCAATATATCACAACGCTGCCTACACAACATCCATTATATTGCGAAAAAAAAAAAATCATTCCTTCCTTTGTTTGGACTTTAGTTTCGATTTCCAAAACAGTAAAAAAAAAAAGAAAAAGTGCAATACATAAACCTTTGTTATATTGGGATCCTCAAATATTAACTACATCAAACTTAAGCGCTTGTTTGGTTGGAGGGGAGGGGATAGAAGCAAAAGGAAAAATGAACTCCTCCGTTTATTTGGTTTGAAATTTTGGAGGGGAGAGGATCCCAAAGTTTCTATCCCCTCCTCTCATATACCACAATTTTAGCTTCCTTTTAAATTGGAGGTTTTGGAGTGAAGCTAAAATTTTAGACCAATGTATCCTTATCACTTACGTGATATTCCAATAATGCTCATAATAAAATATATTACGATAAATACAATAATAATAACAATGTTATTATTATTGAAATATTTTATTATAAAATAAAAATATGTTATTATTAGAATTAACTTAATATAAAAAGTATATATTTATGGATAAAAAATTATTATAATTATAACATAAGTTCATACAAATTTAAATAAAAATATTATTATTCAATTAATTTGAATAAAAATATATTTTTATAATTAAAAACATTATTATGAAATAAAATTAAAAAAATATATTTTTACAAATAAAAAATATTATTTTAAAATTGATTTAAAATAAATACAAATTTTAATAAATAAAAAAATACTATAAATATAAAATAGGAAAAATTCCAAATAAATACCATTTGAAAATACAAAACTCTAAGAAGTCTATTAACACTTTTAAAAAACTTAAAGATACCAAATATCAAATTGGATTTTTCAAGTTTTGACACATTTACCATTTTACTTCTTAATTTTTTTTAAATAATATTGGTGCCCCCACTTGAGCACCACCACTGGCCACCTCCGGTAGCCGGCTGATCGGGACCCTCGATGGCCGGAGCTCCAGCCGCCGACGATAGGACCTCCGGTTAGTGGAAGGTTTTTTTGTGGGGTGGGGGTTTGCTTTTTTTTGAAAACTTTTTGTAGAGAAATTGTAAGGGGTGGGATTGAACTCATCCCACCCCTTTAGAAAAGAAGCATGGTGGCCACTGGGCCTCCAAAGTTTTTTTGATATATATATGCATTATTAAATATGTATAATATAATTAAAGGTGCAGTAGCTTTGAAAAAGTTGATAATGGTTTTAATAAATTCAGTAATGGAAATAACAAAATTTGTAATGGTATTGACAATACCATTACAATTCTTGATAAAAGTGTTTTGTTCAAAAATGCTGATGAAACATGCAAGTCAAGGTTCATCAGCAAACGGTTTTATCAATACCATTACAAAGTTTGTTATTTTCATTATTGAATTTGTCAAAGTCATTACTGACTTTGTCAAAACTACTACGCTTTTAATTATATTATACATATTTAATAATGCATATATATATATATATATATCAAAAAAGCTTTGGTGGCCCAGTGGCCAGCATGTTTCTTTTCTAAAGGGGTGGGATGGTTCGATTCCATCCCTTGCCATATTTCTCTACAATTTTTTTTCAAAAAGAAAAAAAAAAACCCCTCCCCACCAACAAAGTTTCCACCGGCTGGAGCTCCACTCGTCGGGAGTCTCAGTCGGCCGGCAATCGGAGTGGCGGCTACCGGCAGGCAGCGGTGCTTCAGCAGGACACCACTATTATTTAAAAAAATAATTTGAGGGGCAAAATGGTAAATGTGTCAAAACTTGAAAAACCCAATTTAGTACTAGATAGACTATTATTTAAAAATACCCAATTTGGTATTTTTAATTATAATAATATTTTTAAGTCTTTTTAAGATGTTAATAGACTTTTTAGGGTTTTATATTTTCAAATGGTATTTATTTGAGATTTTACCCTATAAAATATGTTAATATAATTTTAAATAAAATATTATTATAATAAAAAATATTTTTTTATTAAATTCAAATTAATATATTTTTATTATATATTTTTTAAAAATATTATTTTATATTAAAAATACATTATCATTAAATTAATTTAAAATTAAAATGTGTTATTATAAATACAATTAATTTAAAATAAAATATATATTACTATAAATAAAAGTGGTACTATATTAATTAGATAAGATGTAAATTAATTTATATAAGAAAAATCTCTTAAAAAAACTTTAAAAATGTTATAAGATAAAAAGATGTTCTTAATATTTAAAATATCATAGAGGTGTTATGGACTAATTCATTTTTTCTAAAATTAAAAAAAAGACAGAATTATCCTATGACATAAAAAAAAAAAAGAATCAACAAAGAAACAGAATGACTGAGAGCTGCCTTCCTTCTTGTTTCGAATCAGCCATGTTGAAGAACATGTCAAAATCTGCTAGTCCAATAAATGAAAGTCCAAAAACTCCAAAATGCCCACGTCCTTGAAATCAAAACATCCACATTTTCTTCCACCGCCGACGATTGACCATCAACAGCAACACATTCCCCTGTCGAAACATCAGAATTGCCATAATACTCACTTCTAGGTTTCATCGGAGTTAGCGTGACCAAGACAACGCGAGTGGTCGGCGACTCCGTAGGCTCCAGAGGGAGCTCCGAAGCTCCGGTAGTCGACCGGCAAATGCAACTGAAGAGAGAGATGAAGACAAGAGGAGAGATTATATAATCCTTCCTTGCTTTTATTCGGTATACTAGTCTAGTCAAAATTAGACAAGCACCTTCTAAATAATGCAGAGATTATTCTAGCAATAATGCACAAAACCACAGATTAAGTGGCAACAATTTTTTTTTTTTTGTTTAAAAATAAATTGGTGGTGGGGTAACTGAACGGGGGAAATGAAGGAGAGATAAGGAAATTGGTCTTGACCTTGGTTCGACGGAGGGCTATCGCTGCGGTGTCGTAGGCTCGAGCCGCCTCCTCGGCGGAGTCAAAGGTGCTTAGCCAGACACAGAGCTTTCTTCAAGGGGTCTCTGATCTCGGTGGCGAATCTACCTCACAGTCTCTTCCTCATGCCCCGGTACCTAGCCTCTTTTAAAACCGCCCCTCAATCGGATCCATTGAGTTCAACCGCCGCCGTCCAGCCCATTTGATAGTGGCAGCTCCGATCCTCTAACCCTCCTCATGTTCTGCAAGAATTCTCCCCTGGAAACCCAAAAAAATAGGCTGCAGAGGGAGATAATCTGGAACCAAATGAAACCCAGAATCAACTATCAAGAAAGGCAATCTCAAGCCTGTGGATGATTCAATCGCAGATGGGCATTTCAATATGTGAAATATATGGAAGAAATCAGAATAAAATTCTTGAGACATTGGGGATTAAGGCGAGGAATGCGAAAAAGCAAATGAGGTTGTAGGCATAGCTCACGAGCTGCAGACTATTGTAGTTACTGATGGAATTGGTTGTTTCCACATCTTGTCTAATTTAATTGATACACTATTGTTATATGCTCAGCTATTGTTTATATCTATCTAATGGTTATCTGAGTTTATTTACTAATATTTTTTCCTATCTTCTAGATTCCAGAACAGCGATGGCAATTATGGGTAAATATCTCTTTTGTCATGGAATATTGCCTTTTCCGTATTAATTTGGCTTTTTCCTTTTTCTTTTTTCTTTTTTTAATTCAATCTATTTTTGTGATGCAGGACCAGGGGATGTGGTAGATGATGTGACCGGGGGACTGAAACTTCTCTAGTCCTCATTCCATTCAAGATGTTTATGAAAACCAGGGTGTTCTTGGAGAACAAAATCGATGCTTGTGGCTACACAATACAGCCTAGTCTCTCAAAAAGCTTTGATGGTTTTGTCATAAAGATTTGCTGTGTTCTCCTGATAAAGATTCATGTTTAATCTTAAATTGACGTTCACAACAACGATGATGATGATGATGATGAAAATTAGGTCCTCACCGAGAAGGCTATGGTAGTTATGTTATTGTGACTGCCTGGAGTCATGTCTTGTTACATGTAATGATAATTTCTTAATGTAAAAGATGGCTCATGGAAATTGTATTGTGTGCCCAATATATAAGAAATGAACCTAAATTTATTCTCTTTATTATCATTTTGTAACTCTCTGTTTCCCCCCTGAATGAAAGGATAACCAAGTCATAGGAAATTGCCATCCATATTATGTACAGGTAAGCAAGTTAATTTGCTCAAGTATTGGCTTCTTTGATTACTATGTTGATCAAAGAATGGCTCCTAGAGATTGATTACTTTGGCAATGAAAGAGAACCTCCAATCTTACCTGTACATATGGTTTCAAATCAAACCATATGTGTGTGTTTGGCAACATCCCAAACCATGGTTTCAAATCATGGTTTGCGCAACCCGAGATAAAACTTTTCTCACACACTTACCTCGTATATCGTAAAAGCTATTAAAAAAAACTAATCCAAACATACATGAAGTCATTGTACAGAAGACTTACTTGCATTCTTGGTCCTACCATGCCTTAACGAATTCCTATAAAAGCTCAATTAGGTGAAAGGTAAGGATATCCCAGTTTTTTTGATAAAACTTTGATCCAATCAAGATTATCAAATTCAGAACCGCCTTTGAATTGATCAAGGTAGTGGTTCAAGAGTTAGTGGGTTAACTTAAAGTCAAGTTGGGGCAAGACTAGTGGGGAATAAAAAATTTAAAATGATTTAAATTTTCATCATAGTATAATCCAAAATTAATTTAATACCTTGAATCATTAAAAAAATAATCATACAATTTTCCAAGATTCTTTACAATTTCCATGGGTACTGGAAATTTTTTTTTTCCACTTTGTACTTGTCAAAACAGAGGGAAAGAGATGACGAGAATTATAAATGTTGGGGTAGGTTTTATAAAAATGAATTGAACTTGGAGCAATTTACTTTGAAGCATATAGAAGAAAGAGTAAAGCCAATTTCTTTCACATGATTTTTCATCAAGTTTTTCCACTTATTTTGATTTTTATAAAAATATATAGAAGAGTATTTTTGTTCACTTATAATTAACTCCCCTCACCTTCTCTTCTGAACCAAACAAAATATCAAACCTCCACTCCTCTCTTCTTGAACCAAACAAAATTATAACTTCTTCTAACCTAACTTAAATAAATCTCACCTAACCTAACCCCCAGTTGAACCAAACACACTCGAAGGCGAAGAAGCTGAGGAAGTTGTAAGATTATGAATATGGAAAACATCTTTTTGTCTTTTCCTAATTTTGAAGTTCTTTATTTGTCTTTTTCTCATTTATATATCATACAAATAAAAAAAATAACTAAATATATTAGTGTAAAATGATAAATTGTTATCATTCTTTTCCTCTCATTTCATTTTAAACCAAACATATTTCATTTTGATTTCAAAAAGGAAAAATCAGACCTAACATTTTTTTTTTGATATTATGAATATGAGAAACAAATTTTTTTTATCTTTTCCTGATTTTAAAGTTCTTCATATATCTTTTTCTCATTTATATATCATATAAATAGAAAAATAACCAAATATATTAGTGTAAAATGTTAAATTGATATCATTCATCTCCTCCCATTTTATTTTAAATAAGACATCATTAAAAACCACTCACCTCCTCCTTCCACCAGCCCAACTTTAAAAAGATAACCCTCTACCCTTTCCTAAAATCCCCTCCCCTACCCTAAAATCCCCTCCCCTTCTATTCTTTCTCTTCCAATCAAACACGCACTAAGTGGCGATTTTTTTTTTTTCTAAAAAATGAGGATGTACTTATCTCATCACAGTAATGTCTCCACACTTTGAGCTCAGATGTCGAGTTTGGACATATTGCCATACTTGAGGATCTCTCCATACCCACCAGCTTGTGCTTGCATTTTCAGCTGCATGAAACTCTCCCATAATCATCTTTTTTTTTTTTTTTGCCAAGCATAATCATCTATTGATTATTCGGTTACAGAATTGTTTGTAAATGGAAAAACTTAAGATGAATGAAAATTACCCCCTAGTTTTCCTCCTATTTTCTCCTATCTTCTCTATCTCTCACACCTTCAATTTCTTATACTTTTCTTATTTTCATAACAATACTATACTATTATAAATCTTCAACTCAGTGAGCAAAGCATAAATTCACACTTCATTCAGGTACAAAAAAAAAAAAAAAATCACACTTCATAAAACGCTGCGTGCATACTACAGAATAACAAGGTCATTGCCTTCAACGACATTTCCTTTGGGTTTTCAAAGTTGCAGAAAGCGACTCTGCCTTCAGTTGAACTCAGAAATTAAAGTCGCTTACCTTCAAGCCAAGAACGATGAACATATATCAAACAATTCAAGCTCAGACTTCGTCCGAAAGCAAACTAAACATAAACATGTCTCTGGATTTTCCTTTGATGAACCCGTATTTCCTGAGAATCCCTTCCCTCTGAAATCCAGCTTTCTCCAGAACTCTCAGAGACGCCACATTCTCAACATCAACCAGAGCTTCAAGCCTCTCCATATCTGGAAATTCAACGAACACCATTTCCACCACCATCTTCACCGCCTTCGTCGCAATCCCTTTCCCCCAATAGTTCGACCCTAAAACATACACAATGTGAGCAGATTTCGCTCTCGCTTCGTTGTTCACTGGGAAGGGAAACACAGAAACAGAGCCAATCGCGCGATCGACGAGGCAGATCGCCCGGCGCCACAAGCACGTGGTGGGGATGTTTTGGATGTATTGGACGGCGCCGCTTTTGCTCATGTAGGGTTCCGCGTAGTTGAATTTGGCGACTTGTTCATCGTTTACCCAGACCATTAAATCGTCTACGTCGGAAATCTGGAATGGTCGAAGAGAGATCTGAGCCAAATCTAGAGGGTGTTGTTCCATGATTTTGATTTTGACAAAATGAGTGGGTGTTCGCCGTCACGGAGAAGGATGTGGGCCTATATACCATCCTTGATCAATGATCCACAATGTGCTTTTCAGCTGGAGATACAGTGTCAATGTAAATAACATTTTATAATGATAACGATAATAATATAATACTTTTTCCGATTTTATTTATAAATAATTTTTTTTATTGAATAAAACGATATGATAGTTAAAAATAATAATTGTGTTAAAAATATCATGTTTTTTTATATATGTCCTTATTTATGGAAATAATATAGGAGAGAGAATAGATAAAAAGTATGAGAGATAATGAGTATAAGATATGAGAGATAATAAGTATTTAATAAGTGTAAAATAGAAAAAAAGTTTATATTTTCAGATAAAAGGTGAAAGCTGCTTATAAAAGAGATTAATCTTATAAGAGAGATAATTACTTATAAATAAGACTGATGAGAGTAAGAATCTTTTAAGGAATCGAGATCATGAAGTTATGAGCAGTGGATCAAGTGGATGGCAAAAAAAAAAACGGGGGGGGGGGGGGGGGGGGGATCACGTGAGTTTTGAAATTTGTTTTGCTTTTGCTTTTTCTAAAAATACCAGTTACTTTGTTGGGGTGAAAAGCTGATTATAATACACTAAAAATTTACTTCAAATATTAGGGGGTGTGATGTAAACAACGGATATTATTGATGATACTGTAATATTCTAAAAAGTGATTAAGGGTTAATGACTTTAAAAGTGGATATAATTATTATTGAATAAATACTTTTAAAAAATGTGTGATGGGAATTTGGTGGTTTTAGTGATTCTAATGGTTTCTTTATGAAAATTGTGTAGAAATAGGGTTGATTGTTGATTTTAGAGCTATTGGACACATTGGTTGAAAATTTGAAAAATTGTTAAGTGTAATTCTGTGCAGGACAGTCAGTTTGTATGGACATTTTGAATGGGCAAATGGTGTCTAAAAATTCTGAAACTTTTCAATCTTAAAGTTCACATCCCAAACTTAAAAATGGACATATAATTTGTGCCATTTCGTTTTATGAGCTAGAAGATATGACTGTCCAAAGTTTGGGATGGAAGCTGAACTCTGTTTTGGGACAGCGATGAGTTTTATATCATTCTGGAATTTTGTGGTAATTTTGGGTAATGGTCCATATTTTTCCTATAAAGAGAACTTAAATACCTTTCATTTAGCTTTCAAATCACCTCATTTCGATTTTTCTAGAATTAGTTATGATTTTTCAAAGTTTGGGCAGAAAATCCAAAAATGTCAATTTTGGAATTATGACATCATCATAAGGGAATAATGACATAAGCATAATATAACATATCATCTTCTTCCTCCAAGCTTCAAAACCGTCAGTTTATTTAGATGAACAAGAGAAAAAACGTTTGAGATTTCTAGAGAGAAAGGAGAAGAGAACTCGCAAGGTAAGCCGATTTCTCCGATGATCTAGCTCCTAACGAGTATAACTCCGATACTAATCTACTCCTTTATGTTCTTTAAGGTTTGGAAGCTCCTCCTTTAGTGTTAAAATAGCTAGGGTTTCAGCCAAGACAGGGAAAAGCTAGTGAGGGCTTGAGGTAACTTCCAAACTCTTGTATATTGACTGTTCTGGCTGTTGTGGACAATTTAATCGGTGAAATTTCGCTGGATTGTCATTGGTTTCAAAAATGGAAAATGGGTGTGTGAGGCTGTTATGCTGCCCAAATTGGTACTAAATGGTAGTTGTAACCTAATGGAATAATCAATAAAGTGGTTAGGAGTAGAAAGGAACGCGTTTACGGAGCCGAAACAGAGAAACCCCAATTTTCCCCGAAATACTTGAGAATTTAGGCCAGATCTAGAAATGGGTCTTAGAGTTGGATTTTCAATGATTTGATGGTTCCATTGAGTTCAGGAGCGAAAATTAGGTGGGATTACAGTTGGTCACTTTTTCGGAAAAAGACGAAAAAACATAATTACGAAAACGCCTCTGTAACTGTTGAAGTAGGGCTGCCAAGGGTAAATTTGTAATTTACAATTGAATTTGATAATTTCGAGTCCGGAGATGGATTCCTTGGGCGGAAATATGTTAGGATAGCCCAGATTAGAATTTCGGTAAAAGTGCAACCTGAGCGGGTATGGCGGGCCCGGGCCGGGTCCCCGGGGGTATTTTTATAAATTTTCATTATAGACTTATATAGCCCTCAGAAACACTATGGAAGTGTCTAAATGGTGCATTTGGAATTGTAGGATTCGACATTTTCCCTGATCGTAAACAACCTGTGCTAGAGCACGTTCGGAAAGAACCAGGTAGTGACTCTTTCTCTTATGCTATGTGTAAAGTATTGTATGTATGTTTGTCATGCATTGTGATACATTGTGATGCTTTGAGATCGCAGCGAAAGCTGACGCACAGTGATTACAGCATAAGCTGTTGCATTGAGATCGCAGCGAAAGATGACGCATAGTGTTTACAGCCATGAGTGCTGTTGTATGTGGCGTAAGCCATATATCATTGTGATGCTGCTTAACATGATCATATATGCTATGCGTTTATAAATTGTATGAGTGATTTGTTACAACATAGATTCTTTTAAATCTCATTCTTTCCATTGACTAACATTTCAGACAGGGCAAGTAGCTCCAAGGAGAAATGAACCACCAGGAGCGGCTAGGATCTTGTAGAGATGTGTTGTTAGGTTGTTGGTTATCTATTTTGGACTTAGGATTACTGTTTATTTTTGAAATGTAGATATTACGTTGATATTGGTCATGTAATCCCCTAGTTGGAACTTACAACGCTTAGTTTATACATGTATGAAACCCGAGAGTTGACGGGAATTTGGCTATGTACTCTGATATGTATGAATGTGATTGAACTGTGCAGAGTAATTAGATTCGGAAGATGAATATGAGACCATGTTGAACGAATTTTAGAAAAGAGATTTGAGAAAAACGTATCCGTCGGTCTCTAATTCCTTTAAATTATGCATTTTTGAATCTTAATTACGGTTATCAAGGTAGGGGATTACAGATACTATGTTTATTATTCACACGAATTGGCTGGTTAGGATATAATATACATTTAGGGATAAGTTAGAGATAGTTGACTACCTTACGAAATTATCGCATAGCTTAACATATAATTTTTGCATCCTTGATCAATCTTCACCTCAGTACGAAAGGGTGGATTTTGATGAAGGTTTGATGTCTGTTTTGTAAATGTCTTTTGATTAATATGATATCCAGTACTATTCAAAAAATATTTACTTAAACAGAGAAAATATTTTTTTAATAATAAATTGACTCTATCACCTTATGAGCGTTTGGAAGATAAGGTTGAATAACTGTCTATTTTCTTCAAAAACAAATAGTATTAATTGGTTCAGTATCCCAAAGTAGGATTGATGAATTTGAAGTACAGGAGATGAATGAATGATTGGTGTTTGTTTGATGAGAGAATTCAAAGGATTTGAATGCGGAATACTGGAAAATTCAAATTCTTAGGGCTCGTTTAGTTCTAGAGGGAATGGAAATGAAAATGTGAATTTTCCAATAGTGGTGGCCATTTGGTTTGAAAATTCCGTCGGAATAAAATTTCCCACCTAGCCGAAGTTTCAATTACATGAGTGAAAAGTTGTTGCCTCCAAAAATGGTGGGAAGGCATTTTGCCGCAGCGGGGAAGTTGATAAAAAGTTGCATTTGCCCTTGATGTGAGCTTCAAGATGTATTAATTGTTGGAGGAGCAGAGGCGGATGTACCCGACGAGAAGTCAAAAAAACAGAGGGCGATGACTAATGAAGATCGCGAGTGGCATTTTGCGGGCGACGGCGGTGCATCCCGAACAACAGGTGGGTTGTTCCTTCTCTGTATCTTTTGTTTTGTTATATGCTTGAGCCTTACTTATTGATGTGTTGAGTTTAAGCATTAACGGCAATGGCTGCGTTACGTTAGTCTGACTAGGCAGCCGTTATGGTAAGTACTTGGCGGGGAGACAACTTCATCGGGTGACCACTGATAATGAAGTACCCATGTAGTGAACATTGGTTAATATGTGATATTGCACATTTAGGAAGCGGGGTCGTGTTCCCTCTGACCATGATGTGCACATTAGTTAAATTAGAGGACGCACGGCAGGAGTGACCACATGTAGTAGATGGGCATGCTATGGTCAGGGAAAGATTGTCTGGGATTCTAGTACCCATTAGGCACTTATCAGATGTATGTGGTTAACGAACCTCATGCATTCATGGATGACCACAAGGGACTTGTGGGTTTTCCGTGGGTATGAGGTAAGATGACGTTGATGCTCGTGAAGCTTCGGCGACCCACAACCTGCATCGGGGTGAGGCATTGACAATATCCAGATTTGTCCTTAGTCGTCACATGGGTATCTCATGTCCAAATAATATGTTCCATTTTTCAAACATGGTGTGTTTTTTGTTGTAATGTGAGTTAACTGTTCTTGTTATATTGTTGTGTTATATGTATGTATCCATGCAACTATGTAGGTGATGGAGGGAGACATGGATGATGTTAGAGCAAGCGTTTCACCCAAGATGGGGGGTGAATTGGGTGATACTAAAATTTCGTTGCAAATATAAAAACTTGACGGTGAATATAAAGCAATAAAGAGTAAGGAGAAATATCACCGAAGTATATACCAGGAGTTATACTGGTTCGGCCACAACCACTTTGACCTATGTTCAGTCCTCAGAGCTTCTCTGAGAGTTTCACTATAACTTCCAAGATTCAGTGGGTTCTTGGCACCTCAATACAAGCAATTTCCTTCGCCTGGACACTCGCTCTCCCTTACAAGTTGTAATCCAATCCCAACTCAAGGTTCCACAACCTTAAGTTACCTCAATAACAAATATTGAGTTTGAATGAAATATCTTTCTCACAGAGTGAATAAGAATCATTGAAGCATAGAATTACAAGTATAATGTAAAACAGAGTAATAAGCTTGATAATGCGTTCGTGTGTGTTCTTGTTCTCTCTTCTCTGTTTGGATGTTCCCGTATATATAGATGTGTTGGTAATAATTGTTGGAACATTTTTCTTCATGTCCGTTAGAGAGTGCGCAACCACTATTGACTTTTCCAGTATTTGAAAAATATCCGTTTGCGGTAGGTGGCGGTAGGTGGCATTTGAACGTTGTATTTGACTTTCCTTATTTGGTAAAATATCTTCATTGTTTATCTGTAGATATGCTAAGAATACTAATACAATGAAAGGTTAATCATATAGGAAACAAATCAATGAACGTTGGAATAAATTCTCAAAATTTGAACTTGCATACTTGAGTAGTTACTTGAGTATTCATTTAAGTTTACTCGAGTATCATCGTGAAAATATTGACAAACTGCAAGTTAACAAATGAACATTATATTACTCGGTTAGTGTATGGAGTAAACACAATTTCAAACCTTTGAAAATACCTATTTACTCGGGTACTTACTCGAGTATGGCACCCTTTACTTCATAGGTTACTCGAGTATCAACTCGAGTAAACTTGCAAATAAACTTTTGGTTACTCGATGCTTTACTCCAGTAATGTTGGCAGGATTTCAAGGCCGAGAGCACTTCAAGTTTGATTACCTTGTTACTCGAGTGCTTACTTGAGTAAACATAAATTTTCTGCATAGCTTACTCGGGTAATGACTTGAAGTTCTCTTCCAACTAACTCTGCATACTCGAGTAGTGACTTGAAGTTTTTCTTCTAAATAACTCTGCATACTCGAGTAGTGACTTGAAGTGAAGTGTGAGAAAAGCATTTTATGTTATTCGAGTAATACCTTCAGGTTTTACTTACCATAGTGAGTTACTCGAGTAGCTCCTCGAGTAACATTGGTAGGGTTGAAAATGCCGAGAGCAACACATTTCTTGAAACAGAGTAACTCGAGTACAGACTCGAGTATCATTGGCAGGGTTGAAAATGCCGAGAGTAACTGGAAGTCTTTGACATGGTTACTCGAGTACTTACTTGAGTAACGTTGGCAGGCCGAGAGCAACTGCCAGTGATTTACCTAGTTACTCGAGTAACGTTGGCAGGTTTACTTAAAGGTTGACCTGGTTACTTCAAGTTTTTGTCTCATTAGTCGAGTACTTACTCGAGTAACCCTTTAGAAAACTTGCCACTGATGAAGTTTCTCAGCTTTTTCTCTTGGTCTTTCTTCATTACTCCAATGCTTACTTCAAGTGATGATTTTGCCCTGTTATTACTTTGTTCAAACTTATTTGTTTATCAAATCTATAACATCCTTTGTTATCATCAAAACATGAGAGATCTAACATTCTCCCCCTTTTTGATGATGACAAAACTTGGTGATTTTGAACAAGATCTTTGAAATTAAGTTATCAAATAAACACTTCTTGAATTCAATGATAATTTTTGAAAACCTTGTTAAGTTTAGATTCAAAGTGTTTTTGAAAAAAATTGACCTTGCATACATAACAAACTCATTAGTCCCACAATGTATTAAAAGCTTAAATGAAATTGAGATGAAATCATAACTTAAGGAAACTTGCATTAAGCTTAAACATTACATTACAAGATGAAAAGTTATAAATTGAAAAGCTCCCTAAATCCCATATATGTAACACCCGTGTTTTGAAAGCATATAGATGGCATAAGTGTAGTAATATCTTTAAAAAAGAGACCAATAATCTTTTGTAAATGTCAAATCCTATAAATTATAATTTACGGGCAATGAGTTATTTCTTAGTCCAACTCTTCATAAATTATTCTCTTATGTTGGTTACCATTAGGGTCACTACATTAGGCCCAATATGAAGCTAATGAGCTCAAGATACTCCAAATGCTTAACTTAACTCTTAAATGTCCAATTTTATTACAAAAACTCTTTGCTTTGAATTTTCGCACAATTACTAAAAGCTGGCAGATTTTTCACTGAACTTTGAAAAATCATAACTAATTCTAGAAAAATCGAATTGAGGTGATTCAAAATTCTATATAACCCTTATGAAGTCTATTTTAAGGGAAAAATACTTTCAGTAGCTGAAAGACCGCGCACACTTCTCAATTTTTCTTTTTCTCCCTGCTGCCAGAAAATATGACCAGTTTTAATGGTCTACTTCAAAAATTCATAACTCCTAGTATACTTATCGAAATCCTTCATAATACCTATCAAATTAAAGGTCTATAAGTGTACTTTAATTCTGGAAAATATAATAACCAACAGATGAATTTTGGACAGTGAAAGTTTAGCCACAACAAAACTGCCAGACAAAAATGCACACTGGCAACTTTGTTGCACAAGTAGACTTAATTTCCAATTTTTGATTCTTTAAACCAGTCTGTCAAAAATTATAACCAGAGCCTATTCCCACACAATTTTTCGTGTAGAATCCAATGGAAAACTCAAAAATACCAAAATCAAATTATTTCTACCAGATTTAGCCCCCAACCGAAATCTGCCTCCCAAAACAACAAAAATTCCACTTTGTGATTTTAACTACCAACAAGTCTAATACTTCTCCAAACATCATATATCACCTTATATATATGATTAAAACATCTTCCTTCTTCAAAAACACCCCTTGAATGAAATACATGGGTGGTTGAAGAGCTAAGAAAAACTCAATGAAATCACAAAGTATTCGGTTCAAAAGAAAGCCTATGCTTACCTCTTCGCGTTTCTACAAGTGGTTCGGTATTCCGGTGGCACTCTGGTAGACTAATTGACACAAAACACCTCAGATGAGAAATCTAAGACCATAGAATTGAAGCTTATAGTGAGTAGAGGAAGTTTCCTGAAGGACTTACCGAACAATAACGGTGATTCAGGGTTGAAATCGGCTCCGGTAGTCAAGAAAACTCACTATTCACTCCTCCTTCTCTCTTCTTGTGTTCTTAAGCGTAAGAAATCTGATTTCTCTTTCTCTTTCCATGTTTGCATGAAATTTTTCCATTTAATTAGGCATGGATGGTTGTGATTTAATCACATAAAACGATCTCATCTCATCTTGCCACGTGTCACAAGTTTAAGGCTTAAGAATGCCACGTGTCATGCAACCATTGGTCTTCCACTTTTCTCTTTCTTCGGTGGGTCATAAATGGTCAGGGGAAGGGGAGGCCTGACAATTTCCCCGGACTCCTGGGTTCGGTGCTCGACTCGTAAAGTAAGCGACCCGGCCGGAGACCGGTGAATTCCCCGGACTCAGACGCTAGATGGCGTACTCCGGAGATGACAACACAAAAGGCTTAAAGTGGGTGTAATAATGTGTAATGATGAGGGACACATGTCACCCCCTCATTTGGCCAACACAAAAACATGTTTTTACTTTGTAATAATTTCGGGACACTTGTCATTTCCTTATTTGGCCAACACGAAAGATGTGTCATCATGAGCTGTCATTACATACTTTATTGAAGTTCTTTTTAATAAAGTTGCTCCATCGGTGCATTACCCGGAATTCCACGTGGGACCCACGTGGGACCATGGCACGCATATCGAGGCATGTCACGAAATGCCCGAATTCCTCCGATCTCGCAACTGACGCCCCTGAACCCTGCAGCCACTGACGAATTTTGCTCTGACTTCTTACACTTGTATTTTTTTTATTCTACTATTTCCATATTTACACGTTTTTAGTATTGCAAAATTTGGTATATTACAATATACACCCATATACCCAAAATGACTCAGAAACTTT
This sequence comes from Inga leiocalycina, assembly GCA_963242795.1. Classification (NCBI taxonomy): domain Eukaryota; kingdom Viridiplantae; phylum Streptophyta; class Magnoliopsida; order Fabales; family Fabaceae; genus Inga; species Inga leiocalycina. The sequence continues at coordinate 29,777,263 of OY725329.1, read as the reverse complement.
CACAAAATCACTCTCAAGCTCTTCTCCCCCTTTTTGTCTTCATCATTCAAGAGGAGGATTGGAAGGCTTGACAACAGAAATAGGCTTCACAGGCAGAACCAAAGGACCATCTGAACCAGAGGAATCAAAAGATGAAGAACTTGAAAATTCTGGTTCAGGAAGATTAAGTGGAGGGATATGAATGTCATCTCTGGGAGTGAAAGGAGAAGGCTGGTAGACAACCATAGTGGTAGTCTCAACCTCTTCAGTAGCACCTGGAGTATGATAATCAGAGGATGAGGGAGAGATTTCCTCTGTAATGGTAGGAGATGGAATAGGCATAGGAGAGGGTTCAGGCTGAGGTTTGGGTGGTGAATCCTTAATAATGATATGGATGGTCTCATTGGTTTCAGGGTTATCCACTGAGCATAGGATATCTCTGGGTCTTGGCTCAGGTAGACTAGAGACTGGAGGGATAAGTGGCTCAACCTCAGAGTGATGAAGGTCAGATGGGATGTTCTCTGGAGGTAGTGGTATATGCTCTGGAGATGAAAAAGTCTCATGTGTAGAAGATGATGGACCGGGAGAAGGTCCGGGACCCAAAGAGTCCAATCTTGCCAGAATCAACTTCAAGGTCTCACCCTGGGCACGTTGCTCATCTAGCAACTCTTCGTGCCTCTTATTCATCTTCTCAACCGACTCAGCCAACTTATAATTCATGTTGGTTATCAGCTCAGCATTGGTGTTGGCAATGTCCACATGGAATCCCTTGAGCATATTCTCCATAAAGTGTTGGAGTGTGGCATTGAGGAAAGAGGGTGTAGAGGTAGTGGCAGCTGGAGCCGACGACTGAGTGTCATCCATTTTGCTTGTCTCAGTCTCGGTCTTCTTCTTCTTCTTAGATCCAGACTCCAGAGGACCCTTGAGAGGAATATCAATGTTGAGCTTGCCAATTTGATTTCTCCCAACTGGAGTCAATCTCTCAATATGCTCTTTGCTCTCCAAGTACCATATCTTATTTTCCTTCAGAATGAGTGAAACAATATGAGGATATGACATAGGCGTAGTAGCTTTCCCATCTACTCTGTATCTCTTCATCTCAGAAAATATGTACTCCCCCAAATCTTTTTGTTCCTTCAGGAGTAAGGAAGCAAACCATCTAAAGTCCCTATCAGAAAAGTGGGTATAATTGTTGGCCTTGTTCACAAGGGATCTAGAGTATATATACCATAGAACCCTGTGATGATCGCACATGTCACTAGGTTTGAAGTTCAAAGGGCTTACAAGCTCACCAGGTTTAAGAACAGAGAAAATTTGGTTTGAATCAAGTTTGGAGTAAATGTCATCTGGTGGGTTCTCTATTCCTAACCACAGATTGATCCTAGAAGGTGAGATAAGTATCTTTTGGCCTCTAATAGTGGTAGTCATCTCTTCCTCTGCAGAATTTCTATTGGGCTCATCAAGAATTTCAAGATTGCAGTAAAAGTGTGTGACTACTTTGGTGCAAAAAGGAAGTCTAATAGATAGCCAAGGCATAAATGGTTCTAGAAAGGGACTAAGATCATGCTTCAATACCTCCTGAAGTACTTTGAGGTCCACATAGTGAGTCTTACAAACTTTTCTCCTTGAGAACTGAGTGAGATACTTCTGGGACTCTAGCTTGTTGACATTAAACCCCTTTGGAGGCTTAGTGATCTCCTCTTCTGGCAATACAGATTTCTTTGAAGACTACCCCTTCTCAAGCTGATCTAGAATGCCAGCCATTACCTTAGCTACATTCACATCATATTTGGGCTTCTTGGATGGTTTTGGTGTGAAAGAGGGAGTGGAAGAATCCGAAGGTAGAGGAGAAGGAGACTTGGCACTTTTGCCTCTCCCAGTGAGGTGCTCTTCTTGGATTGAGCCCTTGTAACCACTGGCTCTTTAAACACAACACCTTTTGGTTTCGGTTGAGGTTTGGGTTGGACTTTAGCTTTGGATCTAGGTGTGAGTTTTCTTCTCTTTCTGGGAGGAGAAGAAAGAGGGTCAGAAAGTTGTGGGGATCCAGAAGAATCTGTGGGAGTGAGGTTTTTGGTTCTAACCATTTTGAATCAGTGAAAACTTGAAAACTCATAGAAACAGAGTTTGAAGTCGCGAGTTAGGTCAGGAAGAATTAGAACAGAATAGGAGGTTTCTGGAGTCAAAAATTGTTGGGTTTTGACGGGAATAGTGTAGGGAAGAGATTGTGAAAAGTTTTTCAGAGAGGACTGGGTGATTTACTCGAGGAGATTTTGTGGAAATGACCAAGTTTGCGACAGATAAAGACCTAGAACCCGACATTACTCGAGTCCTTACTCGAGTGATCATACAGAAAATTTCTAACATAATTCATTTAAATTGCGTACCTGGCATGAATAATATTGTAATTATCCATGTATGTTCCCTCGATCATTTGATAGCCATTTTAGAGCAGATTTGAGTCGATTCTCATCAAATTTATGATTTGGACCTGCAGTTACTCGAGGCCTTACTCGAGTAACCTTCAAGTTTACTCGAGGCTCTCCTCGGGTAACCTGTCATTTCTAGTTTGGACTGCTCATTTCTCACTAAATGAACCGTTTGATTTAAAATTCAGGTAACTTGATACATTACTTCCAGTTTTGGAAAACATTACTCGAGTACACACTAGAGTAAAGTGCTCTTTTACTTCAAGTTGTTCCTCGGGTAATGCTTCACTGTCAGTCATTACTTGAAGTTGGTACTCCTGTAATGATGTCCTCTGATAACCTCTGTTTTTATTTCTCTGATCAGAGTTTCAATCTTCCTGCAAAACAAGTTTCTACATACTCCGATGCTTAAATTAGTAATCATCAAAACATTATCAAATACTTTAATCTAACATTATGAGAAACTGAAATAACTCACAATTCATTGGGATTTACCATTCCCAATTCTCTTCTAATGTATAGAAATTGATCTTTTGCAAGAGGTTTGGTGAAGATATCAGCTAGTTGAAGATGAGTAGGAATGAATATTACTTTCACATCTTTCTTTTGAACATGATCTCTGATAAAGTGATGTCTGACATCGATATGCTTGGTTCTAGAGTGTTGAATTGGATTCTTTGCCAAGCTTATCGTACTAGTATTGTCACAATAGATTGGTATTTCTTTGAGATAAATACCAAGATCTTGTAGTTGTTGTTTTAACCATATCACTTGTGCACAACAACTTGAAACTGCAACATATTCGGCTTCCATTGACGAAAGAGACATTGTATTTTGTTTCTTGCTGAACCATGAGACAAGAGATCCTCCAAGAAATTGTCCTTGTCCACTGGTGCTCTTTCTGTCTGTCTTGTATCCTCCATGATTTGAATCTGAATATGCAACAAGATAGTCACTTCTTCCATGTGATTCCTTTGGTGCTAATTGATATCTTGCACATATGCCAACACTAAATTGGATGTCCGGTCTGCTTGTCGTGAGATAGAGTAATGATCCAATCATTCCTCTATATTTTGTGATGTTGTAGTCTTTCCCTTTGACATCAGAATCTAGTAACGTAGTTGAGCTCATAGGTGTGTCCGTTCCATTTGCTTCATCTATTCCATACTTCTTCAATTGCTCTCTCAAGTACTTTGTTTGAGAGATGAAAATTCCATTCTTTCTTTGTTTGATTTGCAAACCAAGAAAGAAATTCAATTCTCCCATCATTAACATCTCAAACTCTCCCTGCATTATCTCAGAAAATTCCTTACATAGAGATTCATTAGTAGCACTGAAAACAGTATCATCAACATATATTTGAACAATTAAAATATCATCACGTTTTTGTTTTATAAAAAGTGTTGTCTCAACTTTTCCTCGTACAAAACCTTGATCAATAAGAAATTTACTGAGCCTTTCGTACCATGCTCTAGGAGCTTGTTTTAAACCATATAAAGCCTTTATGAGTTTGAAAACATGGTCCGGTTTGGTTACATCTTCAAAACCTGGAGGTTGCTCTACGTATACTTCTTCCATAATGTATCCATTTAGAAATGCACTCTTTACATCCATTTGATAGAGTTTGAATCCTTTGATGCATGTAAAGGATAAGAGTACGCATATAGCTTCCAATCTAGCCACTGGAGCATACGTTTCCTCATAATCAATCCCTTCTTCCTGATTATAGCCTTTGGCCACCAATCTTGCCTTGTTTCTGACAATAATTGCGGATTTATCGAGTTTATTCTTGAATACCCATTTAGTTCCAATGATCGGATGATCTTTGGGTCGGTGTACCAAATCCCAAACTTAATTTCTTTCAAATTGATTTAGTTCTTCTTGCATTGCTATAACTCAATCATTGTCTGATAGGGATTCATCAATGTTAGAAGGTTCAATCTCAGAAATGAATGGAGAAAAACTTACTTCATTGAAAATTCTATTTCTAGTTTTGATCCCTTCATTCACATCTCCTATGATTTGATCTAAGGGATGGCTTCTATTGTATTTCCAGGCTCTAGGTTGTCCTAGTGATTGCTCTTCTTCCTTGGTTTCATCAACTTCTGGAATAAGAGATTTAGAAATTGATTGACCATTTTCTTGATTTAAAACAACTTCCTGTTCTTCATCAATGGTTTTGTCAGAGGATTTAAATTCATAAAAAACAATGTGAATTGATTCTTCAACAACACATGTTCTTTTATTGAAAACTCTATGTGCTTTACTTCGGTTAAAATACCCTAGGAAAATTCCTTCATCAGTTTTAGAATCAAATTTTCCTAAGTTATCTTTACCATTATTATAAATGAAACACTTACAACCGAAGATGTGTAGATAAGCAATGTTTGCCTTCCTTCCTTTGTACAGCTCGTATGGTGTCTTTTCAAGTTTTGTTTTAATATATGCTCTATTTGAAATATAGCATGCTATACTCATAGCATCGGCCCAGAAAACTTGAGATGCGTTCTTTTCATTTAACATTGCTCTAGCCATTTCAGTAAGTACTCTATTCCTACATTCCACGACTCCATTTTGTTGAGGCGTCCTTGGAGTAGAGAAATTGTGATCAATGCCATTAGTATTACAATATTCTTCAAAGGCTTGATTTTCAAATTCTCTACTATGATCAGTCCTAATACCTGTAATGGACATACCTTTTTCATTTTGCACTTTCTTGGCAAAAACAATAAATTCTTTAAAGTTTTCATCCTTTGATGATAGAAAAATAACCCATGTAAATCTGGAAAAATCATCAATAATGACCAACGAATATAAGTTGCCACCAAGACTCTTTACTCTTGCTGGGCCAACTAGATCTATATGCAATAATTGTAGTGGTCTATTTGTTGAAATGTCATTTTTCAATTTGAAAGATGATTTAGTTTGTTTACCCTTTTGACATGCGTCACAAATCAAATCGTTTTTGAAATTTACTTTAGGTAATCCAAGAACTAAATCCTTTTTGAGTAATTTGCCTAGTTGATGCATGTTGACATGAGCCAATCTCTTATGCCATAGCCAACTTTCATCGGCATTACTTAGAAAACAGTTTTCAGATTCATTTCTTCTAATATCTAGAGTATAGCAGTTACCTTCCCTTTTTGCTCTGAGTTTAGCCTTGATATTCTTCTTATCAAGTAGTAAGTCTTTCTTGTTGACAATAAGACATTCCTCTGAATCAAATATTATCCAGTTGTCTTTATCTGCGCTTTGACTTACACTCAGCAAATTGTGACATAAGCCTTCAACATAATATACATTTTTGACTTGTATTCCTTTGTCATTTTTGATTTCACCAATTCCTGCTATCTTTCCTGATTGATTTCCTCCAAATTTTACCTTTCCACCTTCCTTAGGTTGCAATATGGTAAAACTTTCGAAATCTCCGGTCATATGTCTAGAGCATCCACTGTCTATGTACCATTTGTTGGTTTTGGATGCCTTGAGACATATCTGCAATCAAATGACTAAGTCTTAAGTACCCACATCTTTTTGGGTTCTTTTAGGTTAGTACAAATAATTTTCTGAACATATAAGCCTTTAGGTACCCATTTATAGGTTCCTATATTTCCTTTCTTCTTATGAATGCATGAAGAAGTATAATGACCTTTTCTATTACAGTAATTACAAAATGCAAAAGGATTCGATGTATGCACAGAATGTTGGAAATAATTCAAATATGACTTACCTCCTGCTTTCTTTCTACCTTTCCTTTTATCTGATTTTGGATCATATCCAATTCCAGATCAGCCATTTACAAATCGTTGTGCTTTTAAAATAACATTTATCATCTCACTTCCTTGTGTAAATTTTTCAAGAGTTTTTGTAAGATCAGTGTTTTTCTTTTTCAAAGAAGAACAATTTTCACAATTCTTTTATGAACTTTCTTTAAGTTCAATTTCAAGAGCTTTGTTTTTCTTTTTGAAAACTATTTATTCTTTAACTACTTAGATGAATTCAGAATGTAAATCATTATATTCAGAGAGTAATTTATCATAGGTGGGATCAGACATATATTGGCTACTTCTTCCTCATCACTTTCTTCGTCAGAGGAGCTATCACCCCATATAGTAGATACGAAGGCCTTCTTTTTGTTGAAGAATTTGCCTTTTCTCTTTTCTTTGCTCTTTTGGTTTAGCTCTGGACATTCTGATTTGATATGTCCTGGTTTTCCACATTCGTAGCAAATGATATGATCTTTGCTGCTAGGTCCTCCTTTCTGAAAGTGTTTGAATCCTTGACCCTTCTTGTAAAATTTTCTAAATCGTTTTATGATTAGGCCCATTTCATCATCGTCAAATTCCTCATCCTCATCTTGATTTTCTTCTTTTGCTTTTAGTGCTAGACCTTTCTTTTTCTTGTCACCAATGTCATCTAGTTCCCGTTTGAACTTTAGTTTGCTTTCATATTCAGAAAGACTTCCAAATAGAGAAGCAACTGATCTCATTGATTCTCCTTTTACGTCTTCTATCGCAGTGACTTTGGCAACCCACTCTTTAGAAAGAATATTCAAAATCTTTCGTACTTGGGTATGCTGATCATAAACTTTCCCAAGTGCTGCAAGTTGATTAACAAGATGAGTATATATAAGTTTAAATTCAGATATTGATTCACCTGATTTCATTCGAAGTAGATCGAATTCAGTGACCAAGGTGTTGATCCGATTCTCCTTTATTCCCGAAGTTCCTTCATGAGCTATTTCCAGAGCTTCCCACATTTCCTTTGCTGTTAGAAGTGTGCAAATTCTGAAATATTCACTTTGACTCAATGCATTGTGTAACATCAGAATTGCCTTGCTGTTGAGAGTGATAAGTTTCTTGTCATTCTCATCATATTTCGCTGGCGTCTTTGGAATTTTCTGAGAATCTACAGTCTTTGTAGGTTGATAGTTTCCACTCTTAATTACATCCCATAGCCCATATTCAGTAGCCATCACGAATACTCTAAACTTTGCTTTCCAGAAAGAAAAGTGTTTGCCACTGAAACCTGGAGGTCTCGTGATGGATGCTTCGTCGAGAAGAATTCTTTCACCCATGCTTGCCATTAGATCTTTTTTAGGTTGTCATACCTTAACAAGAAGACCCACGCTCTGATACCAAATGTTAGAGCAAGCGTTTCACCCAAGAGGGGGGTGAATTGGGTTATACTAAAATTTCGTTGCAAATATAAAAACTTGACGGTGAATATAAAGCAGTAAAGAGTAAGGAGAAATATCACCGAAGTGTACACCAAGAGTTATACTGGTTCGGCCACAACCACTTTGACGTACGTCCAGTCCTCAGAGCTTCTCTGAGAGTTTCACTATAACTTCCAAGATTCAGTGGGTTCTTGGCACCTCAGTACAAGCAAGTTCCTTCGCCTGGACACTCGCTCCCCTTTACAAGTTGTAATCCAATCCCAAGTCAAGATTCCACAACCTTAAGTTATCTCAGTAACAAATATTGAGTTTGAATGAAATATCTCTCTCACAGAGTGAATAAGAATCACTGAAGCATAGAATTACAAGTATAATGTAAAACAGAGTAATGAGCTTGATAATGCGTTCGTGTGTGTTCTTGTTCTCTCTTCTCTGTTTGGATGTTCCCGTATATATAGATGTGTTGGTAATGATTGTTGGAACATTTTTCTTCATGTCCGTTAGAGAGTGCGCAGCCACTATTGACTTTTCCAGTATTTGAAAAATATCCGTTTGCGGTAGGTGGCGGTAGGTGGCATTTGAACGTTGTATTTGTCTTACCTTATTTAGTAAAATATCTTCATTGTTTATCTGTGGATATGCTAAGAATACTAATACAATAAAAGGTTAATCATATAGGAAACAAATCAATGAACGTTGGAATAAATTCTCAAAATCTGAACTTGCACACTCGAGTATTCATTTAAGTTTACTCTAGTACTTGCTCGAGTATCATCGTGAAAATATTGACAAACTGCAAGTTAACAAATGAACATTACATTACTCGGGTAGTGTATGGAGTAAACACAATTTCAAACCTTTGAAAATACCTGTTTACTCGGGTACTTACTCGAGTATGGCACCCTTTACTTCATAGGTTACTCGAGTATCAACTCGAGTAAACTTGCAAATAAACTTTTGGTTACTCGATGCTTTACTCCAGTAATGTTGGCAGGATTTCAAGGCCGAGAGCACTTCAAGTTTGATTACCTTGTTACTCGAGTGCTTACTTGAGTAAACATAAATTTTCTGCATAGCTTACTCGGGTAATGACTTGAAGTTCTCTTCCAACTAACTCTGCATACTCGAGTAATGACTTGAAGTTTTTCTTCTAAATAACTTTGCATACTCGAGTAGTGACTTGAAGTGAAGTGTGAGAAAAGCATTTTATGTTATTCGAGTAATACCTTCAGGTTTTGCTTACCACAGTGAGTTACTCGAGTAGCTCCTCGAGTAATATTGGTAGGGTTGAAAATGCCGAGAGTAACTGGAAGTCTTTAACATGGTTACTCGAGTACCTACTCGAGTACGTTGGTAGGCCGAGATCAACTGCCAGTGATTTACCTGGTTACTCGAGTACTTACTCGAGTAACGTTGGCAGGTTACTTGAAGATTGACCTGGTTACTTCAAGTTTTTGTCTCATTACTCTAGTAACCCTTTAGAAAACTTGCCACTGATGAAGTTTCTCAGCTTTTTCTCTTGGTATTTCTTCATTACTACAATGCTTACTTCAAGTGATGATTTTGCCCTATTATTACTTTGTTCAAACTTATTTGTTTATCAAATCTATAACATCCTTTGTTATCATCAAAACATGAGAGATCTAACATATGAGTGTTTAGTTGAGATGCTGGCGAGATGATTATCTCTGGTGTAGCCGTAAGGAAAGTAGTTGTCGTAATGTTTGTGGCAGCGGCATATAGCCGCCGTTCGAGGGAAATCCCTTATACCTTATTTAGGTCAAGTTTCCACTCTAAGAGAGCGAACCTACGAGCAACGGTGTATAGCAACGATGCAAGTTGATTCAACCTGATCAGGATTAACAGGGCGAAATTTGACCGACTGTGCCACATGCTGGACACAATTGGAGGGTGACGCCTATTAGGAACATGTTAGTTGATGAGCAAGTTGCCATGTTTTTGCACATTTTGGCCCATCATATAAAGAACCGAGTAGTTTAATTTGAGTTCAGAAGGTCAGGTGAAACTATAAGTAAATACTTCAAGCTGGTATTGAATGCCACCCTCAAACTACAGTAGAGAATTTTCAAGATAGCTGAGCCTATTAGAGAGGATTGCACAGACAATCGTTTGAAGTGGTTTAAGTTAAGCACTCATGCCTTTACTTATGTGATTGTCCGTTTACATTTTGGATTCAGTTGTAATGTATGTGTTGTTAATGGTAGAGTTGCTTGGGTGCTTTGGATGGTATTCATATAAGAGTATAGGTGCCTGCCCAGCATAAGGGCCGATATCGGAATAGGAAGGGGGATATAACCACGAATGTCCTAGGAATATGCTTGTTGGATCGAGAAATTATATATGTTTTGCCTGGATGGGAAGGATTAGCCACTGATGGAAGGGTCCTGAGGGACACCATTAGAAGGACATATGGTTTGAAAGTTCCAACAAGTGAATTTAAAACTCATGGCCAATTTATATTTTTCGTGGTCGTGTTAAGGAGTTTTGGTTAGATTAAAGTTTAAGGTTGCTCATGTGTAGGGAATTACTACTTAGTAGACATGGGGTATACTAACAGTAAAGGACTCCTTGCACCGTATTGGGGGCAACATTACCACCTAAATGAGTGGACACAAGGCTAGTAACCGCAGACCCCAATGGAATGCTTTAATATGTGACATTTATTAGCTCGTAATGTCATTGAAAGATGCTTTGAAATTCTAAAGTTAAGATTCATAATAAATATATCGTCGCATATTGCCTCCTTCATAACCTTATTCGGTGGTCTACCGTGCGTGACCTATTAGATGAACAATTGGATTCATTAGAACCCTATAACCCAATGCACAAAATTTGTCCTATTTCAACAGTGGAAACCTCAGTTACTTGGAATAATTTTAGGGATAACATGGCCACTGACATATATAATACTTATTTGGCACAAAGCTCATGATTTATATTAGCATTATTGTATCACTTCATAAACGTACCTTTCATTTTGTTTGTAAATAATTTCTTTCCACTGCAATAATATCATGTTGCCGAACTGTATTTAAAACTGCTTAATGTGGAGGTGCTTAACCTATTGCTTATATGTGCATGTGTCATCAGACATGGAGTATTGCCTTTCCATTTGTTTAGTGCTGCAATAGACGACTCTTAAAAGGAAAAGTTCCACATGTAGACACCTGATGAAGACAAGCTCCTTGTCGAGTGCCTTGTCTAGTTGAGGGCGGAACAAAAGTTCATAGCAGATAATAGGTTCAAGCCAAGATATATGAAAACTTTGGAAGCAATGATGGACGAGCGCGCTCCTAGCTGCCAGATCAAGGGAAATACCCACATCATATTGCTCAGAAAGACGATGAAATAGGCTTGGCAGGTGGTGTATGATATGGTGAACGGGACGAACAAGTCCGAATTTGGATGGGATGCTAATAGTCAATGTGTGGTCGCAGACAAGGCAGTGTGGGATGAGTATGCTAAGGTTAGTAATGTTTGAGTATTTGTTTAACATTGCTTTGGACACGAATATTTGGCACTCTTCATACGGGGTTAATTGTTAGGTCTATCAGAAGGCGGCATTATACAGGAACAAGTGCCTGCCCGACTTCCAATATCTCTACTTTGTTTGGTCGAAAGATAGGGCGGTTTGCGATTGGTGTAAGTTGCTACTTAGAATGCAAGAAGAGATACATGAAGAACAAGAAGACATCCTTGAGTCGCCAATAAACCTGGATGACATGCCCATCCCTGCCGAGGTTGACATCACCTAATCTGCTAATAATGGCCATGGAGGTCGGGGTGATGTCTCTTTAAGTGGTAGAAAGCAGAGGAAAATGGGGAACTGTGACATGTTAGCCGAGGTATTGAGGGAAATTTTGTCGTCCCTGAATCACACCATTGTTGAAGTTTTTGACAACCTTGGATCACGGCTATCTTGCGAAGCCGATCATGCGCAACAGAAGGAATATGACTTGTTGACTTATTTGATGGATGTCCCAGGTCTTACTGTTGACGATCTCACTACCGAACACATCAAGATTATGTCATCGAAGCGGCTGCTCAATTCATTTCACAAGATTCCCACTGCTTTTAAGGCATCATGGATCCATAACTTGTTTGAAAAATAGCAACAAGAGAAACGACATATGGATGGTCTTTCACAGTGGAGGTAACTGAATCAAACTTTCCTTATGTTCATAGCAAGTCCCTTACAGGAACATGGCACAAATTTTGACTGCCCACTGTCTTTTAGAAAGTCTGTCCACTATTGTTTTAGTTATATATGTATAGGCAATGCGAAGGTGTAATTGGAATGCAAGAACCTTCATATTTTGACTTTGTAATGTATATCTATGTAAGGCACAAATATAAGTTAATGAAGCGCAGTATCTATATATTTTGTCAATGTTATGTATGTAAGCGACAAGTACATATATAGGTTAAGGAATGAACAACACTTTTATAAGTACCTTTATAACTGTCGAATGTCATGTGTGTAAGCCACTATTATATAACCTAAGTTACTACCAGGGATGAAGCTGTGGGTGATATAGACAATGGAAAATGAAGTTGCTCTATTGTGGTGATAGAAAATAAGGCCAAACAGAGTACATGTTAATCGGTTATAAATAAATGGCACCCATAGGTGTATGCTGGTTACGAACACATGAAAATGAATGAATGATAGTCACTCGGTGGGTAATTCTGGATCCAGTCATGGTTATGTGTGAGTCGTTTCATGTACCACTGTTGATCAATCTTTACTTAACCACAAGCGACACGATGTGCATGTGATGGTTACGTAACAACATGTTAAAGCCATGGCCAAAGGCAAATTTTAAATATAGTTTGTGGTGACCTGCCATTAAATCTTTAGTGATATTAACATTATTGAATATAATATGTTAACCATGTAATTGCACATGAAGCAACAACCTATCGCCCTCAAGCCTACCCCTTAACCTTCTCAAAGTCAACTAAGCAAGTCCCTTACTTCCCTCCTCTTAGGGTGCCAAAACACTCTACTCGCACGACAGTAGTTGGCCAAGAAAGCATAAGGCCCCTCCTACTTCACTACCAAATACTGCACAATCAAAACCAATTTGGTGTGTTCGTATGAAGCTGAAATGCAGTCTACACCTCGTCAGCTACATCCCCATACAGAACTACTTCGATCAAGTTCATTCTTTAAATGTGAAAAAAAACAGATTATTCACATGCAAGGTGACGGTTAAAATAGGAGTATTAAGAAGATTAAAGCAAGATGGCTCTATTGTTCATCCTAGACAACAAAAGTAAACTTGTAATTTAGGATATCATCTTCCTATGACCAAGACAATGGTACTTTTGTATACAACATTCCCTTGATATATGCATCACAACAACAACATTAAGTTAAACAAAACATAACTATAATGGCTAATTTGATAGAGATACCTATAACTATCTCCCCTGGCACCATCCTTATAGCAATGGCGAGAATGCTAATAAACTTGAAGAAGTGGTCCCGAGTCTCCACATGAAATAGTTTAACCACACTCTCACAAACAGTAAAGTTCCTCACATCACACATGTACTATGAATGAATATGTTCATGAAAGGGCTCAAACGTTTCTCTCCCCTCCATCCTCAAGATGATATGGTTGTTCTAAATACAAATGATCAAATCACTCCATTAATTCTAACAAAAAACTAGAAAAGAGGGGGGGGGGACATAACAAGGCCTCACAACTTATATGATTTCGTCAAACACGATTGCGTCTATGGAAATGACGTTTTTCGACCACCCCCAATCACGGTTATCGATGTCATAATCCATCCTAAGGTCCACTCTATTGACCTTTATTAAAACCCTTCAAACTGTGGAGTTAGGCGAAACCTCATTAAGGAACTCGTACTTCCGTGCCATCATAAGATAATAGAACATAGTTGAAGCAACACAAATGAGCGATATAAATACTAATAGTAATAACCGCTATTTAAGTAATTACACCTCAGCAACCTTAAAAAAAACCTCCTCCATATGAAGAAGTTGATATGCCACTCGTCGTAAATATATGGGCCTCTAACACAGTGCCGCACAACAAGGGTAAACAGAGAACTTAATCATAATAGGACACGATAGGCAAACCATGGGCAATTCAAGGCTATATGTTACATGCTCAAGGTAACAAACCTGTAGTTAACACTTCATATGTATCAGTGTAATGTTTTAAAACCAAACCCTGTGGGTAACCTATGGTAACATTACACTCCCGACAAATTGTCCAACGAAAGCATACTTACAATGTCATTTTAACACTTACATGTGATTGTTGGCAATTCAAAAGTCAGTTAAAAACTCCAAAACAATGTCACTTTAACCCAGTCAGGGTTGGGATGGCATGAATGGTCACATATCGATTGTTGGTTCTTTAGTTACCATGGGTAATTTAGTACATTCACATAGTGGTAACCACGATCCCTACGACGACACGTGGTGGTTAGGGGAAGCTTTATGTAGTCTCGCCTGTCTTATTAACATATACGCCTAACCCTCATCATCACATTAACTCTGGTCATATTTAAACTAATAACCGTTTTATCCCAACTCCACTAGCGATTTTGCAAACCCTAACCCCCAAATCAAAAAAAAAAAACCATGTACTGTCAAAAGGGAAATTGACAAAGTAAACCTAGGAAAAGGAGATGACAGAGACAAAATGTGGTAACAAAATCATGGGGGAGGAAAAGCAGGAGTTGTTGAGGCCACTTGGATCGACGAAAGGCAAGAGGAAGTAGTTAGAGGCCGCCCCGTTCAAACCTCCTCATCGTACGTTGAAGAGGATGGTAACTGGGCTGAAGAAGGCAATAGAGCATACCACTATAGGGATCTAGATGTGTCACCGGTGGCCATTACTTTTGATGATAAGTCCACATCAACAGACATGGAAAAGGCAGTTCAATCCGCTTTACAGCCACCCGTTCTTGGGAGGGGGAAGAAGCAGAAGTCCCTAAAATCTATACTTGTGAGGAGACTAACAAAGGTTTTGATAACAGTCGCTGTGGTAGAGGCTCCCGTTGCTGAGGCCAACGTTGACGAATTCGACCAACCGAGTCAGAACTTGTATACCCCTATCGTGCCTACTTTGACGGACTCCTTGCATTTGGGCATGGACAAAGATAAATATAACACACAATTTACCCATAGAACCTTTGCCCGATAGTTTCCGTCGATATACCAAAACTTTTGGCTACAACCGGCTACGGCATGACTAATATCTTAGACAGTTTGAGAAAATGCTAAAAGTGTTAATGAGCTACAACCCAAAAGTAGTGAGGCACTTTTATTGTAATTTGGATTCATTTTTGGCTGATAGCGATGGTTATCAACTCAACAAGTACCTTTAAACTACAGTGAGGGGGAAGTACATTAGGCTAACTCCAGTAGACATTAATTCTCTATTGAGTACTGAAGATCTTACAACCCATCTGCCCATGCCCTTGAACCCTCAACAAATTCACTATTTGTTGAGTGGCAGTGACAACTATCCAGGGCAGCTGAAGCTCAAGCCAACTGAGTTGCTAGACCACGTTAGGGTTATTCTCTACATTTACTCTCATTGCTTGGTTAAAATGTGCGTAAACTACTCACACTTAAACAACTATGACTACCTTGTGTTGGCCTCTATCACGGCAAAGGAAAAGAGAACGTTAGCGTAATGATCTTCGATGAGATGTAGAAGGTGGTTGACTCGAAGTCCATTCACACTCCACTTCCATACCCATAGCTCGTGTCATATATTTTGTCAACTCATAATATCCCTCATAATGTTTGCATGATACTTGAGTTTGACATGTCACACTTAACCAGATTGCACATCATATTGCCAGGTTCCTTTGCTCAACAACCGTCTCACAAGGCCAAGGAAAAGGATCAAGGTAAGGCAAAGGCGCCTTTTGAATCTACTCCCCCTATTGACCTGTTATTTTGGCGAATGTTGTCAATACTATCTTTGCCCAAGAGCTTGCAGATTTTCAGGTGTACAAGCTTTGTCTTTACAGCAGTTGTTTGCATAGCAGTTTTCGTCATTTGAGGAACGACTATTTGAGAAAACCGAAGTGGTTATAACCTATGCCTTTAAAGTTATTAATGCTGTTATGGACACTGTGAATGCATGGGATGAGTGGCTAAGTAACGTTACAATGGCTATTCATAAGTGGATGGATAGGTACGACTCCATGTTGTAAGAGTTGGTTGATGCTATGGTAGGGGTTCCTCAAAATGACCATGGTCATGGGAATGACACCGCCGGTCTATCTAAGGTCTACATTATCACCGATGACTCTCCTCAAGCTCTTTCCCAGGATGGCCCTCATGCTACTCAGGGCCTAAGGTCGAGGCTGACACCTAAGGTGAAGGTCAAGCTTATCGCTCGAACGAACTTCATGCCCTTGCCAATAAACCCAATGAGGAGGTGTCACACTCACCTGGCCAAGCCCCTCAAGGCACCTACGATGTCATTGACCTATCATCTGCTCATGATAAGAATGTTGCACAACCGGCACGGGAAATAACTGAGGAAGTCGGTCGCCTAACTTGTTCAGAGCCTTCTGTGGAAATAGTGTCAAGTCCCTCAACTCCCTTGGGTGCAGTGCTTATGACAACAACCGCATTAGTTCTATTCTCCCCACCAGCTGCTCTGTCTAGACCTTTCCCAACACTTGTGGCATTAACCTTTCCTTGCCCCCTTCAACTTCTCAGCCCTATTTGCCTAGTACGTCAAAACAACCATAACATGATTAGTGCTCGTTGACCACAAGCGTGCTTTAATGTTTTTGTAAATTTTTGGATTATCCATGATACTTGCTTATAATGTTTGCTCATAATGTTAAAAGTAACATTGACATCTTTATGTTTATGATTTGACGGGATAAGTCAGTTTTTATTTTCAGTTTACATTAGTTTCACATCTGCCTATAAAAAACCCATCGGTAACGTCGAACCATAGGATGCCATGTTACTTGTAACCCACTACCTTATAAACCGTAATTATGATTCAAAGATGTGTAATTAGAACAGATTAGAGACCGGTGGATAATTAAAATTCATTTCTAATCCCTTCCTTCTAGTAGGGTTTTCACAAATTCTTTCAAAATTTCTGCCTTACCCTGGTTTCAAATTTAATATTCCGAATATAATTACCTTTGTAGTTAAATCACATTTATATATCAGAGTGTTTAATAAAATCTCACAACCCCCAGGTTTCTTATATAAACTCGAGTAGTAGCCTCATGCCCACCCGAGTCCTACAAAGTGAGGCACAAGAAGTAACTACCCGAGAGCAACAGAAACCCTAGAATGAGAAGTGCACTCGAGCACTGGCTCAACACTTGCAAGTGCTAGCATACACACTTGACAATTTGGCTGAGTGTTTCCCTGAGACGTGAGTCCATAGTATATAATACTTTTGCACTCGAGTGAGACAAGGTTTACTCGAGTGATGACCCATATTACTTGCAAGTGAGAAAATGCACCTTTACATTCTGGCATGGAAGTGTGACCGAAAATTGAAGGAAAAGGGAAAATAGGATGCTGCACTAGAGTAACACCCCTATGCACTTGAGTGAGGCTTATCAGAAGCCAAAACATAGCAGATGACATAATTTTTCAAAGTTAACCAATATGCTTCTAATGGTCCCAAAATTCTTATCTAATACTACTCCCATATAGTTTTGCACAAGGAACCTAATGGAAACTTCAAAACAACCAAATTCTTATTTTAACAAGTTTTACTTTTAGTCATCATATTCACATACATTAGAAATAACACCAATTTTCCTTCCAAGGTTCTAAATCAATTCCAATAACATAAAGACACAATAAGATACCAAATCCTACATGATACACTAGGCAATTCATGCACTCCAAAATTAAACCAAAATCAGGACAAATTTCACAAATGCCAAAACTTAACCAATGGTCACAAGAAACATGTCAAGATGCTTCAAATACTCACCTCATCCTCTTTCCAAAAGTAGATTCTTGATTCAACAACTTCCAAATTTCTTCAAGCACTTAAACTCCACTTTTCAAAAATCTACAACCATAGCAATAAAGCTCTCATCACCATGATCAACATTAATGAAGAGTGTTTGAGCATTAGAGGTCATATGGGGCACTAACCTTAGGCTTTTCTTCTTTCTCTTTCCTCTTGAGCTCACACGAAAATGGAGGCAAGTTAGAGAAAGTGAAATGATGATGATGAACTATATTTTTCCCTTACACCCATGCTTATAGTCGACTTGGAGGGAGAGAGAAGAGAGGAAATGAAATTTGACACTTTGACCAAATCCATGGCTCATACCTTGACACTTGGCAAGATCTTGTTTCTCCTTCCATGGTACATATGAGTTCACACACACATGATTCTACTCTTTTGACCATAAATCTTAACCATTGATATTTAATTTACCAAGGAGTTCCCTTTTAGGTAACTAACCAATCGGTCAGTAAATTTATGTTTTCCCATTTTGTCCTTGATTGTGGCAATTCTACTTGAATCACCACTAAGCACATTTTATCATTCTATTTCACATTACAATGTGCCCTCCCTCACCCTTAGGGTTCATTTTAAGCTTTATCACACAATTAAGCTTAAATACGGAGTTTAGGCACTGTTTAGAACACATTCGGATCGTAATTCACATCATATTCTTCAAAAGTGTTTATTAACAATAATTACATCCACTTTTGAAGTCATTAGCCCTTAATTCCAAATTAGGGCATTACATTACGTCCTTCAACCGTATGTGAAAGGGGGGGTGAGTCATGGTTGTTGCATATGCCTTATTAACAGCTAGACCTAAATAGTTCAACAATGGCCACACAAAGGGTAAATTCGCATCGTAACAGTGACGTTACTGTCACAATCACACCAGTTGCCTGTGGTAACCGCCGTTTCCTTACATGATTACCCATAACCATGCAAAAGGTATACACTGTATGCATATGGAGCATTCATCACAATGAAAATACATCGAATACTACTTGTTAACCACCACGTGCCTACAACTTGCATACTGCTAACTCCTTGTTATTTCATATGGACATAACCATAAAAAACACTCGTGCCCCCTAATGGGTATGCAATGGTAAACAATAAACAACATACATCACTTTCAGGCTTCACAGAACAAAACGTGCTACATTACACACACATCCACCCACCTATTTATCTGTGATGTTCCCTCCATACACACATGCATAACATTACACATAACGCACCTACAAGCAGCATGGTCGCGTCCATCTTCTACTCCTTCAACCAGAACAGTAAGCTGACACATCTATCCTACCATTCATTGCCTGTTGAACACAATGCATAGATTCCTAAAGTTTTTAAAAGGCTTAGTCATGTACACGGTAGCTCAGTGATTAACCTATCTATAAGAGAGTTATCAGAGAGCATTCCATATACAATTGGCCTAAAAGAAGTATATATAAAGGATCTAACCGCAATATATGCTTCCTACATAGCATTATCGGTGACAACTGAATATGTGGTATAGTCCTACCTGAAATTATGGCCTTCCACCCCATACATCATATCAAACATTGTCTTCCACTCCACCTTCAGCTTATTCAGCCTACATAAGATGTCATTGTTCCCTTTAATGCCACATCCCCACAGCTTTTCTTCTATATTTAGTTCTAGATAAACCAAATAACTAGGTTTGAAACTACTGTCGTCCACTTGGTTACCTCTCAGAGCCATCTCCACCAACAAATCCACAAGCACTTCCTCTACTTCAAGGGTCTACACGCGACCTCGATGCAAATTTCCTTCCACCTTAGCATCGTCAGTTGCTCTGTCATCCTCAATCGACCCCCTGGATTTTTCCCTCCAATCGCCCCCTGCCGTTGTCGCGCCAGGGGAACTCACCTGCTTGTGACCTTTATAAAATCGTGGGTCTGTAACTTCACTGTTTGTCCGTGAGTCACCTAGGTCTTAGATATTGTTTTATATTCAGGGGTAAAATGGTCATTTGTCATATTTTCCTACATCTTTTTCTTCCAACCAAACAAAAATTTTTCTATCAACCAATTTTATTTTCCATTGCGAACCAAACAAGTCAAAGGCAAAATATTCTCCCTTCCATTCCATTTTGTTCCTTTCCATTCTTTTCCTTTCCCATTAATTACACAAACCAAACGGGCCCTTAGACTTTAACAAAGAAATTCTCCCTCCGTTCACGCACACACAAAAACTATAAAGGGCTTTTAATCAGGATTTTAAAAATAGTTAAAATTCATTAAACTTAATAAATAGATAAGAAATATACTACCTCATGTCTTTAATATAAGATCCAATTAATCTTTTTAGAGAGATTAAGGAAGTTGAATAAATTACTTTAAAGTTTTTATATTTATCATTAAGTTACTTACCACTCTGGTCCTATTTATAAGTTCCTTTTAACTAAATCTCATATACCAAAGAGAGGTGGTTAACTCAATGATTATGGGGTAAATGTTCAACTATGCCCTCATTTATGAATGAGTATTTTTCAACTCTTTCTTCTCTATCTATCTTTAAATTATTTATTCATTGGTACAATAAATAGGGACAAAATTGTCACAATCTCATTTATTACACTGAAACTGGACTTATAAATAGGACCAAATTTTTTACTCAAAAAGGACTTATAAATAGGACTAGAGTGGTATTTAGCTTCATTAATCTCTCTAAAAATAAAGTCAACTAGGTCTTATATTAAGGATATGAGAGAGTAATATTTTTCCCAACGATGCTCTTATTTATGAATGAGTAAAAGAGAGAATAACAAAAATGATGAAAAAGAATGTATGGATAATAAATGATGCAAGAATAATTAAGGCAAAATAAGTAAAAGTATTTTTATTATTGACACCAACTAAAAAATAAACTTATAAAAAAGGTCAAACCCTTTTAAAAAATAGGAAGTTATATAAAGTCACTGAGGGAGTAATTGATAAGTATCATCTAGACCCCTCCTGCTGCATATGTTATCAGCTATTTTTTTTAAAACAAAGCAATCTAAAACCACCTTTCTGCTATTTGTTTTGTGGGTGAATGGAAAATGCATGACTAATAAGTCAAGTGAAAGATCACATGAAGGTGGTAAGGATAAATAATAGTCCCACCTGTTCTAAATAAAAGATAAAATTTGTTTTTATAGAGATATTAAGAAAGCTAATTAAACTACTTTAAATTATTTATATTTATCATTTTTCTCTAAACTATTTGCCTAACTTATAAACGAATATATAATCTAATAATACATAACTTATGAAATGATTAAGTAACTTATTTCCTTAATCTCTCCAAAAAAGTCAACTATGTCTTATATTTAGGATCATAAGGAGTATCTTTTTTTTTACCATATTCTCACATCTAATCCCTATGTTCTAGTAGTGTAATTTTGATGGAAAAATACAAATATTTACTCACTCTAATAGTGCCCTACCATATAAACTTTGTAAGATGAAAAATATAATAAATCAGATCATTTTACTCATATTTGGCTAATAACTGGTCTGAAACAATTCACCTTCTATTTTATTTTTAAGAAAAATAAAACTCTTAATATGAAAAAAACATCTTAGCTACCTAGCATAAATAGATTTATTTTTCTTAATAAAAAAATATAATGTGAATTGTTTCAAACGAGTCATTAGCCAACTATGATTAAAATGATCTGAGTTATTATATTTTTCATTTTATGGGGTTCATGCGATGTCACTATATAAGTATTTCTCATTTTGATGTATCTATGTAAGGGAATCAACATTATACAAATATATAATCTCTTTTACATAAATTTAATCAAACATTTAAATCAGTATTTTACATTTTGATTATACGTAATCCCCCTTCATAAGCAATAGAATATATGAGCTTATTTAGTGATTTTTTTAACATTTTAATAAAACACAAATGCTACACTTAGGATATGTGTACAGTAAAAAAAAACCTAAATGCTATTCTTGGGAATGTGTAAATACATGGATCAGACTTTGTATTCTTGTGTGTTTGGGTTGAGCCCACTTGGTTAGTTAGTTAATGTTTAGAACAAGGCTTTTGCGGGCTAGGGTCTGTTTATAAATACGGAGTAATGTACATATTATTGTCGTTGTTGTAATTTTGTTCTAATAATAATATATAGTATTCTTCAGTGATTCCAGGCCTTTTGGTTTAACATGGTACCAGAGCCCATAGGTTTTTGGTTTAATGGTTTAGGTCAAGAACTTTAGTTCGACTCTTCTTGTTTCTTGAATCCTTGATTGGATTCTTGCCTTCACCGTCAGAGGAGTCTGCACGTTTATGGCTCTTATCGCACCTTCTACCGCATGATTAAGGCTCTCATCGCACCTTTCACTGGCAAACTTCTCAGGAATTCCTGACCAGAGTTCCCGTTTTTTTTTTTGAGTTTCAAGTTCAACTTCACTTCCCTTCCATTTTGACTTCAGCTAAGCTAATATTTGTTTCAAGTTTGATTGTTCTTGCATGCAATTTTTGGTCTCTCGATTTGCCTTCAACAATTCTTGGTGGCACTGCTAAAAATTGTTGCTCCGAGTAGCCATGGCTTGAAATTTAGTGATTCTTCTTTCTAATAAGGGCATATCTATCAAAGTATGAAATTGGCTCAAAATTGTTGAGATATAGTGACAGCACAGAGAGAAAGGAAGAAGAACTCTATTAAAGGTATTTCACATCCTATTCTTCACAATTTGTAAAGGAATTAGTTATGGGTATTTTTCTCGCCTACTATTCATGATCTCTTCAATCCCAAGATTTTTCATCCGATAACACTATCTTTCTTTCTGCATCATAACCACCGACAGGAAGACATCAATGTTGGATTTTAATCATCCTCTTTGCTTGCGTTTGGTGGATACTTAAGCCGCAACTAGTATCTCAGGTCCTTACTAGTTCGGATAATTACCTAACATGGAGTATAGCAATAAAGCTTGTGTTCGTGAAAAGTAAGAAGAGCATGAAAGAGGTATGGGATTGGTGTAATTCTATTGTTCTCTCATGGTTAGTCAATTTTATAGATAAATAGATTGCCAGTGGACTTGTTTTTCTTCTTAACTCTCATTTGGTTTGGCTTGACTTAAAAGAATGCGTTGACAAAAATGATGGAGCCAAGATTTACTCCATTCATTGAGCAATTAGTTCTCTTAGTCAAGGAACAACCTCAATCTTAGTATATTATACTAGACTTAAGGAACCATGGGATGAGTATGGGGCACTCGTCCCAATGCCCAATTGTCAGTGTCATTCAGCAGTTGAGTACTCTAAAATACAGTGAGAACAAAGGTTAATGGGGGCTAAATGACACTTATCAGCATACTAGGAGTCAGATTTTATTTTATTGATGACACTACTATCATCCGCTAATCAGGTATACTATATGGTAATATAAGAGGAAACTCAGCGACAGGTTACTGATGATGTACCTATGCTATCAAACAATTAGATAATAGGAGGCAGAGAATGTGCTAGACCGCATGGCTGGGGATGCTCTTAGGATCAATGCACCTATTCCAATAGGAGGGGACAACATAGAGATAATTGCTACCAGCTCATATGTTTTCTAGTAAATTCTTCTTTTACAAGGAATATGGGATAACTAGATGATCAGGCCAACCAAGTATCCAGCAATATCCATGCGAAGGCCTCGTTTAATCAAGATATAGCTTCCTCCTTAGCTCCTGTGTCACTCAAGTGCAATATAAGTAGATTCTGGAGCTTCTCAAATGTAACTTGGACCCAAAGGATGTTGCGGACAACGTCCAAGCCACCACACTAGGTTTGATTTCCCATCTACTTAATCATGAGTAGATACTAGATTCTAGTGCAAGTTGTCACATAGTAAATAATATGGGTAATTTAGACAAATGCAAACCTTATAGTAGAATAGGGAGATGGGTAAGAATCCCAAATGGTTAGAAAATTAAAGTAACACATGTAGGAGAGGTTCAAATAAATGAGCATATATGTCTCACAAATATTTACTATGCTAGGGAATTTTGTTAGAATTTGTTCTCTGTCGCTAAATTGACACTAGATACTTCATGCATAGTATGTTTCTTTCCTGGCCTTTGTGTGATGCAAGATGTGATCAATAGAATTTCTAATGGACTTTATCTCCTCAAGAAATGAAATCTACCTAAGACAGTGAATGCTGCCATTAAATGTGATAGAGTAAAACCTAATAATTAAAAGGGATTGTTCTACCTATACTTCTTCCATGATGTATCCATTCAGAAAGGCACTTTTGACATCCATTTGATAGAGTTTGAATCCATTGATGCACGCAAAGGCTAAAAGTACTCGTATGACTTCCAATCTGGCTACTAGAGCATATGTTTCCTCATAATAAATTTCTTCTTTGTGATTATAGCCTTTGACCACTAATCTTGCCTTGTTTCTGATAATTATTGTGGATTCATCACGTTTGTTCTTAAATACCCATTTAGTTCTAATGACGGATAGCCGTTAGGCCTGGATACCAAGTTCCAAACTTGATTTCTTTCGAATTAATTATGTTCTTCTTGCATTGCTATCATCCAATCATTGTCTGATAAGGCTTTGTTAATATTAGAAGGTTCTAATTTAGAGATAAAGGCAGAGAAACTTACTTCGTTAAGAATTTTATTCCTAGTCATTATCCCCTCATTTACGCTACCTATGACTTGGTCTAATGGATGACTCTTGTTGTATTTCCAAGCTATAGTTAGCTTTGGTTGGTGGGTCATTATTATCTTTAGGTTTGTTATCTAAAGAAGTAGGTATTTTAGAAACAGTTTGACTTTCTTCTTAAAAGACTACCTCGGGCTCTTCTTCTACGGATTTGACTAGAGGTTCATTTTCAGCAAACACAACATGTATGGATTTTTCACCGACACAAGTTTGTTTATTGAAAACTCTATAAGCTTTACTTCTATTGGAATAATTTGAAAATATACCTTCATCGGCCTTAGGATCAAACTTACCTAAGTTATCTTTTCCATTGTTATGAACGAAACACTTACAACCAAATATGTGTAGGTGAGTAAGATTTGGTTTTCTTCCTTTGTATAGCTCATAGGATGTTTTCCCAAGCTTTGATCTAATGTAGACTCTATTGGAGATGTAGCTTGCAGTGCTCATTGCATTAGCCCAGAAGACTTATAAGATATTCTTCTCATTAAGCATGGCTCTGGCCATCACTGTAAGAACTCTGTTCTTTCTTTCCAGGACCCCATTTTGTTGTGGAGTTCTTCGAGCAGAGAAGTTGTGATTAATGCCATTTGTGTCACAATAATCTCTAAAGGCCTGATTTTCAAATTCTCTTCCATGGTCTGTTCTAATAGTTGCAATAGACATACTTTTCTCATTTTGCACTTTCTTGGTAAAAATGACAAACTCGCTAAAAGTTTCATCTTTTGAAGAGAGAAAAATGGTCCATGCAAATCTAGAAAAATCATCAACAACGACCAATATATACAAGTTACCACCAAGACTCTTAACTCTTACTGGTCAAACTAAATCCATATGGAGTAGTTGGAGTGGTTTCTTAGTCGTGATTTCCTTTTTGGATTTAAATGAAGATTTTATTTGTTTACCCTTTTGACAAGCATCACAAACTAAATCATTTTTGAAATAAAGTTTGGGTAAATCATTTTTGGATAATTTTCCCAGTTGGTGCATGTTGATACGAGCATATCTCTTATGGCATAGCCAACTTTCTTCGGCATTATTCAAAGAATAGTTTTCGGAAACATTATTATTTTTGTCAAGAGTATAGCAGTTACCTTCTCTTGTGGCTCTAATCTTGACCTTGAGATCGTACTTTTTAAGTTAAAGATCCTTCTTGCTTATTATGAGACATTCTTCTGAGTCAAATATAACCCAATTGACTTTATCAGTTCTTTGACTTACACTTAGTAAGTTGTGGCATAGTCCTTGTACATAGTAAACATCCTTAACTTTTATTCCATCACTATTGCCAACTTCACTTATTCCAGCTATCTTTCCTCACTGATTTCCTCTAAATTTGACTTTGCCTCCTTCTTTGGCCTCTATTTTGGCAAAATTTTCTCTATCTATAGTCATATGTGATGAGCATCCACTACTTATGTACCACTTGTTCTCGATGTCTTAAGACATATCTGCAATCAAAGATGATTAAGTCTTAGGTACCTATACTTTCTTGGGTCCTTTAATATTAGTATAGATCACTTTTAGAACATTAATCCCTTAGGTACCCACTTATAGGTTCTTATTCTTCCTTCCTTTTTATGAAATCAAGAGGAAGTATAATGTCCTTTTTTGTTATAGAAATTATAATAGGCAAAAGGATTGGATACATGGATGGAATGTTGGAAGTAATTCGGATAGGCTTTTCCACCTAATGTTTTCTTCCCTTTCTTTTTGTTTGTCTTTAGATCATATCCAATTCCAGACCTATCATTAGTAAATCTCAAAGTTTTCAAAATCATATTGAGTGTAATATCCCAAAAAGCGATTAAGGGCTAATGACTTCAAAAGTGAATGTAATTATTGTTGAATAAACACTTTTGGAGAATGGGTGATGGGAATTTGGATATTTTAATGATTCCAATGGATTCCTTGTGGAAATTAGTGAGGGGAGAGTGTTTATTGTGAAATTGGAACCATTGGGAACAATTGTGCAAAAGTTGGAAACTCTGTCCATTGAAACTCTGTACGGGGCAGTCGATTTGTATGGACGTTTTAAATAGCCAAATGGTGTCTAAAAATTCTGCAATTTTCCAATCTTAAAGTTCACATGCCAAGCTTCAAAATGGACATATAATTTGTGTCATTTCAATTTGTGAGCTAAGAGTTATGATTTTCCAAAGTTTGGGGTGGAAACTGGAATCTGTTTTGGAGCAGTATGAACTTTTGTGCAATTCTGTATTTTTGAAGTTATTAAATGCAGTGATCCATATTTTTACAATAAATAGGACTTAAATAGCTTTCCATTGGCTTTGGGATCACCCCATTTTGATATTTCTAGAATTAGTTATGAGTTTTCAAAGTTCGGGCAGAAATCTGCCAGAATTTTGTAAAAATCCGAAATTGATGGAAATTTAGTAAATAATTAGAAAATAATATTATATCATATTAAATCATCATCCACCTCCTCCATCAGCCCAAAACCGTGACATTCAGCTGCAACAAGAGAGAGAAGGTGTGAGAAATTCTAGAGAGAGAAGGAGAAGAGAACTTATACGATAAGTCGATTTCCTCGGTAAATCCTTATCTAACGCGTGTAACTCCGCTTCTAAGCTATTTTTCTATGTTCTTCAAGGTTTGTAGAGCACAAATTTGGGTGTTCTAAGGCTAGGGTTTTCAGCCATCTTGAGGAAAAGCTAGTGGGAGCTTGAGGTAACTTCCAAACTTTCGTATATTGCTTATTCTGGCTGCTGTGGGCAATTTAATCGGTGAAATTTCGCCGGATTGCCATTGGTTTTAAAGTTTGGAAATGATATGGCCTAGGGGTTATGCTGCCCAAATTGGGTCTTAATGTTAGTTGTAACCTAATGTAATGATTAATAAAGTGGTTAGGAGTAGAAAGGAACACGTTTACGGAGCCGAAACCGAAAAACACCGATTCTTTCCAAAGTATACCAAGATTTCGGCCAGGGCTAGATCTGAGGGTTAGAGTTGGATTTTCAATGATTTGATGGTTCCATTGAGTTTAGGAGCGAAAATTAGGTGGGGTTATAGTTGGTCACTTTTTCGGAAAAGGCCGAAAAAGTATAATTACGAAAACGCCCCTAAAACCTTTAAAGTGGGGCTGCCAGGGGTAATGTTGTCATTTGACATTGAATTATATAATTTTGAGTTCAGAAATGGATTCCTTGGGTGAAAATATGTCAGAATAGCCCATGTCAAAATTTCAGGAAAAGTATAGCCGGACTGGGTACGACCGGGCCGGGTCCCTGGGGGCATTTTTGTAAATTTTCATAATAGGCTCATATAACCCCCAGAAACACTATGGAAGTGTCTAAATTGTATTTTGGAATTGTAGGACCAAGTTTTAAGCCCAGTGGTTAGCGCATTTTACGATGCACACTAAAAGGTGGTCTTTGAGATAGTACTCCCCAACCCTTTAGACATGTGTCTAGGCTTCTAGTAGCCACCTAAAGAGTCTAAGTGATAACCAACTTTAAGTGTTCTTAAGGTGAGAATTTGGAATAGAGAATAACATGTCGTCCTTGACTTTGGTTTATAGGGTTCGACATTTGTCCTAATCGCAAGCAACCTGTGCTGGCGCACGTCAAGAAAGAACAAGGTAGTGACTCTTTTCCCTTATACTATATGTGATACATGGTATGTTTTTTTATCATTGTTTGTGAGTTTATCACCTGCGGCCCATCGGTGTTGACGGTGGGAGGATCGTACCTTCAGGGTGGTAGAATCCGGGGGATGAGACTATGTGAAAGTCGTAAGGCTATATGTGAAAGCTGAAAGGCTATTTGTGAAACCTTCACCCGCGGCCCATCGGTGTTGACGGTGGGAGGACCGTACCTTTGGGGCGGTGGAATACGGGGGATGAGATTATGTGATTATGTGCATATGTGGCAGACGACGTGCTGTGCTTTATGTTGTGATGCTGCTTGATGATTTTCTTGCATGCTTTGTGTTAAATGTGGTATAAGTGATTTGTTACTACTGGGATTCTTTTGAATCTCATTCTTTCCATTGACAAATCTTCAGACAGGGCAAGTGGCTCCAAGGGAAGGGAGACAGTGGTGTAATCCCCTAATGGGAATTTATAAACCTTTAGTTTATGTATGAAACCCGGGGGATTGCTGAGATTTTGTTGTACACTCTGATATATAAATGTGATGTAACTGCACAGGGTAATTATATTCGAGTTGTGGAATTTGAGACCAGGGTAAGGCAGAAATTTTGAAAATATTTGTGAAAACCCTTCCGTAAGGGAGGGATTGTAAATGAGTTTGATTATTATTGGTCTCTATTTCATTTTAAAATATGTATTTCGAATCCTAATTATGAAGGGGGTTACATTTTTATTATTGGTCTCTATTTCATTTCAAAATATGTATTTTGAATCATAATTACGAAGGGGGTTACATTGAGCATTTTACTTCCCTTAGTGAACTTCTTAAGTATTTTAGTAAGGTTAATGTTTTTCTTTTCTAAAATCTGACAATTATCATAAAACTTCATATTAGATTCTCTGAGTTTTTCTTCAAGAGATTTAACCCGTTTCTTATAATTAACTAATTTCTTAACAGCGTTGATGAATTCAGAATGTAATGTATTATACTCAGTATGTAATTTATCATAAATAGGGGCTGAATCATTTACCTTTTCATCCTTTGATTCTTCTTGATCTACCAAGTAAATGTTGGCAATTTCTTCGTCATCACTTTCTTCATTAGAGGAGTTGTCTCCCCATATTGCTGAAATAAATGCCTTCTTCTTGAAGTATTTGTTCTTCTTCTTTTCTTTGTTCTTCAGGTACTCTAAGCATTCTGATTTGATGTGGCCTGGCTTTCTGCATTAATAGCAGATAATTTACTCCTTTGTTTCCTTTTGGCTGCTAGTCCCTCCTTTGTGGAAGTTTTTGAAGCCTTGACCCTTCTTCTAAAATTTCTTGAACCTTTTTACCATAAGGCCTTTTTCATCATCGTCAAGTTCTTCTTCTTCCTTTTATTCCTTTTCATCCTTAATCTTGTTCAGGGCTACTTCTATCTTCTTCTTTTAGTCAATCTCCTCTAATTCACATTTGAACTTCTTGTTGCTTTCATATTCAGAAAAACTTCCAAATAAGGAAGCTATTGAATGCATTGATTCTCCCTTGGCCTCTTCTATCACCGTGACTTTAGCTTCCTATTCTTTTGAAAGAATGTTTAGTATTTTTCTCACTTGAGACCTTTGGTCATATAATTTCCCAAGTGCACCTAATTGTTTTCCAAGATGGGTATATCTGAGTTCAAACTCAGCAATTATTTCTCCTAGTTTCATTCTTATCAAAACTTATTCTATGATAAGAGTGTTGACTCTATTTTTCTTAATTCCAAAAGTTCCTTCATGAGCTATTTTCAGAGCTTGCCATATATCCTTGGCAGAAGGAAGTGTGTAGATTCTGACAAACTTGTTTTGAATTAAGGAACTTTGAATCATAAGAATTGTCTTGCTATTAAGAGTTACGAGCTTCTTATCATTGTCATCGAACTCTGCTGGTGTTTTTAGAACCTTGAAATCGTCCATAGTTTTCATTGGCATATAACTCTGCTAGTG
Organism: Inga leiocalycina; assembly: GCA_963242795.1. Taxonomy (NCBI): domain Eukaryota; kingdom Viridiplantae; phylum Streptophyta; class Magnoliopsida; order Fabales; family Fabaceae; genus Inga; species Inga leiocalycina. The sequence goes on along the minus strand of OY725329.1, from coordinate 29,747,366 downwards.
TTTTTGCCTTCAAATTTTTCTTTCACGAGGAATATGGGACAATCATATGATCAGGCCAACTAAGAATCCAGTAATATCCCTACAAAGGCCTCCTTTAATCAAGACATATTGCCTCCTTAGCTCCTGTGTTCACTCAAGAGCAATATAAGCAGATTCTAGAGCTTCTTAAATGTGACTCGAACCTAAAGGATGTTGCGGTCAGCGTCCAAGCCACCACACTAGGTTTGCTTTCCCATGTACTTATCATGAGTGGATACTAGATTCAGGTGCAAGTTGTCATGTAGTAAATAATATGGCTAATTTAGACAAATGCAAACCTTATAGTAGAATAGGGAGATGGGTAAGAATCCCAAATGGTTAGAAAATTAAAGTAACACATGTAAGAGAGGTTCAAATAAATGAGCACATCCATCTCACAAATGTTTGCTATGATAGTAAATTTTGTTACAATTTAATCTCTACAGCTAAATTGACACTAGAAAGTTCATGCAGTGTATGTTTCTTGCCTGACCTTTGTGTGATGCAGGATGTGATCAGTGGAATGACCAAAGGGTGGTAGAATTTCTAATGGACTTTATCAACTCAAGAAACAAAATCTACCTAAGACAGTAAATGCTGCCATTAAATGTAATAGAGTGAAACATGATAATTAAAAGGGATTGTTGTGGCATTATAGACTAGGACATGCCCCCTTTAATGTTTGAGACATTTGCATGATGTAAAGGGTAACAACCTCCTTAAATTACTGCAAAATTCATCATTCCATCAAAAAATTAAGAAAATTACATAAACAACATATCAAAGGACTCTACCCACAATACAAATCCCAGTATGTAGTAGAGTATTCAACATATGCAACATATGTCTAAAAAGGCCCTTAAGTTTGGCAATATATATTATGCTCATGTAACTAAACAAGACATACAAATTGATATCAAATCTAGCCTCGTACGCCTTCTCCTTGGTACCACCGCCTAAACTCTCGTCTAAAAAATAATAAATCGACAGGATAAGTTACATAAACCCAGTAACCACTTCCATTTTAACAAGTATGTAGGGAATGATTACTAGATAATTAAGCAGGAAAAAAATATAAGTAAAATATAATCTTCCAAAAACATTAATAGTAAAAGAGAACATTTTCATATTATAGAACTCCCCCAACCATTCTTATAACCTCCTCAACCACTGACAGAACCCATGGGCTACAACATATAATAGGTTTAGTCTCTTTGACAAAACTGCACTAAGCTCTCCAATAGAATTCATTCAAACCATGAGTTTTCTTTCCGTTGAACATGGAAAGGTGTCACATGTCCCTTGAACTAACCCTTAACCCGGCCAAAGGAAAGGGTGATACTAAGGGCCCTAAGAATGTCAAAGTCATCCAATGTGCGCACAGTGGCGGTCATACTACGTGGTATAAAAGAATCAAACCTCCCTGAATCACCTCACCACATTCAACATCTCAACACCACAAATATCAATAATTTATTCTCATATATTCTATATTCAATGCTATGCATCATCATTTATTTAAAGCCATTCAGACCCACTTAACTAACAAGTTTACTCAAAATATAATTCATACTATCATTGTACATTTTTCATATATAAAATACTATAACATATTTATAGCAATTAAAAATACCAACATATACTTATAATCACCTTAACAAGCATGTAAAATAAACTGAAAAGTAGTTACCTCGAGTTCTTGATAACCAAGCTTGAGAAAATTCAAGTTCAACAAGCCAAGTTCACTCTATAATGAATATATAATTACATGTTAATAAAATTAATAATATTTGCTAACTAATACACAATGACCCCCCATAATTAACTCACTTTAATCTTCGTAGAAAATAACAACAATTTATCTATTCCTCAAATTCTTTTAAAAATCAAAATTCCTAAAATTTCTTAACTCTATTTCACATAATAAAATTTTTAACAACAAAAATTCTCTAATCACTTTAACTTTAATAGTAAAAAAATATCAATATCAACATCCTAGATTAATTAAATCTCTTTTCTAGCTTATATGAGTATAATCTAATTATTACATAATATTGAAAGCTCCACATAGTTAAAACCTTTTCGAACTCTAATTTCTAATGTCAAATTAAAATTTATAATTTCATATAACATCAAATCCACAAAACTAAACCAATTAGAATTTCAATTACACCTCCAATAACCCAAATAAATTATTTAATCTAAATTTAATCGGTTAAAAAGTCTAATATAGAATTATTTATAAGTAGGTTATATTAAAACATTTATTATAAAATCTTATACCAACTAAATAACAAAAGTAAATTGATTAAAATTGACTATTAATTATCCTCTACATTCCTATAGTCTTATATTGATAAAACTCAAATTTGCCCCAAAATCCTAATTTTAAAATTTTCTCTAATCAACACAAAATTACTATCATAAGAAAGAGAAAATTATTTTGAACATTTTTCATAAAGAAAGTTTTGTGATTAGATGAAAATTTGAGTACCTTTTTGATCTCTAAAGAACTAAAAATACTCCTCCTGGGGTCCTCATCGTCCACCTCTCTACACCACACTTCACTTGTGTGAAGGGGTTATTGATAAATACCCCTCCTCCTTTGTATGGCGTCTAATGGTACCAATTTTAGTTTCTTTTTATTATTTGATTTAGGGGCACTGAAAAGAGGTGCCACTATTATCAAAAGTTGTGGAGGTGTCACCTAGTGCAAATTTTTTTATTTTTTAATATTTATTATTATTATTATTATATTTTTTAAAATTACACTTTAACCAAATCTCCTTTTCTGTTTATTCTAAAAATTACGTACAAAAATTCATTTTTTATAAATAATTATTTCCTAATTATTTTATATCTTATAAATAAAAATTAGGATGTTACGTAAAGAAGGATATATATATTGTTGATCATAATATATGTGAGATTTGCTTGCGAGCTAAACATACTAAATTGCGCTTTGTTTCTAGCACTTCTAAAAGCACTTCCTATTTTGAATTATTGCACATGGATTTGTGTGACCTATATAGGACACCCACACATCAAGGGTATAAGTATTTCTTTACCATTGTTGATGATTTTTCCATAGCAACATGGATTTTTCTTTTGTTGTTCAAGTCTAATGCAATTAAATGTATAAAGACAATTGTTCCTTTTGTGGAAAATCATTTTTCTACTAAAATTAAAACAATGAGAACAGATAATGGAATTGAATTTGTTAATCAAGAAGTGTATGAATTGTTTAGCAATAAAGAGATTAGCCATTAGAAAAGTTGTCCATATGCGCCTCTACAAAATGGAGTTGTCAAAAGAAAACATCGGCATTTGTTAGAGGTAGCTAGACGCATGATTTTTCATTCTGATTTGCCTATTAAATTTTTGGGTGAATCAATAGGAGCTGATGCATATAAAATCAACCAAATCTCCTTACAGGTCTTAGAATTTGTCACCCCTTATGAACCATTGTATGGTAAGGTCCTTGATCTATCTCATTTGAAGGTGCTTGGTTATTTATGTTTTGCTGTAAATATGAATCATGCTGATAAGTTTGATGGTAGGTCTAAAGCCTATGTTTTTATGGGATATCCCTCGACTCAAAAGGGATATATACTCTATAATATAGAGACCAAGTCATTGATTCTAAGCAGGCATGTCACCTTCATGGAAGATAAGTTCCCTTTTAGGGATACAGAGTTTAATATGTTAGTGTTAATGGTTTCATCCAAGAGGGGGGATGAATTGTGCGATATTAAAATTTTTTAAAAAATTAAAAGCCTTAAACAAAAGATAAGGGTTGGAGAAATTTCACCAAAGTGTACACCAAAGTTTATATTGGTTTGGCCTTAACCTCTGGACCTACGTCTAGTCCTTAGAGCGCCTATGAGATTTTCACTATACTCCTAAGATTTAATAGATTCTTGGCACCACAGTACAAGAGAGTTCCTCAATAGGACACTCACTCTACCTTACACTTTGTATGTTGACACCCTCACTCAAGGTCCCACTACCTTGAGACTTTCTTTACAAGAGTAATGAATAAGGTTGTGAAAACTCTCTCAAAGAGTTGATAAATGAATACTGAAGAACAATAGGAGTATCAAAAAATATCATACAGAAATAGATCACTTAATGCACATAATTGATTTTGTTGTTCGTAAGTTGCTCTATCTTAAATGCTTTCGTATTTAGAGGTAGAATGTCTTTAATGACTATTGGGAGCATTCAAATTTGTCCGTTAGAGAATAAATGTAGTTGTTGATGAAACAGAGCATTCGGTTTGATCGAGGCTACTTCACATTTAATGCTTCTGACATCTTTTTTTCTTTTGGAAATCTTAAAGCTAATTCATAGTTAAAACACCTCAAAATCATATATAAACTTGATTAGTAACATTTAAGAGTAACATAAGAGATTATGTTGTTAATCTGAATGTTTATGATAGGTATCAAAATTATCAAGACACTGATTCAAAATTCAGAAAAAACATTTACTCGAGTATGATTCAATGTCACTCGAGTGGTCTCTTATCACTCAAGTGTTCATGTGATCTTGTCCTGATAATTACTAGTGAGTGACTTGGTAGTGATGTTTGAGAAGGTGAATATCACTCGAGTGATCTTCCACAATTTTGAAAAAGGTAAGCTTAATCACTATCAAGAAACTTGAGTGCACTTTTAGATACCCTACAAGTGATCATGAATTACTGGAGTGATTTCCTCAATCACTCGAGTGATCTTCATTAGAAGATCACATCACTTCAGCTTTACTTGTGAGTGATTCACAAGTGATTGCCATTACTCGAGTGATCATCACATTACTCAAGTGATTTAGTCTTTGTTGAGGATATCACTCAAGTTATATGCTTTACCAGATCACAACTCTTAGATAACTTGAAAGTGACTTACAAGTTATCCTCATCACTCAAGTGATTTGGACTCTGAAACTTTCACAGGTTCTGATCACCATCAAGTGACTTGCTGAAATTCTGGAAGTGAAAATTCATCACTTGAGTGCATCCACTATCACTTGAGTGATTCATTTTTATAATCATGGTTCTTACTTGGCCATCACTTGAGTGCTAAAAATTATCACTAGACTGATTTTCCCAAGACAGAGAAGATTACCACAGAGTTTTACTCTAATCACTTAGAGTGGAAAATCATCACTCGAGTGATTTGCTGATTCAAGTTTTTCCCAAGATACTTATATCACTCAGGTGCTTAAACCTTCACTCGAGTGATTTGATTCATCAACTTAACTTTGTGTCATTCTTTTTGCTTGTCAAAATATACTTTGATATCAAGATTTGTTATCATCAAAACATTATGATAGTTAACATAATAAACAAGGGGAAGTAGGACTATAATATTTTGACCCTTTTATTATTGATCATGATAGTTAACTATTTTCTAACAAAATAGTTTAGAATCACTTTGTAGATAGAACTACTCAACCAACTCAAAGTAATATACCTACATCATTAAGGCTTTATGAACTAGGCCAGCATGAGACCGACTATCCTACTGGAACTGAATGAATTCAGCACTTGGGCAACAGTCAACACCAAGTCAGGTCTACAAGAGATAGACGCTTATTGAGTAGGTTTAGTGACTATGACTATGAGTTTGTTCACTCTTTTTCCAATAGCAAGTAGAAGAACATTCTGATTTGGTAAATGGATATGCTCTATTAGATGTAGTGACTTATAATTATTTATATATGCACTATCAACATTTCATTGGTTCTATTGATAGGGAAATTGGGCATGCTAATTATGAACAGGTAGCCAAGGACCCTAGGTGGGCAAAGCCATAGAAAATGAAATTAAGGCCCTTGAGTCTAATCACACTTGGAAACTAGTTACATTACCTAGAGGCAAGAAGCTTATAGGGTGTAAATAGGTGTTTAAGGCCAAATATAAGGCTGATGGAAGCCTAGACAAGTTTAAGGCCCTCCTAGTTATCAAGGGATATAGTTAAAAAGAGGGCATAAACTTCTATGAAACTTTTTCATCGGTTGTAAAGATTGTGACCATTCATGTTATACTTGCATCAGCTACTGTGAATAACTGGATGTTGTGTCAAATGGATGTGGATAAGGCACTTGTGTAGTGAGACCTTTATGAGGAAGTTTATATGATGATTCCCCAGGATTTTGAGCAAAAGGGGGAGACTAGATTCAAAGTATGTAAACTAGAAAAATCCTTGTATGGCCTCAAGTAGGCCTTAAGACAATGGAATGAGAAGTAACTCACTCCTTGTTAAATGGCGGCTTCAAACAGAGTAAGTATGATTATGTCACTTTTCCATAAACAAACCAAGGATTAGAGCCAAAAAATTGGGCTGAGCCCGTACGGCCGGTCCTATTAGGCCCGAGCCCTTCAAGGGCCGGGGTTATGATTTAGAGGCTAAAAAAGGAAGCGAGCCAAAAAGGGCTAGCCCTCTTAGGCCCGTTTAATATTTTTTTAAAAATAAATTAATAAATATAATATCATTATATCAAATTATCAATATGAGAGACAACTAAGTACCTGATAGAGTATTAATAATAGGCAAACACTTATTAATTGGTTTGATTTATTTTATTTTTTTACAATGGTTTATTCATTTAAACTTTAAAAAAGGCTAATTTGGACATTAGATGATTATTTTAACTAAAAATTTATGAGTTTTAAAAATAATGTATCTCAATTTAAAGCAAAATAATAAATAAATTATAAAACATGAAATTGTTTTTGAATTAAAATGAGTTTAAGCCCGTTTAGGTCCCAGCCCGTGAAGAGCCAGCCTTGTAGGGGTGTGGGCTTCAAAAATATGGGACTTTTTAGGAAGCGGGCCTAAATAGGCAGGCCTGTTTAGGCCTGACCCCGTGAAGGGCCGGTCCATATTCCCGGCTCTTCCAAGGATGGTAAGTTGTATGTCCTTGTATATATTGATGATTACTAGGAACAACATAAATATGATTAATGATGTAAAGAGATACTTGCACAGTGAATTTAAGATTAAGGACCTTGGAACCTTAAAGTATTTTCTAGGATTGGAATTGGTTCGCTCTAACCATGGCATACTTCTGAATCAAAGAAAATATGCCACTGAACTTGTTCATCAAACATGTTTAGATGAATCAGAACCAGCTTTCACTCCCTTTGAGCATAATCTCAAGCTTACTGTAGAAGAAATGAAGGATGATCACTACCTTCAAGAACTAGGAGCAACAAAAGGCTTATAGGTAACTTATTGTATCTTACTTCGATAAGGCTTGATGTTTCATTAACTATGCAATGTTATCTCAATTCATGCAAACACTCAAAGAATCACATATGAATGTAGCCTTGAGATTGGTGAGATACCTGAAAGACAACCCAGGTTAAGGCATCTTTCTTTTGGCTGCTAGTCCTATGAGTGTAGAATGTTTTTGTGATTGAGACCATGCATGATGCAAGGACACTAGGCGTTCAACTAACGATTATCTAGTCAGATTAGGAGGTTCATTAATATGTTGGAAATCTAAGAAACAGAGTAAAATTTCCACTTTATCTATAAAAGCATAATATAGGGCTATAACAATGGCATCTTTTGAGTTAACATGGATTGTGGGGCTCTTTAAAGAGTTGTAGATATTGAATATAGAATCAGTAAAAGTATATTGTTACAAACAAGCTGCAATTCATATAGTTATGAATCCGTTCTTCCACTAATGGACCAAACATATTGAGGTAGATTGTCACTTTGTTCGGGAAAGGCTAATGCAAAGAATGATTACATTTCAACATGTAATATCTTCTAAACAATTAGTAGATTTTCACTGTTGCACTTGAGTGAAGATGGCCTCACTTGAGTGATGATGTACTTTGCACTCGAGCATAAAGGTTAATACTCGAGTGATAGCCAAATGCTCACCCGAGTTCTAGGAAGTGAAGCACAGGAAGTGTTAACCCGAGAGCACAAGAACTTTCAAAGTAGAGGAGTACTTGAGTGAAGAAGACCTCACTCAAGTGACAGCTTAACACTTGCAAGTGTTAAGACACACTCTTGAAACTTGGCAGCGAGTGACAACCCGAGACAAGAGTTCTAGGTGTCAAATACACCTGTACTCGAGTGAGAGGAGGCTCACTCAAGTTAGAACCCACCATACTCGCAAGTGATGCAACACTTTTGCCTCAACACACGGAAGTGCAACATGAAACTGAAGCATAAAGGGAAAATACACTACCCCACTTTTGCCCAATTGATTCCAATGGTCCTAAATACCAAACCAAAGCTATCCCCACATAAAATCACCTAAGGAACCCAATGGAAACATCAAAATCACCAAATTCCTATTCCATTATCATGCTTTGGTTTTAAGCCACAATCAATGCAAATTTCCAAAATCTCCAAAACTAATATTTCAACCTTGAACCAATTCTATCTACTCAAAACTCATCTCAAGACAACATTACCATAACCATATCATGCCAAACTACTAATGACCCTAATCTAACAAAAATATGCCAAAATTTCCAGAAATTCAAATGTAGATCATTTGGCATAAAAGATAGATAGAATGGTTTATCTACTCACCTCAACAACCTTCTCAAAGAGGTTTCTTGATTCTCTAACCTCTAAATTTCCTTGAGAGCTCAAATCAACACCAATGGAAGTTCTAGAACTATGGAAATGAATGAAGCTCTCAATCCAAGGAGCAACATTAAAGAAATAAGTTTTGGCATTAGAGGTCATTTACTCACCTTAAATCAAGCTTTTCTTCTTCCCTTTTCCTTCAACAATGGCGCAGAAATAGAGAGAGAGGAAGAGAGAGATGAGATAGAAGAGTGATAAAGGAGATGCAATGATACTCCCTTCCCATGCCATACCCTTGTTAGCTGAAAAATGGGAGGGAAGAAGAGAGAGAAATAATAAACAATGGGTTTGACTTTTCTCCTCTATTCTCCCTTCACACACACAATTTTGCGACATGTCATAATCTCATTAGCTCTCCTCAAATAAGTAACTAATTAGTTACTTTAACCACTCCATTAGCCATTTAGTTACACATCTCATTTTTCTCTTAGTTAGTAATTAATTTCCTCATTAATCACTGACTAATTACCTGACAATTTTCCTGATTTTGGCATATTAATTAAAATTGTCACAAAACACTAAATAATTTCAATTTAAATTCACAAATCATTCTCAATAATTGTCATTAGCCCTTAATCAAAAATTGAGGCATTGGTAATAGCCTTTAATCGGTCCTCTCTCACCTCCCATATTAGTCCAAATTTTGCCTCCTGCAATTACTAAATGGTCTACCGACAATCCTTCCTCAATCATCAATTATCCATTTGGCCAAGCCTTCCTTTTTCATTCTTTTCTAATTCAGTCTCTTCCTATTTTAGCCCCCCTTGTGTCTTGCCTCCTCCTGCATCTAATAAACAATTCCACCAAACACCTCTCCCATCCCTTCGGTTTTTTCTTTCTTCCCTTTTTTAATTGGTGCTCTATGTTTTTTTTCAATTACTGCTAAATCCTCTCTCTAGCCACCTCCCAAATCCTCAAATGTTCCCCACTTCCTCTTGCTTCTTCAATTCTCTTTAGGTTAAAAAGTAAGTTGAGGTATGTTTGGATAAGGGGTGAAAATTTGTTTTAGGATTAGGCACAAAATTGCAATCACAAATCTCTTGTGTGTTGCACAGGGTGATAAATCTGTTATGATTGACTTCTATTAGTACATTAATCAAATCTCTTGTTTGTGATCAGAATCCATAAGAACATTAATCAAATGATTAATTTATTACTGGTAGATGTTATCTTTTCATTAAGATTTTTGGGTTTTATTTTAATCATAACTTTTGGAGTTGAAATGAAATTTGAATGAGACAACTTCAATTTTCATAATTAATCATTCTAACTTATTCAAACAAAACAAATAACTGATTAGCACAAAATAGAAGCTTGCATAAGCAAAATTTGAACACTCATTTTAAAACAATAATATCAAAATTCAGTTATGATACTTTTTGTAAAATAAAAATTAGTAATTGTTATTAATATAAAAAAAGTATTACATCCACTAATATGACTAAAAGAAGACTCAACAATATCCTATAGTACCACCTATAGTGAAACAACAAAAGCAATCAAACACTACCGCATATTATGTGTAGTACAACTTCTTACCCAATTCTAGTCTTTTAATGACTTATCCCCTTAACTCCTCTACTCAGAAATTTCCATGTTTAAAAGATTTGCATCCAAATCTTTTGAAAAAGAAGATATAGTAGTTGATATCCATCCTATAGAACATATCCCCTTGAGCCCCATTTCTACCATACCACTTTGTCGTGCCCTAAAATTATAAAGTGTGACTGGCATGAAGTGTGAAGTGGCTCTACTTCATAAACCCTTTTAAAATTACTATTTTCTATTTACTCTTAGTGATATCTACTTCATTAATTTCATTAATATAATATCACATAGATCTTTTAAAAATATAAGATCTCTATATTGTTTTTAGCACAATTACAAAACAATTTGCTTATAAAACAGATCGAAGGGGTAATATCTTATGGAGGTTTAATTTCACTAAGAAAATATAGCTTGGCCAGCGTTTCAATTGAATCCACCACATTCAACATGCACCATCCTTAGTTTATATTCTCCATAGGTTTCAAATGAGATACAAAACCTTGCAGACACAGTATAGGTTAAAAAACCAAAAAGTTACACTAAACATGACAACTACAAAAATGCACGTGAATCTTCCGTGCATTACACGAGGTAATAAATTTGTTACGATCGGCTTCCATTTGTACATTAATCAAATCTCTTGTGCATGGTGATTAATTTGTTGTGATCAAAATTCATCAGAACAATAACCAAATGATTAATTTATTACATGTAGATGTTTTCTCTTCATTAAGATTTTTTGTGTTTTATTTTAAACATAACTTTAGAAGTAGAATTGAAATTTCAATGAGACGACTTTAATTTTTATAATTAATCATTTTAAATTATTCAAACAAAATAAAAAATTGATTAGCACAAAATGTAAACTTGCGTAAGCGAAATTTAACCACTCGTTATAAAGCAATAATATCAAAATTTCAATGATAATACTTTTTGTAAAAGAAAAATCAGTAAGTGTTACTAATATACAAAAAAATATTACATCCACTAATATGACTAAAAAAAGACTCAACAACATCTTATAGGATCACCTACAGGTAAATAACAAAAAGAATAAGATACTATCTCATATTCCGTGTAGTAAAACTTCTTACTTGATTCTAGTATTCTTGTGATACATCTTATTAACTCCTTTACTTAGAAATTTCCAATTCAAAAGATTTGCATCCAAATCTTTTGGAAAAGAAGGTATATCAATTGATATCCACCACATTCAACATGTACCATCCTCATTTCATATTCTCCATAGGTTTCAAATGGGATTCAAAACCATGCAGACACAATATAGGTTTAAAAACCAAAAAACATGACAACTACAAAAAAGCGTGTCCACACACATTTGGGATGATAAAAGACAGAAAAACATATATTATTTTACAGTGAAAATGTAATGACCCAATTTTGGATTAAGGTCTAATTATGTTAACAGTGATGTAATTATCGCTGAATTCAATGTGAATGTGTTTTAATCAATGCCTAAGCCCTATATTTATGCTTATGTGTGGATTAATGTTCAAATGGGTTGGAATATAGGGGAAGGCGCATAATGATGTTATTGGAATGATATAAATAAGTTTGGAAGTGATTTCAGTGAAATTGTCATAATCAGGGGCAAAATGGTAAAATTGGAAAGTTACCGACCAATTGATCAGTTACCGAAGAGAAAAACTCATAGGTAAATGAAATCAATGGTTAGGATTGAATGAGTAAGAGGCGGAATCCTATGTTTATAAGCCTATATGAGCTCATGGAAAGGGAAATAGGATGGTGACACATGGCAATTTGAGAGGCATAGGCTTGGTCAACTTGTCAAACTTTTTACCTCTCTCTTCCCTCTTCTAAAAGTCAGCCAAGAGGCCTCTCAAGCCTAAAAAACTGATGTCCTTCATCATCATCCTCACCAACTCATCTCATATCTCTTCTCTCCTCCATTATCGACCAAGCTAAGCAAGAAAGAGAAAGGAAGAGCTTGAATTTTAGGTGAGAAATTGTCCCTAAATGCTCAACTCACCTTCATTAATATTGTTCATGGTAACAAGAGCTTTATTCCTATTGTTTCAAATTTTTGAATAGTGGTGTTTGAGAACTTGAGAAAATTTGAAAGTTAGGGAAACAAAGAACTAGTTTTGGGAAGAAGTTGAGGTGAGTATTTGAAACATTTTGGTGTATTCATTGTGACCATTGGTTGAGTCTTGGGAATTTGTGAATTTGCCCTGATTTTTGGTAAATTTTGAAATGTATGGATAGGCTAGTGTATTATGGTAAAATTGATGTCATAGTGTGTCTTTGTGCCATTGAAATTGATTTGGAATTTTGGTTTGGGAAGGTTTGCAATATGGTGACTTGATTGTGTTTTGGTGTGACATGTAGTGGTCATTGAGTAACATGTCAATGGGAATAGAATTTGGTTGTTTTGATGGTTTCAATAGATTCTTTGTGCAAAATTGTATAGGAATGATGTTTAGTTTGAATTTGGAACCATTGGAAGCCAATCGGAAAATTGGTTAAGTCTGGAAATTTGCTAAGTTTAAAATGTTGTGCATAAACCAGACTTTGCATCGTCCTTTAACCTAGCAAATGGTGTCTAAATGATTTGAAATTTTCCAGGATTGTAGTTCACATTGCAAGCTTTTCATATAAAGTATGAGTCATTCTATGTTTTGTGCACAAAGTTATGAGGGTTTGAAAATCAGTCAGGAGTCAGAGGCACAAGTTGGCTGCGGCCCAAGAGGTTGGTGCGACCCAAAACCTTCTGACCATTTGCTGGCCATGATCCATGAGGGGCTGGCCGCGACCCAAAAATTTCTTTGCATCCTTTGGCCACGGCCAACCCTTTGAAAAAAATGACTTTTTGAGTTTTGAGAATGATCTTCGAGTAATCTTTCCCTAATCTTTTAGGCATGTATCTAAGCCTCTAATAGCCACCCAAGGAGTTCAAATCTAAGCCTCTAATAGCCATCCAAGGAGTTCAAATGATAACCAACTTTAAGTTTTTGGAAGTTAGAAATTGGAATAGGATTTTAATCTGCAACTCTTGACATTGGTTTATAGGATTTGACATTTGCTATACTCGCGAGCCCACTATGCCGGAGAACGTCAGGAAAGGACAAGGTAGTGACTCTTTCTCTTATACTATGTGTAAAGCATTGTATGTATGTTTGTCATGCTTATTGATACATTATGACGCTTTGAGATTACAGCGAAAGCTAGCATAGTGATTACAGCGTAAGCTGTTGCATTAAGATCACAGCAGAAGCTGACATATAGTGTTATAGCCATGAGTACTGTCGTATGTGGCGTGAGCCATATATCATTGTGATGTTGCTTAACATGATCGTATATGCCATTTGTTTATACATTGTATGAGTGACTTGTTACTATTAGGATTCTCTTGAATCTCATTCTTTCCATTGACTAACATTTCAGATAGGGCAAGTGGCTCCAAGGAAAACCGAACGACTAGGAGCAGTTAGGATCTTGTAGGGATATTCAAACATGGAAATGTTGGTTAATCATTTTGAGTAGGGATTACTGTATATATTTTTAGGAATGTAAATAGTTTCTAGAGTATGATTGTGTAATCCCCTAAATAGGAATTTGATACCTTTAATATAGATATGTGAACCCGGGGGTTGCCGGGAATTTTGCTGTACACTCTGATATGTATAAATGTGATATAATTACACAGGTAATTACATTCGATATTTGAACTTGAGACCAGGATAGGGAAGAAATTTTGAAAGATTTTATAAAGACTCTACTGTAAGGGAGGGAGTTGAAATGAGTTTTCAACTATCCGACGGTCTCTAAACCAATTTATTTTGTTACATCGAATCTTAATTACGTTATTAAGGTTGGGGGTTACAAAAAATATGAGTGACAAACCAATGTTGGATAAAATAACTCCACCTCACACCACTTGACTTCACAACCTATAACTCTATCTGTATTGCTAACATTTCATCTCTGAGAAACAAAATGGGGATTGTGATGGAGAATCATACGAGAACTTTCTTGTATTCTTCAATTATTTTGATGCCATCAAGAACACATCTAAAGTGACCTCAACCTTGATGCTACCATCCATCACCATCAAACACAACTACAGAGAAGATAGATATCATGAAAAAGCACATATTCTTCATAAATAACAATATAATGAGATTTACATATGCAAGCAGTAGAACTCTACCTCAACTCATCAACCATACCTAACACCTGATTTAGACGATGAGGAGAATAAGCCACTTTAGATTGGATTGAGCGACACACTACATTTGTTGGGATAAAACGCCAAATTTTAGAAGGGAGATTCAAATTCAAACCAAACAGTCTCTTAAGCATCTATGAGAGAAAGAAGAAGGAAGAAGCAGACCATGTCATTCTGAGCAATAGCAGGCGGGTCACACCTTAGTAGTAAAACATGATTCTGAGTAATAGTAGGCGGGTCCCAAAGAGAAAAAGAAGATACAGGTGGGTCCTACCTAGCCATTTAAGCCACACAAAAAACCGTAGCCATCCCTATTCCTAGTAACAGTAAAACATGAGACAAAAAACCCCAGAAAGTACTGTTCATGTGGCTTTTCTTAGCTCGGCATATCCTCATTTAAAAGATATACGAGAAAATGCTCCTGTGCGTTCTACAGGGTGATGGCTTTGTGTTGATGAATTTATACTAAGTACATGAGCAAAACGCATGGATTTAGTGTAATGGCTCTCTTGTGCGTTGTCCGGGGTGATTAATATTTTATCATCAAAATCTATCACAACATTAATCACCTAATTAAGTTATTGTCTAGTTTGTCTAATATAATGACTTTCTCCTTTCCTAATACAAGTAGATGTTTTCTTTTCATTCAAATTTGTTTCATTTTAACCATAGATTTTGGAGTTGAATTGAAATTTTAATGATATGACTTCAATTTTCATAACTAATCATTCTAATTTATTCGAACTAAAAAAATGATAAGCCCAAAATGTAAACATGCATAAGAAAAAGTAAATGTTTGAAAGAATTTATAATTATGGGTTATACTTTGTACAACAACTAACACATGGATATAAGTATAAGATTATGAAATCATTCTCATGGAAAATTAGTCATGGTAGTCCATTTTTAAACGATCCATTTTTGAATTAACATTATCTTATCACCATCATGGCAATTTATCAATAGGTATTTTATCTAAGTCAAAATCTAACCAAGGTGTTAAATTAATAATCAACTGAGACAAAATAATCAAATATTATTTTTATCACAGTGTTAAAACTTTGTGTGCTGAATTAACTTGTACAACAAAACAGGTGCAAATTAGATATGATTAAATATTGGTAAGTATATATACGTCATTTTTTTCATGTGGTTAATTGAATAGTTATAAATGAAAGAAAAACAATGCAAATTACGTTTAATAGCACTAACACATAGTAGTTAGTGGATGTTCGGCATTGTTGTTGGAGTCATTGATTTAATTTGCTTATTTTGTGATGTTGTTGTTGGAGTCATTGATTTAGTGGGCTTATTTTAAGGTATCACACATTACACATGAAAACTTTTGTAAGACCCTTATCTTATTTCCCCATTTCTCATAGGGTTAACGCGTAGTTCGATGGGCACACAAGAATAGCATAAATATACTGATAATATGTACATGATTATATTACAGGAATCCCCCATAGGGATTGTACATAATGCTTACAGATTTAAAATATAATAAAAGCCTACAGATAACCATATGCTTCTCCTGGATTGAATCGGAACCTTCTGTATTTTCCTCATGCAGTCCTTTTATTTGCTTTCACCACACCTCTTGTGCCGCCTATCTAAATGGTTGGATGGGGGAGGGTGAGATTCGAGAGAATCCCAATAGCAAATAATATTAACAATGCATGCAAGATGAATGCTAGTGCATGATATGCCTGCCTTACATAGGCTCATGTTCACATAATGACATTTCTGCATGCTCAATGTTTCATGTAACATATCTATGGCCACAGTATAAATAGAAACAGAGCTTCATTAATTCATACATGCTTCACATAATTAAGCAAAGCAATATTGCAAATCAATATACAACAAACACATCAAATACATGCAAGTTAAGTAAGTTCACTACCTCTTGTTTTTTAGTCCTCCTCTTGTACATTTTCTCCAACCATTGAGGATACTTCTTCTTTGCCACCTCATGACCCTAGAAATATAACCATATAACTTATTAGAGCCATGAAATCATGATTAGATTTAATTTAGACAGCTTAACTCCTTAGGGTTTAAGCGTCCCAAATCACAAACCAAGCCAAAACAAAGCCAATAATAAACCATATCAACAACAACAACCTTGAATCTAATAAGATAACAAGGTTTTATGGCTTTACCATTGATTCCTCTTCTTTCTCTCTCTAGATGTGGCCTCCTCTTGCTCTTGTTTTCTCCAAGATCTCTCTCTCTCTCTCTATTTCCTGATGTTGGCTGAAATATGAGACCTTTGGGAAGGATTAATGGCCTTCATGTAATACCCTGACTTTTGAGACTTGAGCTTAGAGAATAAGCTTGAGATTAGCGGATTGCTAAGCCCCGGTTTAGCAAGATCTCAAATTGTGATTAAGGGTTAATGACTCCAAAAGTGGATGTGGTTAGTGATAAATAACCCTTTTGGAGAATATGATGTGATTTGGCACTCGAATATGATTCGTGTGTGTTGTGAGCAGCGCTGAAACCCTGTATTTGAGTTCAGTTATGGATTAACATCCAAATTGACTTATAATAGAGGAAAGAATTGAATGGGGTATTGTGTTGGAAATGGTGTCATAGTGTGTTTTGATGTCATTGAAATTGTTTTGGAACTTTAGAATGGAAAAGTTGCAATATTAGGTTTTGAAATGTGAATTATGTTGACATGTTGAGATTGTTGTGAAAACATGTCAATGAGATGTGAATTTGATTGATTTGGTGTTTCCAATGAATTCCTTGTGAAAATTTATGTGGGAATGATGTTTGGTATGAAAATGGAACCATTGGAAGCAAAGATTTAAAATCTGAAATTCTGTCCAGTGAAACTCTATTCTAGGCAGTCAGTTTACGTGAACGTTTTTAATGAACAAATGGTGTTTAAAAATTCTGAAACTTTAGAGTCTTAAATTTCACATCCCAAGATTCAAAATGAACAAATAATTTGTGCCATTTCGTTTTGTGAGCTAGGAGATATGACTGTCCAAAGTTTGGGATGGAAATTGAACTCTTTTTTGGGGCAATGATGAGTTTTATGTAATTATGGAATTTTATGGTAATTATAAGTAATGGATCATATTTTTCCTATAAATAGGACTTAAATAAATTTCATTTGGCTTTGGAATCACATCATTTCTATTTTTCTAGAATTAGTTATGATTTTTCAAAGATTGGGCAGAAAATCTGCCAGAAAATCCGAAAATGGGAATTATGACATCATCAAGATAAAACATGACATCAGCATGGAATTAAAACATATTGCCTCATCTTGTTCAGTTATTTTCCATCATTTTTCGTGCAACATGAGAGAGAGGAGCTGGTTTGGTTTCTAGAGAAAGAAGGAGCAAGAAATTGCAAGGTAAGGCGATTCATCCTATGATTTAACTCCTAACTAGTGCAATACCTCTCCTAAGCTTCTACTCTATGTAATTTAAGGTGTTGAAGCAAGAATTTTTCTGATTGAAAATGAGTTAGGGTTCAGCCATTTTAGGGAAAAGCCAGTGGGAGCTTGAGGTAACTTCCAAAACTTCAATCTTTAATTGTTTTGGCTGCTGTGGTTGATTTAATCGGTGAAATTTCACCGGATTGTCTTTGTGTAAATTTGGAAAATGGGTTGGCCTAGGTGTTATGCTGCCCAAATTGATACTAAATGGTAGTTATAACCCAATGTAATGGTTAATAAAGCGGTTAGGAGTAGAAAGAAACATGTCTGCGGAGCCGAAACCGAAAAACCCCAATTTTTCCCGAGCAATTGAGAATTTTGGCCAAGGCTAGTTTGGAGGGGTTAGAGATGGATTTTTAATGATTTGATTATTCCACCGAGTTCAGGAGCGAAAATTAGGTGGGGTTACAGTTCGTCACTTTTTCGGAAAAGGCCGAAAAAGCATAATTACGAAAACACCCCTGAAACTCTTAAAGTGGGGCTGCCAAGGGTAAATTTATAAATTTACATTGAATTTGATAATTCTGAGTCTGGAAATGGATTCCTTGGGCAAAAATATGTCAGAATAGCCCATGTCAAAATTTCAAGAAAAGTACAGCCAGACCAGGTACGGCGGGGCGGGCGGGGTCCCCGGGGGTATTTTAGTAAATTTTCAATTTAGCCTCATATAATCCCCAGAAACACTATGGAAATGTCTAAATAGAACATTTGACATTGTAGGATCGAATGTGAAGCCCCGAGTTGCTGGCATGCAAATCGAGGAGAAAAGACTGGAGGTAGGGGACTTACCTTACTTGCATGTATTTGATATATTTACTTGTGTAGTAATGTATGTGATTGCTTTACTTGATTGTGTAGAGCATATTTGAATAAATGAAGCTATGTTTCTGTTTTGCTGTGGCCATAGTTTTGTTACATGAAATATTGAGCATGCAAAAATGTCATTATAGGGCATGCATCTAGATAAAGCTAACATGTCATACATATAGCATCTATCATGCATGAATTATGGTATCTGTTTCCTACTGAGATTCTCTTGAATCTCACCCTCCCCTACCAACAATTTAGACAGGGCAAGAGGCTCGTGGAGGGAGCGGCTATGACTCCTTCGAGATGAGAGTTGGTAGTTGGTTATCAATGAGTTGTGAAGACTGTATATGATTCGGTTGAATATATGGTTCTGAATTTGAGATGAGATTGTGTAATCCCCATTTGAAGATTTGTAATGGGCAATTGTGCCCTGTGTATCTTTAACGAAGGTATGTACCTGGGATTGCCGGGATGATTATGTTCTGCACTCTGATATTTATATGAATGTGATTTATCTTAGCGTAGTAATTGTATTCGAAATGTGAATATGAGACCAAGTTAATTAGATTTTAAAAGGTATGTTTGAAAACCCTATCTCAAGGATGAGATTTTAAATGAGTTTTGATTATTATTGGTCTCTATTTCATTTTAATCGCATATTTCGGATATAATTACGGAGGGGGTTACACTTCAAATATCTCCTTCCACCTCCTTAATAAATATTATTTTAATGCTATTTTTCGCATGCCACTTTAATTAAAGCATCATCTTTCAAACTTGGTCAAGATATGCATCCTTTTTCTCGCTCCCACTTGACATAAATGACGCCTTGAAGGAGCTAAGAGAGCTTTTGGAATTAGCTTAATCCAACTCCTTAACTATATTATTTTACTAGCAAGTAAACACACGTCTTGCTTTTGACTTTTCAACCTCATTTTACTTGGCCAATATTGCTTCCTTCTTATTCTTAATTTGGACCAAGTATATATATTTCCCATTTAGACAAAATATGCATCAAGAAAAGGGAAAAATATATGACTTCTTGCTTTATGGTCAAATGACCAATTTGCCCTTACATTTGTATAATTAAATTGGGCCTTGTTCCCCTTTCTTTGTGTTAGGCCAAAATCACTATATATTGGGCCTAACAATTGTGTTCTTCCATTAACCAATTTGGTCCCCAATAATAGGCCTTTATAAAGACACAAATTAAATTTTATATCTTATTGTGGGCCAAAATTCATGTGGCCACCAATTGCACTGTTTGGCCATTTCAAGTGCTTTATAATTCACCATTTATTCCTTTTAATGCCACAAGTTGTAAAGGAATTTTGGTTACTGAAATTTGGGATGTTACAATTTTCGTTCACTGTCAAATCCCTTAACATTTCGATATTCGCAGAGTAATAAGCATACAGTTCTGTAAGGCATACAAAAATAGCAGAACATACTTACATTAAGTACTTGTTTAAAATACAGAAAATTCCACGTAGGGTTTGAAATATATATACAAATGTATAGAGTGTTCAAAAGAAACAAAAGTACAAACATAGATAGCTTTAGTAGCTTCAGTATGCATGGGACTCTATTCACCGGTAGCCCTTGCCTTGCCCTTCAAGCCGATAGCCTCGACTGTAAGGTTTTTCAATTTGAAAAAGGGTGAGATTCGAGTGAATTTTGGTAGTAACATGCTTTTCAGACATATAAAATGCAAAAATAAATATGCAATATACCATGTCACATAAGATATAGAATGTTGTGTGCACAGTGTCTAAAGGTAAATGACTGTTTGCAACCCTAGCTGAACTCTGCGCCTCTGTTGGGTGCCAGACCACAACTAGGCTATTATACGTGTCCAAGACACTATGCTCATGTTACCAAGAATGACATACTCAAACATATAATAATCACATAGTATATGCAAGAAAAGGTTACTACCTGACTCCTTTTTCCAATTCCTCGTTTGATCCTAACCTTGGTTCCGACTCAGGAAATTTCCAATTCCTATCAAAATTAAACTTACAAGTAACTGATTATACTTATAGCATTACTACCTTTAAATCAAGTTTTTCTAGTTATCTAAAATAGTTATAATAGTTTCTACATAGTATAATTTTGCATAGTGCAGTTTTGCTATTTCCAGAAACTAGCAGATTTTCAATTAACCTTGGAAATTCATAATTAATTTTAGGAAAATCCAATTCAACTGATTCCAAATCCTAAGTGAAGCTCTTTAAATTTAGTTTCAAGGAAAAATACCTAGTATAGTCAGTTGAAACAAATTGTTCCCGGAAATTCACCAAACCTGCACTGTTCCAAATTTCCTTCCAGGAAAAGGGCACAACTTTGAAAATTCAAATCTTTTAATGTACTTATCCAAAAATTGTGATCTACCTATCCAATTAAAGCCCCAGATGATTACTTTAATCATGTCAATTTTTATACTTTTTGGACTAGGTTCGGCAAATGAATTTCATTGCACAATGACACTACCTACTAAAGGCAAATCAAACAACATGTCCCTTTAATTTCAAAAATTTCTAGATTTGCATACCAATATCCAAAAATCATGACAACTTATATTCCCACACAATTTTCCATTATAAATCCAATATAACTATCAGAATTACAAAATTTCAGCTCCTCCCTCTTGTTCTGCTTCTGGCAAAAAGTTAGGGTTTTAGGAGGGAACCTGTGTTTTCTTGATTTCTCTTGCTTAACCACTTCCTTTCTACTTCTATTCACATGATTAACTACTTAAACACTAAATGAACATGATTAGAAGAAAGTTTGGCAGCATTTCCTCTAGGGTTTTCATCAGCCCAAACTTGCAAGACAATAAAAAACGAAGCCAAAACCAACAACAACACCATCATATAGTACAAGAGGATCAAGTTCATGGGATTACCTATTTGATTCTCAACTTTCTCTCTCCTCAATGGCTTTTGCCTTCTCTTTCTTCTCTCTTGTTTTGCTAATCATGATTTTCAAGAAGAAGAAGAGTTTAGAGGAAGTTCCAAGATGATTAGAAGGCATAAGAACTTGATTTGCATGCTCTTACCATTGATTTTTGCTCTTGGAACCCTAGCTTCTTCTTGGTGTTCTTCAAGTGTTCTTGAACTCCCTCTCTCTACTTTGGTTTCAACTGATCGAAAATGAAGAAGGAAGAGGTGGTAATGAAGTTTTATCTAATGATATCTCTTCTTGCTTTTTACCTTAACAAGTGCTTGCTTATGATTGGTCCTTGTTTTTTTTTCTTTTATATTTCCCGTGCTTTGACCAAAATTGAAGAAGGGAAAGAGGATAAATTTGCTTCTTGAATTCTCATATTCCCTTCTTTCAATTAATTCACTAATTCACCTTTTTACTTTTGAACTTTTCAAACTCAATTTACTTGGCTCTTGTTTTTCTTCTTCTTAAATTAATATTAACCAAGTAAATATGTATTCCCTTTTATTTCCCTATTTAACCAAAATTGTAGAGAGAAAAGGAAAAAATAAATTGTTTCTTGCTTTGTTGGCAAATTACTATTTTGCCATTACAATTTTACAAACATTCATGTCTTGCTTTTCTTCCTTATTTTTGGCCAAATTTTAATATGTTTATTGGGCCATTGTTTTGTGCTCCTTTCATGCTCCAATTTAGGTTACATTGTTAGGCTTTTAAGTGGACATTAGTTGCTCCTTTATGTCCTAGCTTAACCAAGTTGTGCTTAACCAAGTTGTGTGTAACTACTGATTGGAGTGTTTCTATCATTCCATGTACATCACAATTCACCATTTTATTCCATTAACTGTATTAGTTACATACAAGGAATATTGGTGACTTAAAATGGGATGTTACAGCTCTCCCCCCCTTAAATAAATTTAATCACCAAAATTTGCTACACGTACTAGCTCATGAATTTTGGGTAACGCTTATGCATATCTTCCATTGCTTCCCGTGTTGCTTCTCTAGGAGATAATCCCTTACATACCACTTTTATGAATGGGATACTCCTATGCCTTAATTGTTTCTCCTATCGATCAATGATTCAGTTAGCCATGACCTTATATGTTATATCATCCCACACATCTAACTCTTCATATTCGATCACATGTTTTGGGTTGGGGTGATATTTCTTCAACTGTGAGGCATGGAAGACATCACGCAGCCTGCTCACGCTTTGGGGTAAAGCTATCTAGCACTGTACTGGCCCAATCCTTAACAATATTTCAAGAGGACCAATATACCTAGGGTTTAGCTTCTTGATATTTAATGCCTTGCCAATGCCTGTAATAGGTGAAACCTTAATGAATACTTGATCCCCAACTTTGCACTCGAGAGGTTTCTACCTCCTGTCAGAGTAGTTCTTCTGTTTGCTCTGAACAACCAAAATCTTTATAGCAGTTAAATTTTCCAAACCGCTACAAAAATAAATTTCATTTTTTTGTTGTGGTTAAATTTTACAAACTGCTAGAAAAAATTCATATATTCAAAAACATAAATTTTAATATTTTGTAGCAGTTAAATTTTACAAACCGCTACAAATATTTTTAGAGGAGAGTGGGAGGGAAATTCAAAATTCAGATGTAGAATATTGGTAGTGGTTATAGCAATTACCGCTACAAATATTTAACATCTGAATTTTGAATTTCCCTCCCACTGTCTTCTAATTTTGCAGCGGTTTCATTAATAATCGCTCTAAAGTGATACCAAATTCTTCCAACGGTCATGAACATTTGTAGTGGTCTTTTTCTTATAACCGCTACAAGGTGAAAAAAATTTGAAATTTGAATTTCTTCTAGTACCAAAAGTTGTAGCGGTTAATAAATTAAAAATGCTACAAAAATATATTAGTAGCGGTTACACTGATTAAACCACTATAAGTATGACATGAATTTTTCTAAATCCTGCCAACGGGTTGATATTTTGTAGCGGTTATAAGCATAAAACTGCTACAAATATTGAATATAGTAGCGGTTTTGTAACCACTACAAAATGTTAAATGTTCGAAAATCTTTATATAACTTCCAGGCAGTCGTAATTCTCTATTCACTCATCTTCTTCACTATACTTTCTTCTCTCTCACTAGTAGCTATGGATAAATCATGAATCAGGTTGCCACGTAATTCTCTAGAATATTTGTAAGGATTAAACAATTTCTTGGATTCCGCATTCACTCATGCCAGCTGTAATGGCAAGATCGTCTGTCCATGTCTGAGTTGCAAGTTCAAGAAGTGGCATAAACGACAAGTTGTTAAGGAACATTTTCTTGTGAAGCCTTTCTCGGAAGACTATACGTTCTGGGCAGTTCATGGTGAGAAGGCCGGTATGAGATATGATGATGCTTTTCCTTGAAGTTCACAAGTTGGAGTTCAACTAGATGAAGATGATCCAGTTAATGACTTTGTGCGTGATGCTTTTGGATTTCAAGGAGACAACTTCAACGAAGAAGTGCACAGTACATAGTAGGTGTTCATAAGGAATAAAGCAGCTCAGGATTTTTTCAACTTGAAGTATGAAGCAGATCGTCCTTTATATTGATAGAGCTCAATATTTATATATTTTTATTAATTAATCTTAGGCTTTTTTGGGACTTAATTGAATATTTTAGGCATAATCAAGTGTTAATGTGAGATTTTAGTGAAAGAATAATTTGGGAATTATAGTGGTTAAATTGTTATATTTTTTAATTAATATTTATTATTCCCATTATTCTTTAATTGTGAGAAAAAGATATTACCTTTGTGAATCTAATTTTATAGGTGATGATGTGGCACAACTTGAGTGGTCAAGGTCAAAGATGTCATTTTGGAGCTTAATGAAGGACAAGTGTGGAACATCACAAGTGCATAATTTATTTTCACATATTTTTTCTAAAAGGAGGTTAAATAAGTAAGGGCTTTGTTTGGTAGTTGCAATTTTACGCCTAATGCCAAAACAGATTTTTAGCTCTTATCCCAACATACCTTAGTCACTTTTAACCTAAACACAATTGAAGAAGCAAAGGAAAAGTTGGGACCATTGATTATGAAGGGTGGCGGCTGTATTGAAATGAAAAGGGAGAACAACATTGAAAAAAAAAGAGACGCTAGACCGAATGATTAAAGGGAGATAGTGGACTGGATTGAATTAAGAATTGGAGAGGAGCTGATTGAATAAAAGTGTGAGAATGGTTGCTGATGTAGGCATGGAATTAATGGAATAAAGTAAGGAATTGAAGCTGTGAAGATGTGGTAAAGCAGCCGATATTGTGGACCAAATTGAAGAGGAGTTGGACTGATTGAAGGAATTGAGATGAGCTGGACCATGTAAAGGGCTGTGAAAGAAAAGGGAAGCAATCGATAATTGAAAAAGGGAAATTGAAGAATTGAGGGATGGGCCGAATGCCAGCTGGGATTGAAATGAATTAAAGAGGAGGAGGCACGACTATTTATAAAGGAGGAAGCAACACGAAATAAGAGAGAGGAGGAGGCGCTGCACAAAGAAAAGGAGAGGAGGTGTTGGTGCGAAAACAAAGGGGAGAGTTGTTCGGTGTTCTCCATTATTCTCTATGGCCAATCTGTTCATTATTCTTCAAGCTTTATTTTTCTCTTCTATGAGTAGCTAAGTTTTGGTGATTTTCTTGAGTTGGGTAATGGTTTGAGGTTCTAAACTTCAATGGAATTCTTTTAAGCTCTCTTTCTAGTTCATAACTATGTAGCTTGGTTAAGTATGTAATTGTGATCTAAATTGTTCTATAGCAATTGAATAAACTTGGTGGTTAAGTTAGGATTTGATTAATTAAGCTTTGTATGATTCATATTAGGAGTAGGTTGAATTATTTATTCCGACTCGGATTTAAATGATTAAACTGAATATTTTTAAATTGTTGTAATGGTAATTATAATTTAGAATTGGAAGTTAATTATTCATCTCCTTGAGTCACAATTAATTGGTGGTATTCATTTAATTTCTTCAGTTGAATGAATTAAATGATTATTGCAAGTATAGAGTTAGTGGTAGCTTAGTTCCATCCTCTAGGCTCATTACAGAATTCAAATCATTAGCAAGCAAGGAAGACTAAAACCTCAACTCAAGGGAATCTCATTTCATTATTATTCTAGTGTATTAGATTTACTTTGTTGTTATTGTTAATTTCAATTCTGTTTGCTTCTTTATCTTAAAAACCAAAAAGTACAAATATATTGCTTTAGCTTAGTTTACTTCATTAGTTTAAAAATGCAATTTCTCAAAATGATTTCTCACAACTTTAAGGTATTAATGACTTTACTATTTAGAAACTTGGATTCATCAAATCACTTTTAGGTTAAGCTACTACACTACATTTTCTTTTTCTTTTTGCCAGTGACTACGCTACATTTTCAAACCTAGGTTTATTTTAAGAACTCACACAACAGGGGTTCATCAAATTGGTGTTGTTGCCGGGGAGGATGATTGCCATAGTTTTAAGTAGTTACATGTTCTTTTCAGTTGTCATAGTGTGTCTTAGTTTTGTTGAAAGTGTGTAGCACTCATTTGAATTTTGGCAAAAATTTGAGTTTTGAATATCATTGTTTTGCTGGAACTAAAATATTCTTGTTCAGAAAATTATGAAATTTAACAGGTCAATGTTTTTTAGCATTCTAAACAAGACTAATAGCATTTGCTATTAGGTCTTCTAGATTTTATCCAAATTCAAAGGTTTGCTATACTTTTCTGAATTTCCTTTCTTTTTTTGGTATTTTTCTAGGTTTTTGATTTGGTTTGTTTTTAGGGTTCTTTGATTTTTCTTGGTTGTTAGTGTGTTTTTAAGTTTGTCTTAGTTAGTTGGTAGTTGTTGAAGTGTTAGGTAGTAGTTTACGTCATTTTTCATGTTCATAGTTGTTTTGCATTCTATTTGCATATAAAATTTTCTAAAAAAATTGCATTTTGTTGCTTTGCTATAATGTTCTTAGTGGCCATTATGTGGTTTACTATTATTTTGTGGTGAGCAACTTTGTATTCTTCATTCTTGGGAAGCTCTTAGTAATACTAATAGAATGGAATATCCTCTTTCATAAAGCTTTAAAGCCATACGACATCAATTAAATCTTGTTCAAGCCCAGTTGGAAAGTCTAGAGAGAGATTCCAATAGTCAAGAATATGATTCATCCTTCCACAACCTATATCATGAACCCTATCTCCAACAATCTTTTCCGTGACACCAACCCTTCCATAGTCTTTCATTTTCCCCACAACCCCCATATAGACCTCAACATGACTTTTATTCCCCACTATACAACCTAAATTTTGACCCATCCCTTCACCATAAAGGCCACCCTATGAACCATCTCCTCTACACCATCTATCCTCTTACTCCCCATACCAACCCTCATTTAAATCTTCATTCCAATCATTTCACCCACCATTTTGTGAACCTTCCCCACCATCCTACCTTGAACCTCTACCTCCATTTCATGACCCACAACCTAGTAGATTGGGTACCATTTTCTCAACTCACAACATAAATTCCCTAACAAGTGCCTTAACAAGAAAGTATGAGACACTCCAAAAGCAATACCTTCAATTACTTATGTATCAAGGAACAATGATAGCTCTAAGGAGATAGAAGATCAATTGAAAGATATTGATGCACTCCAATTCTATATTGGATTTTGCACTTTTCACTTCACACAAGAGTGAAAATAAAGATGTTAAATGACAATTGATCTCCAATCCTAAAGCCAGTCTTCATTTGCAAGAGTTCAATATGAACATTTTTTATGATGACAAGCATGTACCCATTGTTTCAATTGTCAGTGCTTTTGATTTAGCAAGTGAGATTCACCTTGATTCAATTGAATTGCTTGGACCTAGTTTTGTGCTTTGTGATGATCATACTTCTTTACTAGATGATGTCAAGCATATTCATGACTCTTATTTCCAAATCTTATCATGTGATTTACCTCTTGATATATTAGGATTTAATGGTGCTAATGATTCTATTGACTAGGATTTTGCTATTGACGATAGAGTGGTGCTTGACTATAGCACTACTATAACCCCCTGCCTTATAAACAGTAATTATGATTTGAAAATACGTAATTAAGATGAATTAGAGACCAACGAATGATAACATTTTATTTTTAATCCCATCCTTGAGACAGGGTTTTATAAATTTCTTTCAAAATTGGTTTAGCCTGGTCTCCTATTCATATTTCGAATATAACTACCCTATGCAGTTAAATTACATTCATACATATTACAGTGTACAACAAAAATCCCATAACCCCGGGTTTCATTTATATATATGCTAAGGGTTTGCAGTTTCCCTTATAGGGGATTACACAAAATCATACCAACATTTACATCCCAAATATATATACAGTAATCTCATCCAAAATTGATAGCCAACAACTCAAAATCAAATGGCCCTATAGGAGATTTAGCCACCCTTAGTCGTCTCTTTTCCCTTGGAGCCACTTGCCCTGTCTGAAGGTTAGTCAATGGAAAGAATGAGATTCAAAGAATCCCAGTAGTAACAAATCACTCATACCAAACATAATCACAAAGCATGCAATGACATCATTAAGTAGCATAGCAACACGAAACACAGCATACAGGCTGTCACATATACACATAGTCACATAGTATCATCCCTTGTATCTCTACCGCGCCAAAGGTACGGTCCTCCTACAGAAACCATCGATGGGCCGAAGGTGAAGGCTTCACAAATAGCCTTTTGACTTTCATAAATAGCCTTTCAGCTTTCACATATAGCCTTTCGGCTTCCACATAGTTTCATCCCCTGTAAACTACCACCCCGAAGGCACGGTCCTCCCACCAGAAACACCGATAGGCCACAGGTGATAGACCCACAAACAATGATAAATCAAACATACCATGTATCACATATGGTATAAGGTAAAGCGTAACTACTTTATTCTTTTTGAGCGTGCTCTGGCACATATAGCTCACGAGCAAGGTAAATATCAAATCCTAAAAATCAAAATCAAGGATGACGGATTAATCTCTATTCCAAGTTTTTGATTCCATAACACTTAATGTTGGTTATCATTTAAACTCGTTATGTGGCTACTAGAGGCCTAAACACATGCCTAAAGGGTTGGGAAGAACTAGACCAAAACCCCCTCTTAGAAGTGAAAACACTGATTTTAACTCATACACTTGAGTGAGGACAGCTCACTCTTGCGAGTGCTTGGCCGAGAGCAACAACTGTGATAGAACATAATCACAGCACTCGAGTATTAAACCTAATACTCGAGTGGTAGCCTCATACTCACCTGAGTCCTACCAAGTGAGGCACATAAAGTGATTACCTTAGAGAAGAAGGAATCTTAGAATAGGAAGTACACTTGAGTGACAACCCTAGCACTTGAGTGATGACATAATGCTTGTAAGTGCTAACACACACTCTTGACAATTTGGCCATGAGTGTTACCCCAAGACGCGAGTTTGTAGTGGCAAATGCATGGGCACTCAAGGGATACCATATGTGCTTGAGTTATAGACCAAATCACTCGCAAGTGAGAACATGTACTTCTGCTTTCTCTGAGTGAGAGTACAACTGAAACTTGAAGGAAAAGAGAAAATATGATGCTGCACTCGAGTGGGACTCTAGATCACTCGAGTGAGGCTTATCAGAAGCCAAAACATAGCAGATGATAGAATTTTCCAGATTTTACCCAATATGCTTCCAATTGTCCCAAAGTTAACAAATAGCCTATTCACATACAAATTTTCATAAGGAACCCATTGGAAATACCAAAACAACCAAATCCCTATCACAATGACACAATCCATCCTTCCAACCACATTGCAATCCAAAACCAATAAATAACCAACTTGGCTTCCAAGATTGTCAAATCAATTCCAATGACATAAAGGCACAATATGACAC
The DNA here is from genome assembly GCA_963242795.1 of Inga leiocalycina. NCBI lineage: Eukaryota > Viridiplantae > Streptophyta > Magnoliopsida > Fabales > Fabaceae > Inga > Inga leiocalycina. Next base: position 29,717,832 of record OY725329.1, on the reverse strand, counting down.
CAAATCCAACATAATACATTATCCTCTTCATCCACTCCAAAATCACACGAAAATCAGTGTAAAATTCTCAAATCTTAAAACTCAACCAATGGTCACAATGAATATGTCAATAGAGAGCTCTTTCTTAGTTTTTCCTCTTTCCAAAAGTAGATTCATGATTCCACAACTCCTAAATTTCTTCAAGCACTCAAATACCTCTTTTCAAAAATCTAAAACCATAGAAATGAAACTCTCATCAACATGAACAAGATTAATGAAGAGTATTTGAGTATTAGAGGTCACATGGAGCACTAACCTTAAGTTTTTCTTCTTTCTCTTTCCTCTTGGGCTTGGCGAAAATGGAGGCAAGTAAAAGAAGATGAGATGATGACAAAAATGCATATTTTTCCCTTCCTCCTATGCCACTAGCTGACCTTGAAGGAGAGAGGATGGAGGGAAATTTGTTTGAACATTTGACCATCATCTATGGTCTACATGTTAACACCTATCAAGATCTTGTTCCTTCTTCCATGAGTTCACATAAGCACCCACACATACAATTCCATTCTCTTGCTCATTAAATCCTAGCCATTGATATTTAATTTACCAATGAGTTTCCTCTTCGGTAACTGACCAATTGATCAGTAACTTTCCTTTTTCCCATTTTGCCCCTGATTATGGCAATTCCTACTGAATCACCACTAAACACATTTTATCATTCCATTTCACTCAACCATGCACCCTCCCCTACACTAGGGTTTATTTTAAGCTTTATGACATAATTAAGCTTTAAAGCGGGGTTTAGGCACCGATCAGAACACATTCAGATCAAAATTCACATTATATTCTTCAAAAGTGTTTGTTCAACAATAATTACATACACTTTTGAAGTCATTAGCCCTTAAGCCCATTTTTGGGGCATTACAACTACTATTGATGAAATCCAAATTGATTCTTTGATAGCTAGTGTTGCTTGCTGTATGCCACTAGTTGACTTTATTGGTTGTGAGAAGCACCTATTATGAAATGCACCTGACTCTAGTCTTCTCACATTACATACACCATTATGCCATTTCATTTGTCCTAATAATTTCTATGGATTTAAGTATTTTGATTCATGTGGCTTCTTTGGAGTAGGTACTACTGTTGTTTTGGTTAATTCTTTGTAGGTTAATTCTCTTGGTGGTTGCCTTTATTCCTATTATCTTTGAATTTTGGAATCTCTACTCTTACTTAGGCCAATACTGTTGAGGAGAAAAATACTGAGCTTCCTTTTGATTTTCCTATCTAGCTACAAGGCACTATGATTACACAGTAGTCTCTTTCCTTACCTTGTTCCTTATTTTATTTGATGATATATGCTATTGAACAAGTGTGGAAGAGGGACTTACCAGTAGTAAAAAGTAGTCTATTTGTTTTGCATTTTCCAATTGAATAAACTTCATTTTGAATTGTACTCTGTGGTTAGCCTTATCCTTCACTACTCTTTTCTCCATATCCTTATGTCTAAGAACTATTTCCACTTATGTCTTTTCCTTTTCTCTCTTCTTGTGATGATGATATGTTGTGCTTCAATATTGAATTGGATTTCACAACATTCAATTCACCCAAGATATAAGTGCGTCTAGATTCTTTGTTCTTGTGCATTACATTGAGGGCAATGTAAGGATTGAGTGTGAGGAGTGTGTTTATTCTCATAATGGATTTCACTATGACATCATATGCCTCTATCTACTGCTTTTATACTCTATTGTTTTTGGTCTAATTCACTGAGATTTTTGAGGTCTACAGTCATGATCAAGTATCTCGATTACTCTTAGTTAGATTCATGGTTGAAACTTGTTTTGAATTAGTGAATTGCCATAAAATTCAAGTGTTTTAATGATGTATGGTTTAATTTTGATGAGTTTGTTAGGGAACAAAAAGCCTAGTTGGAAGGTGTTTTAGGCCTAATTGTTCATTTCATTGTGTGATTTATCCACCTAGATTATTGCTCTCTATAACTTTCTTTGTTTCTTCCTTGAGGCTACATTTTGCAATGGTATGGATAGAGATGAATTGGCATTCATTTCTAAACCTTCTAACCTAAACACAAACCATTTATCATGCACCTTAGTTTACCCCTTTGAGCCTTTCACTTTCATTTCTATTTCATTATACAATTGCTATGTTTACATCTTTTATCAAGTTCTTCCTAATACTATTGAAAAAAAAGAGAGTACTATTATATATTAGAAAAGAAAAGGAAAAAAAATTGCGATGTAAAATGTCAAAAGAAAGAAAAGCAAAAAAAGCAAATAGAAAAGAAGAAAATAAAAAGTGTGCAAAAAAAGAAGGAGAAGGAGAATTCGAAGGAAGAAATAAAGGTACAACGGTAAAATATGTGAATTAAGTTTAGTTCTATAGTGTAAGTGATCTAGCAAATTATTTGGTACTATTATAGTGTTTGTTACATTATTCATCTTTTGGCCTACTCAACATTACAGCCCTACGAAGTCCTTTGGATTTATTTATGCCATTGTTGCAAGTAGTGGAGAGTCTAGAAATATTACAAGCTTATAGTAGAGTGTGGTCAAAGTGGATGCGAGTGAAAAACTACCTTATATGAGAGAAGAGCGCAAACACTTATCCTAGTTAAGGTTTTCAATTAATCTCAATGTAATTAAACCTTGCAACACTTTAGCTACTTCAATTTTTGGCATGTTCATTGAACTTAGATTGGTGAATACCTTATATTTGACTAAGTGTGATTCTTGAAGCCTGATCTTGCCTACTCTTTTAACTTTCATGCCTCTTTGCCTAGAGTTAAATTTAATGTTTTGCTCAAGAGTGCAAAAACTTAAGTGTGAGGGAATTGATATAGCTCATTATTTATATATTTTTATTAATTAATCTTAAGCTTTTGTGGGACTTAATTGAATATGTTAGGCATAATCAAGTGTTAATGTGAGATTTTAGTGAAAGAATAATTTGGAAATTATAGTGGTTAAATTGTTTTATTTTTAATTAATATTTATTATTCCCATTATTCTTTAATTGTGAGCAAAAGATATTACCTTTGTGAATCTAATTTTGTAGGTGATGATGTGGCACAACTTGAGTGGTCAAGGTCAAAGATGTCATTTTTTAGCTTAAATGAAGGACAGGTATGGAACATCACAAGTGCATAATTTATTTTCACATATTTTTTCTAAGAGGTTAAATGAGTAAGGGCTTTGTTTGGTAGTTGTAATTTTACGCCTAATGCCAAAACAGATTTTTAGCTCTTATCCCAACATACCTTAACTCACTTTTAACCTAAACACAATTGAAGAAGTAAAGGAAAAGTGGGGACCATTGATTATGAAGGGTGGCGGCTGTATTGAAATGAAAATTGAGAACAACATTGAAAAACAAAGGAGACGCTGGACCGAATGATTAAAGGGAGAGAGTGGACCGGATTGATTTAAGAATTGGAGAGGAGCTGACTAAATAAAAGTGTGAAAGTGGTTGCTGATGTAAGCATGGAATTAATTGAATAAAGTAGGGAATTGAAGCTGTGAAGATGTGGTGAAGCAGCCAACATTGTGGACCGAATTGAAGAGGAGTTAGACCGATTAAAGAAATTGAGATGAGATGGACCGTGAGAAGAATGTGAAAGAAAAGGGAAGCAGTCGACAATTGAAAAAGGGAAATTGAAGAATTGAGGGATGGACCAAATGCCAGCTGGGATTGAAATGAATTAAAGAAGAGAAGGCGCGGTTATGCATAAAGGAGGAAGCAACATGAATAAGAGAGAGGAGGAGGCACTGGACAAAGAAAAGGAGAGGAGGTGTTGGTGCGAAAACAAGGGGGAGAGCTGTTCGGTGTTCTCCATTATTCTCTATGGCCAATCTCTTCATTATTCTTCAAGCTTTATTTTTCTCTTCTATGAGTAGCTAAGTTTTGGTGATTTCCTTGAGTTGGGTAATAATTTGAGCTTCTAAACTTTAATGAAATTCCTTTAAGCTCTCTTTCTAGTTCATAATTATATGGCTTGGTTAAGTATGTAATTGTGATCTAGATTGTTCTATGCCAAGTGAATAAACTTGGTGGTTGAGCTAGAAGTTGATTAATTAAGCTTTGTATGATTCATATTAGGAGTAGATTGAATTGTTTATTCTGACTCGGTTGAGTGGATTTGAATGATTAAAATGAATATTTTGAATTGTTGTAATGGTAATTACAATTTAGAATTGGAAGTTAATTATTCATCTCCTTGAGTCACAATTAATTGGTAGTATTCATTTAATTGCATCAGTTGTATGGAGCTAGTAGCAGCTTAGTTCCATCCTCTTGGCTCATTATGGAATTCAAATCATTAGCAAGCAAGGAAGACTAAAACCTCAACTAAAGGGAATCTCATTTCATTATTATTCTAGTGTATTTGATTTACTTTGTTGTTATTGTTAATTTCGATTATGTTTGCTTCTTTGTCTTGAAAACCAAAAAATAAAAAAATATTGCTTTAGCTTAGTTTACTTCATTAGTTTAAAAATGCAATTTCTCAAAATGATTTCTCACAACTTTAAGGTATTAATCACTTTACTATTTAGAAATTTGGAAATTAATCTCCTCACAAGAACGACCTAGGTTAAGCTACTAAGATACATTTTCAAACCTAGTTTTATTTTGGGAACTCACATGACATGGGTTCATCACCTTTATATCAAGGTTGTCGAAAATATTCTAAATTATCTTTCTTGATCAAGTTGTATCATATCAAGTGCTTGTGTGGAATCACAAATAAGAGAATGTCAATGTTGCTTGAAATATTACAAGATGCATTCCCCAACGCAGAGATTCCCACAACATTCTACGAGGCCAAGAAGATTATCAACAGGTTTTGGTTGAACTATCAAAAAATTGATTCATGCCCGAACGATTGTATGTTGTTTTGGGGAGACAATTCCAGCAGGGAGACTTGTAAGAGATGTCACACATCAAGGTACAAGACAATTCAGAAAGGGAAAAAGCAGAAGTAGAAACCAGCAAAGATTCTCAGGTACTTCCATTTGAAGTTGCGCCTATAAAGATTGTTTATGTCATCCAAAATGGCAGAACATATGAGGTGGCATGACGTTGATAAGAATGAAGATGGTAAATTAAGACATCCTCGGGATGCAGACGCCTGGAAAACGTTTGACAACGACTTTCCATCTTTCATGGCTGACCCCATAAATGTTTGGCTTGCTTTGGTGACCAACAGTTTCAATCTATTTGGGAATATTAGCACAAGGTACAGTATTTTTCCGGTAGTCTTAGTTCCCTACAACTTGCCCCCTGGATATGTATGAAACAAAGCTCCTTCATTATGTCTATGATCATTCCAAGCAAAAAGGCACTGAGAGTGACATCGATGTATATCTCCAACCGCTTATTGTGGAATTTCTTGACCTGTGGAATGTCGGCATCGAGACATACGATGCTTACGGGAAGACATTGTTCAACTTGCGTGCAGCCTTAATATGGACGATTAGTGACTTTCCTGACCTTGGCACATTATATGGTTGGAATGTGCATACTAGGTCGATGTGTCCAGCTTGCAATTTTAACTCTGACGCAGTGCACCTTCCCCACAACAAAAAGTGGTGCTTTGTGGGGCATCAGAGGTTTCTCGATGGACTGCATAAGTTCAGATTGCAACGGAATCACTTTAATGGGAAACAAGAAAAAAGAGGACTACCTCCAACTTTGTCCGGTACAGATATCGTACAGCAGCTTGAGCATGCTGAATTCGAGTTCAGAAAAAGAGACAATTCAGTATAAGCTCGCCAAAAGATGTAACCCCCTTCCAATCAAGGCCGAGATTTAGGTTCATAAATATATGATTATGTGGAATTAGAGATCGTGCGATGATTTGGGACTTACTAAAATTGCTTTTCCCCAAAACATGTTTTTCAAAAACTTTTCTAAAACCTGTTCAACAACGGTCTCATATTCACATTTCAAATACACAAATGGCCTGTATAGTATGATTCCATTCATAAATACAAGAGTATAAGGTAAATTCCCGACACACTCAGGGTCTATTAATCAGTTAAGGGTCTACAAGGCACAAATGCCCATAATCAGTTTACTAATCTAGGGGATTACAAAAATCAATCCAATATCTCTAATATATACATGTAATTCCCAATAAAATATCCAAATGATTTCTACATGATAACCAAAAACCAAAATAAACTCTTATCCCAGAGCTCTATTCGCCTTTCGTCACCTATTTCTCTTTAGAACCACCAGCCCTGTCTGAAATTTTGTTTGGGAGAGTGAGATTCTAAGGAATCCCCGTAGTAACAAATTACTCATAGTATGTACAACCATAAAGCATGTAAGCAAATCACAACACAACACACAGCAACTACAACGGCAGTTACAGTGGCAGGGACAGGTGTGACCTATGTCATCCTTATGTCTGCTCACGCTGAAGTGCTCACACTGTATTGCATAATCACATGTTCATATCATATATATCACCACAGCTGGGATTCATATAAAATATTTCACACTACATCAAAGCCACTCTGGCATATTCTCAAAGCAGGAATCCACGATGGATTCCACAACACAGCCTCGGTAATTACAATTACAGATACAACGGTAGGGGTAGGTGTGATAATCATCACCCCCTACGACTAATCACGCTGAAATGCTCCCGCTGTAATACCCTATAGCAGATAACACATTAACATGATCATAATAGCCTCATGCCCATAATTTCGCAACATCAATTTTTCACATGAAATATTTCACAATAACACAATGATAAGTCATGCATACCAAGCATTATACACAACATAAGAGAAAAGTCACTACCTTGGTCCTTCTATGCGTGCTCTGGCACTGGTCTCTCCTGAGTAGGGCAAATATCGAATCCTATAATTCATAATTAGGGATGAAGTGTTATTCTCTATTCCAATATTTAATGACTTCAACACTTAGATTTGGTTATCTTTAATGTCCTTTAGTAAGCTACAAATGCCTCTAACAAAAGCCCTAAAGGGTTCTAAGAACTATCCCAAAGATCCCTTTTTTGAAGAATAAGTGCTGATTTTTCACTGTTGCACTCGAGTTAAGAAGGCCTCACTCAAGTGATAAGAAACTTTGCACTCAAGCATGAAAGCTCACTCATGCAAGTGATTGGTAGAGAGCCACGATAGAAACAAGAAATGCTCGCTGCATTCGAGTCATGCAAGCAACACTCAAGTGATAGCCAAATGCTCACTCGAGTCCTATAAAGTGAGTTACAAAAAGTGCTCACTCGAGAGCAAAAGAACTTCCAAAAGAGAACATCACTTTGTTATAACCGGCTGACACCCAAGAGGAGGGTGAATTGTGTATAAGATAAAAACTTGAGAACTTTGAAAATCTTTTTGTATCTTAGTAGAAGCAGTAAATATGAATGTAATGAATCATAAATCACAGTTAGATATTTAAATGATATATGATTGAATTATAAGAGCTTAGGGAAGAGAATATGCAAACTGTGATTTATCTTGGTTCGGTCCAATCCACGATGACCTATGTCCAGTCCCCAGGCTCCTCCTGAGATTTTCAATCCATTATCTTCCTCAAATTTAATTGGGTACTTGAGAACTGCTACAATCCCACAAGTTTAGTCAAGCATTTGTAAAGCCTTTTACAGATCTCTCATCAAGTTACTTCCCCTTACAGCAAGTCCCACGAGCAGAGCAATCCCAAAGACCTTTCTCTCCTGCTTACTCGTGCAAGTCTTACAAGCAGCAACGATCTCTCCTACTTACACCCTGTAAGTCTTACGAGCAACAATGTTCTCTATTGCTTGTACTTTGTAAGTCTTACGAGTATAAAGTTTTACCGACAATTCTTTCTACAGTTTCTCTTGTAATGAAATCAACCCTCTCAAGGTCCCTCTACCTTGAGATCAATTCAGAAATACAATTGAAAGTATTTGTAGACTTTCTCATAGAGTAGATATAATGCTCACTGAAGTACAATACAAATAATCTCTCTCTAAGGAAAATAATATCGAAGGTAGATAAACAGAGAGTATTTGGGTAGGAGTGGATGCTTCATGATCTTAGCATGTTTTTCGTTGTTGTTTCTCTTTGTTGAATGTTCCCATATTTATAAATGAGTTTTGATAGCTGTTGGAAGCATTTCAACCTGTCCATTAGAGTGGCATAGCTTTGTTTGACTGTTCTTTGATTTTGAAAACTAGCCGTTGTGGTTGGTGAATGCTCCACTTCCATAAGTCAACTTTTGTCTCTTTGCATCATCTCTTCATTGTATTCCTGGAGAAACACATTAAACACTAATACAATGAAGTGTAAGAGTAATTGGAAGAAAGAAGAGTGAGTTTCATAATCATTCCCATAATTTTCAAAAGCTTCAGTAGGTTGTTCTGTTCTCCTAGGAAGCATTACTCGAGTAAGCTTGGGTCATTACTCAAGGGAGCCCTCGAGTAATCCTCTTCAAAATCTGGCCGAGAGCTACTGGATGATTTCTTCTCTGGTTACTCAAGTAATCCCTCAAGTAAGCTTTCAAATAACTTTGTAGATTACTCAATTAAACTCTTCAAGTAATCCTATGCAAATTTTGACAGAGAGCAATTCTTCTCATATTACTTGAGTGATCCCTCGAGTAATGCTTCAAATAACTTTGGAGATTACTCGAGTGATATCTTCATTTTGATTCAAAACATGGAAAATTATATATCATCAAAAAGCTCTCATCGTCTACATTCCAATGAAACAAGAATCACCTCTAAACTCATTGTATACAGAAAGTTGTGATCCAAAGATATCTACTGTTCATGACAATGTCTGAAATCACGAGCAGAAAATTCCAGAAGGCATAATTCTTAGTGTATAGGTTCAAATGTGATAAATTATATATCCATGGAAAGCGCTTTAAGTCTAGTCTCATATGGCACTGATTTCGTCTCAATTTGATGTGTAGTTTGGGAGTTATGTCCAAAATACCAAAACTGGTCTGGTAAAAGACACTGATTCATGTGTCAATTTCAACAGATCATATCTCCCTCATCTGAACTCCTTTGACTGTGATCTTGATGTGTAGTTTTCATGTTGGGAGTCTATTTTCATATGCAATAGATTTTGGTTCAATCCGACGTGTGGTTAGAAAGATATCACCAAAATACCGAACCTCTATCCTGACGCACGAAAACAGAGCACATCAAAAATCTCATTACTCGAGGGAGACCTCGAGTAATCATAGGTCATTAATCGAGTAAGCCCTTCAGTAATCACCTCCAAAATGAGGCAGTGCCATATTACTCATGTGGTTACTCGAGTAATCATCTCTGGAGGTGCCATATCTTCTGTATATGTCATTTTAACTTCGTATTGACTCACTCCAACCTCCGGTATCACTTCTGAGAGCTTGAATCTTGATATTCTCATTTGATCTTGCAAGTTCTTCTTTCTTCAATCTCTTTCTTCGGTCTTTCTTCTTCTTTCTTCAATATCTCTTTTCTTGTTTTTCCTCTTGATAATCATTTTTCATAACCCAACTAGATATCTTCTTGAATTGATCATCATTCTTCATAATCCAACTAGATATCTTCTTGAATATCTTCAATCTTCTTCAAGCTTTGCTTGATATTCCCATTAGTTCTTGTAATGCCTTCTTTCTTCAATCCCTTACCTCTTTATTTTATTCTTGATGATCATTCTCCATATATGAGGCATTATAACAACAACTCACTGTCGAGTTTATGACTAATCTACAAGATATACAACATTAAATATAGTAGTTAGTCAATATAGAAGATAAGTATATTATACAAACTTTTTGTTCTTAATATTTGACATCTATATTTGACATCATTAAAACTAATCATATCTAACACACTCGAGTAGGGACCTTGGCACTCGAGTGATGGCTTAACACTCGCAAGTGTTAAGATATACTCTTGGAAATGGACCGCGAGTGACAACCCGAGATGTGAGTTCATATTGTCAAATACACCTACACTCGAGTGAGATAAGGTTTACTCGACTGAGAACCCACAATACTCGCAAGTGAGACAACACTTTTGGCTTTTTGCACGTAAGTGCACCTAAAAACTTGAAGGAAAAATGAATATGCAATGCTTCACTTGAGTGAGACCCTAGATCACTCGAGTGATGTATATCAAAAGCCAAAAACGCAGCAGAGTTGACATTATTTTCCAAACTTTACCCAAGTATTTTCAATGATACTAAATTCTCAACCAAGGCTATTCCCATATAATTTTGCAGAAGGAATCTAATGGAAACATCAGAACTACCAAATTTCTATTCCATTATCATGCTTTGTTTTAGGCCACATTCAACATAAAAATTCCAAAACATTGCCAACTTCATATTTTAAACCCAAACCAATTTTATCTATCCAAGGGACACCACAAGGCACCATATCCATGACCATTTCATGCCATACTCTTTAAGACCCTAATTTTTGAAAATATGGCCAAAAATCCCAAAAATTCAAAACTTAATCATATGGCAAAAAACATAGATAGAAAGGTGTATCTCACTTACCCTACAACTTTCCCAAAGGAGCTTCTTGCTTCTCAAATCACTAGATTTCCTTGAGGGCCCAAATCAACACTAATGGCAAATCTACCACTACGAAAATGAAGCCCTTACTCCAAGGAATAACTTTAAAGAAAGGAGTTTTGGCATTTGATGTCATTTACTCACCTTAATACCAAGCTTTTTTCTTCCTCCTTAAGCTCCCATGGCTGCTAAAATGGAAAGAGAAAATGAGAGAGAAAAGAGTAAGGAAGAAGATGAAATGATGATGCTTCTTCCATCCCCATGCTTGTAGTCGAAAATGAGGAGAATGAGAGTGAGAGAGAGAGAGAGAAATTAATAGAATAATGAGATTTGACTTTTCACACCCACTCTTTCTTCACATAAGCTTGCCATATGTCTCCACCTCATTGGTTCTCATAAAATAAGTAACTAATTAGTTACTCTAACTACTCCATTAATCATTTAGTCACACATCTCATTTCTTCTTTGTTAGTAATTAATTTCTCCATTATTCACTGACTAATTAACCGACAATTTTCCATTCTTTCTAATTTTCCCACTGATTTTGGCACATTAACTTAAATTGCCATAAAACACATTATAATTCAATCTTTAATTCACAAATTATTCTCAATAATTATCATTAGCCCTTAATTCAAATTTGGGGCATTACAAAAGACGTGTAGGACTTCGGCGCCTCAGTAATAGAAGAAGATAAGTATTTTCTTCACTCTTCCATATTGAAAATCTAATTTACTTCGCCACAGTCTTGATGTCATGCATATTGAAAAAAATGTTTGCGATAATGTGCTATATACGCTACTCAACGAACCCGGCAAGACAAAAGATCATCTCAAGCGAGGAGAAATTCACGCACTATGGGAGTTTGTGAAGACGCTTGGCCAAATGAGATGACAAATTTCAACCGAAAAAGTTTACCCTCACAAAACCGGACAAAAAACTTTTTCTTGCAACATTGAAGAAATTAAAAGTTCATGATGGGTATTCAAGCAACATTTCTCGATGTATTGACTTGCAGGCTTGAAAGGTTACTGGCCTGAAGAGTCATGAATCACATATTCTTATGCAACATTTACTCCCTATGGCTATAAAGAATGCAATTCCTCCCAATGTGTCCATTGTTTTGGTGGAACTTTGTTCTTTCTTTCGAAAGTTGTGTTCCAAGGTTTTGATCGTTGAGGAGCTTGATCAGTTGAAGTCCAGAATTATTCTTACGTTTTGTCATTTGTAGATGATCTTTCCTCCATCCTTTTTCACTCTGATGGTTCACGTTACAGTCCACCTCGTTCAAGAAACAAAGCTCACTGGCCCAGTTCAATATCAATGAATGTATCCAATTGAGAGGTACTCATTTTAAATATGTGCTTCATTGTTAGTTCCTATGTTTGTTAGTCACCTTTTTCAGCATTTAGTATCATTTTTCCCTTCTTCACTTCGTAGGTTTCTTGGAAAATTAAAATCTTACGTAAGGAATAAGGCATGTCCAGAAGGTTCTATAGCTGAAGGTTATATAGGGGATGAGGTGCTGTATTTCTGTTCAAGGTACTTTGATGACCTTGAGATGGCTTTCAACTGCCCACCTCGTGTTGACAATTGTCCTGAACCTACACTAACATCAGGAGAATTTATCCCTTGTGTTGGTAAGCTAGTTGGAGGAACTGAGAATTTCAAACTAACGGTAATTGTGAAGTTGCAAGCATATAGACATGTCTTGATAAATTGCACTCAAGTTGAACCTTTCATACAATAAGAATTGTACACTCGCATGTTATTCTATATCTTTCGTAACATTTTTTACTTTCATTTCACTATCGCCTTCCCATGATTAATTCCAGGGAATTCATAAGTCATGTTAAGTGTCAACTCAGAATCCGTACACAAACATCCTCCAAAATTGACAAAAAAGGTCCATAGAGAATTCACAAGCTAGTTTGCGTGTAGAATACTAAATGACCATAACCTATACTCACCAGATTTCAGAGCTCTCGCAATCGGCCCTATTGACCATGCAAAAAGGTTTACAGCATACAATGTCAATGGTTTCAAGTTTTGCACGGTTTCACGGGATCAAGGATTGCAAACTCAAAATTTGGGTGTTTATGGCACCTTTGGGACAAGGAGTTATGCGAGCAGCAGTGATGCCAACATGCAGTTCGAACGCGTCCCTTATTATGAAAAGCTTCTTGATTTTGTCAAACTTAATTACCAAGGCCGTTTCACTGTGACATTGTTCAAGTGTTTGTGGGCCAATACCACTATTTCCTAAGGACTGACAACTGACGACTTAGGGATCACATCAGTCAATTTACCGTGGTCAATTCATACTGGTAATTCTCAAGATGATGAGTAGTATATTCTTGCCTCAAAGGCATACCATGTTTATTATGTCGAGGACGAGAGGCACAGGGATTGGCACATGGTCGTTCATTTAAAGCCACGATACCTTGATGACATGGGTGAAGGCAATAACATCGCCTACGAGTGTGAGCCATTTCAACCTGCCGATTTCAAAAACTTCCTCCCTGAAGGCGATGATAAGTTATCTCTACTTCAGTGCGTTTATTTAAGTTCACATCATTTAAATTAAATTTTTTTAACAAAATAATACATCGCTAACAATTTTTCTACACAATTTCTATAGGGATGGCGATGATGGATGATTAAACAAATTATTTTTTTGTCTTAAAAAATTATTAAAAAACATTTAAAAAAATATTTAAAGAAAATTAAATAAAATTTTAAACCGCTACAAAAACAACAATAACTGCTACTAATAAAAACTGCTACAAAACTTGATACACTAACTGCTACAAGTGCTATGCAAATTCCCATAAATACCCCCACCACATCTCATTTCAAGTACTCCCCCATTTTTTTCACCTAACCCCTCTTTCATTTTCTCTCATTTACAAATTTTTTTCTGAGTTAAGGAGTTAACCAAGGTGATCAAATATGGTAACAAGTTTTTAAATTTTTTATTTCAATACGTTTTTCCTTCGCATAAAATGTATTCACTATTTTTTTTGCAGATATTTAAGAGCTTTTTCTCATTTTCACCTATTATTCTTACACAATCATAATCACATTGTAGTAGACAACATAATAATTCCTTATTACCTAAGCATCCTCAATAATATTATCAATACAATCTTTATACTTATCAAACTAAATTAAATCATTCCTTTTAAATTATGAATGAGCTAAATTATTGAATAATAAGTTAATTAAATTAGCTAAACTACTAAAATAATAAACTATTTAATTTAATATCAAAAAGATGAAAACAAATTATTGTATTTTTTTTAAATTTTGCTTACTTTTTTAGCAGTTATTCAACCGTTGCTAATTAACGGCGCCATTTTCAAATGGAAATTAATTTGTTAGCGCAAAATTTGAATTTCTATGAAATTAGTAGCGGTTTAATAACCGCTACTAATTAATGGCGTCATTCTTAAAATCTATATTAGTAGCGGTTTTTGAACCGCTACAAATCGAAGCCAAATTTTTATTTTTCATTTCCTACCTTCCAAATTTCAAAATTTGATATTTATAGCAGTTATATAACCGCTACAAAGTTCAGAGAAAATGATTATTACTTTTGGTAATGTTGCAGCGGTGGGTTTTAACCGTTAAAAATATAGTAGCAATTATTATGCTTGAGTAGCGATTTAAAATAACCGCTACAAATCCGCTTGTAATAATGGATTTAGTAGCGGTTTCATGAATCACTACTAATGATGTTGGTAGTGGTTAAAACCGCTACTAATATATCTTTTTAACCGCTATTAAATTATAACTTTCTTGTAGTGTTAATATATTCAAGACAATAAATCAAGACAATGGACATATGCTTATTGAATATTGACAATGACTATCTGTCTGTGATATATGATTTACCTAAACATATATGATGGATCTAGATATATGCTTATGTATATGGTCAGTCTGATGGCACTAATTTTAGTATTGATGGGAGAACAAAGGCTCTCACAGTGATTTATTCAATGAATTAATCGCCCATAGAATAATTTAATGGGATATATATGGTATACAATGATTCATCCAATAACGTTGTCCATTTAATGGGATTTTACATATCACAAATAAAAGGTCCATAAAAAATATAATAAATTTAATATGTTCAAGACAATGGACATCAATATGATGGGATTAGCTACGATTCTCTGCTCTTACCGTTCTCTTTCCATTCTCTTCCCTCTACTACTCATCTCAGCCTTTAGATTAAAATTTGAGCGGTTCATATTTAATGTTTATAAAAATATTTTAAAAATATCAAATTATTTAAAAATAATTAAATAAATTCAAAAATGCTAAATTTTAATTATGATAATTTAAACATGTAATAAAAAATATTTAAAAATAATACTTTAATGAAACATTAAATCTGAATCACTTCTTGTTTGGTATGAGGGGAGGGGAGAGAAAGTGGGCGGAGGGAAAAATTTTTTGCGATGAATTTGAAAAAATGAAAGACGTGGGTTATGAAGTTTTTAATTAAGTATTCTTACTCTTTAATCTTACATATTATCTATATCAAAATTTTGTAACCCCACTTCTCCAATTTTCTTAAATTCAACTCATAAAAATTTTCCCTCCCCTCCCTTCCCCTCCAAATCCCTCACACCAAACAGACCCTAAGATTTCAATCTGAAGATTGAAATGAGTAGTGAAAGGGAAGAGGATGGAAAGAGCAAAGGACCGTAGCCAATCCCCAATATGATCAAAGACAATGGTTAACGAGAATTAATATGTTCTTTAATCATGACAAATTGACAATAAAACTTTAACACAAAGGAATTAAATCCACAAACAGATAAGAAATAAGCTGCCAATATATCACAACGCTGCCTACACAACATCCATTATATTGCGAAAAAAAAAAATCATTCCTTCCTTTGTTTGGACTTTAGTTTGATTTCCAAAACAGTAAAAAAAAATAAAAGTGCAATACATAAACCTTTGTTATATTGGGATCCTCAAATATTAACCACATCAAACTTAAGCGCTTGTTTGGTTGGAGGGGAGGGGATAGAAGCAAAAGGAAAAATGAGCTCCTCCGTTTATTTGATTTGAAATTTTGGAGGGGAGAGGATCCCAAAGTTTCTATCCCCTCCTCTCATATACCACAATTTTGGCTCCCTTTTAAATTGGGGGTTTTGGAGTGGAGCTAAAATTTTAGACCAATGTATCCTTGTCACTTATGTGATATTCTAATAATTCTAATAATAAAATATATTATGATAAATAAAATAATAATAACAATGTTATTATTATTGAAATATTTTATTATAAAATAAAAATATGTTATTATTAAAATTAACTTAATATAAAAAGTATATATTTATGGATAAAAAATTATTATAATTATAACATAAGTTCATACAAATTTAAATAAAAAAATATTATTATTCAATTAATTTGAATAAAAATATATTTTTATAATTAAAAACATTATTATGAAATAAAATTAAAAAAATTTATATTTTTACAAATAAAAAATATTATTTTAAAATTGATTTAAAATAAATACAAATTTTAATAAATAAAAAAATAATATAAATATAAAATAGGAAAAATCCCAAATAAATACCATTTGAAAATACAAAACTCTAAAAAGTCTATTAACACTTTTAAAAGACTTAAAGGTACCAAATATCAAATTGGATTTTTCAAGTTTTGACACATTTATCATTTTATTTCTTATTTTTTTTTAAATAATATTGGTGCCCCGCTTGAGCACCACCGCTGGCCACCTCTGGTAGCCGGCCGATCGGGACCCTCGATGGCCGGAGCTCCGACCACCAGCAATAGGAGCTCCGGTCGGTGGAAGCTCTTTTGGTGGGGCGGGGGTTTGCTTTTTTTTGAAAACATTTTGTAGAGAAATGGTAAGGGGTGGGATTGAACTCATCCCACCCCTTTAGAAAGGGAGCATGGTGGCCACTGGGCCACCAAAGTTTCTTTGATATATATATGTATTATTAAATATGTATAATATAATTAAAGGCGCAATAGCTTTGAAAAAGTCAGTAATGGAAATAACAAAATTTGTAATGGTATTGATAAAACCGTTTGCTGATGAATCTTGACTTGAATGTTTTCATCAGGATTTTTGCACAAAACACTTTTATCAAAACCATTACAATTCTTATCAAAATCATTACTAAACTTGTCAATCTCATCACTGAATCTGTTAAAATCCTTTTATTTATATTATGAATGTTTTCATAATGGAATCTCATAATGGGATTGTCAAAACCATTACAATTCTTGTCAAAATCATTACTAAGCTTATCAATCCCATTACTGAATTTGTTAAAATCCTTTTATTAATATTATGAATGTTTTCATAATGGGATTGTCAAAACCATTATAATTCTTGCCAAAATCATTACTAAACTTGTCAATCTCATTACTGAATTTGTTAAAATCCTTTTATTAATATTATGAATGTTTTCATAATGGAATCCTATAATGGGATTATCAAAACCATTACAATTCTTATTAAAATCATTATTACCTAGAGATTGATTACTTTGGCAATGAAAGAGAACCTCGAATCTTACATGAAGTCACTGTACAGAAGACTTGCTTGCATTATTGGTCCTGCCATGCCTTAACGAATTCCTATAAAAGCTCAATTAGGTGAAAGGTAAGGATATCCCAGTTCCAATCAAGATTATCAAATTCAAAACGGTCTTTGAACTGATCAAGGCAGTGGATCAAGGGTTAGTGGGTTAACTTAGAGTCAAGTCGGGGCAAGACTAGTGGGGAATAAAAAATTTAAAATGACTTAAATTTTCATCATAGTATAATCCAAAATTAATTTAATACCTTGAATCATTAAAAAAATAATCATACAATTTTCCAAGATTCTTTACAATTTCCATGGGTACTGGAAATTTTTTTTTTCCACTTTGTACTTGTCAAAACAGAGGGAAAGAGATGAAGAAAATTATGAATGTTGGGTATGTTTTATAAAAATGAACTGAACTTGAAGCAATTTACTTTGAGGCATATAGAAGAAAGAGTAAAGCCAATTTCTTTCACATGATTTTCCATTAAGTTCTTCCACTTATTTTGATTTTTATAAAAATATGTAGAAGAGTATTTTTGTCCACTTATAATTAACTCCCCTCACCTTCCCTTCTGAACCAAACAAGATATCAAACCTCCTCTCCTCTCTTCTTGAACCAAACAAAATTATAACTTCTTCTAACCTAACTTAAATAAACCTCACCTAACCTAACTCCCCGTTGAACCAAATACACCCGAAGGCGAAGAAGCTGAGGAAGTTGTAAGATTATGAATATGGGAAACATCTTTTTGTCTTTTCCTAATTTTGAAGTTCTTTATCTGTCTTTTTCTCATTTATACATCATATAAATAAAAAAAAACTAAATATATTAGTGTAGAATGATAAATTGTTATCATTCTTCTCTTCTCATTTCATTTTAAGCCAAACATATTTCATTTTGATTTCAAAAAGGAAAAATCAGACCTAACACTTTTTTTTTCTGATATTATGAATATGAGAAACATTTTTTTTATCTTTTCCTAATTTTAAAGTTCTTCATATATCTTTTTCTCATTTATATATCATATAAATAGAAAAAATAACCAAATATATTAGTGTAAAATGTTAAATTGATATCATTCATCTCCTCTCATTTCATTTTAAACCAAACAAGACATCATTAAAAACCACTCACCTCCTCCTTCCACCAGCCCAACCTAAAAAAGATAATCCTCTACCCTTTCCTTCTATCCCCTCTCCTTCCATTCTCTTTCTTCCAACCAAATACGCCCTAAGTGGCGATTTTTTTTTTTCCTAAAAAATGAGAATGTACTTATCTCATCACAGTAAGTGGTGTCTCCACACTTTGAGCTCAGATGCAAGGTATTGAAACCTGGACCGGGTATTGAACCGGTTGGGGTACTGGGTAGGGTCAGTGAGTCAGATCGGAGCCCAACCGGAGCTAAACCAGGACCAAATCGGTGAGAAATTAAAAATTTTAGGCTTATAGTATGAAATTATAAAGGAAAAATTTAAATTTTGCTTTAAAAAAATCGTAACCCGGATCGGACCGGTTTACCGGTCGGTTCGCTTGTTCCCAATCTGGACCAGCCGGTTGGGTCCCGGTTACACAGCACTGCTCAGATGTCGAGCTTGGACATATTGCCATGCTTGAGGATCTCTCCGTACCCACCAGCTTGTGCTTGCATTTTCAGCTGCATGAAACTCTCCCATCATCATCTTTTTTTTTTTTTTGCCAAGCATAATCATCTATTGACTATTCGGTTACAGACTTGTATATAAATGGAAAAAACTTGAGATGAATGAAAATTACCCCCTAGTTTTCCTCCTATCTTCTCCTATCTTCTCTATCTCTCACACCTTCAATTTCTTATACTTTTCTTATTTTCATAACAATACTATACTATTATAAATCTTCAACTCAGTGAGCAAAGCATAAATTCACACTTTATTCAGGTCCAAAAAAAAAAAAAAATCACACTTCATAAAACGCTGCGTGCATACTACAGAATAACAACGTCATTGCCTTCAACGACATTTCCTTTGGGTTTTCAAAGTTGCAGAAAGCGACTCTGCCTTCAGTTGAACTCAGAAATTAAAGTCGCTTACCTTCAAGCTAAGAACGATGAACATATATCAAACAATTCAAGCTCAGACTTCGTCCGAAAGCAAACTAAACATAACCATGTCTCTGGATTTTCCTTTGATGAACACGTATTTCCTGAGAATCCCTTCCCTCTGAAATCCAGCTTTCTCCAGAACTCTCAGAGACGCCACATTCTCAACATCAACCAGAGCTTCAAGCCTCTCCAGATGTGGAAATTCAACGAACACCATTTCCACCACCATCTTCACCGCCTTCGTCGCAATCCCTTTCCCCCAATAGTTCGACCCTAAAACATACCCAATCTCAGCAGATTTCGCTCTCGCTTCGTTGTTCACTGGGAAGGGAAACACAGAAACAGAGCCAATCGCGCGATCGGCGAGGCAGATCGCCCGGCGCCACAAGCACGTGGTGGGGATGTTTTGGATGTATTGGACGGCGCCGCTTTTGCTCATGTAGGGTTCTGCGTAGTTGAATTTGGCGACTTGTTCATCGTTTACCCAGACCATTAAATCGTCTACGTCGGAAATCTGGAATGGTCGAAGAGAGATCTGAGCCAAATCGAGAGTGTGTTGTTCCATGATTTTGATTTTGACAAAATGAGTGGGTGTTCGCCGTCACGGAGAAGGATGTGGGCCTGTATACCATCCTTGATCCACAATGTGCTTTTCAGCTGGAGATACAATGTCAATGTAAATAACATTTTATAATGATAACGATAATAATATAATACTCCCTCCGAGTGAATGATTGGTTTGAAAATAATATAATACCCCTAGTACAGGAGATGAATGAATGATTGGTGTTTGTTTGATGAGAGAATTCAAAGGATTTGAGTGCCGAATACTGGAAAATTCAAATGCTGAGGGCTCATTTGGTTCGCGGAAAATAGAGGGAATGGAAATGAAAATGTGAATTTTCCAGTAGTGGTGGCCATTTGGTTTGAAAATTCCGTCAGAATAAAATTTCCCGTCTAGCCGAATTTTCAAGTGGATGAGTGAAAAGTTGTTGCCTCCAAAAATGGTGGGAAGGCATTTTGCCATGGCTGGGAAGTTGCTAAAAAGTTGCATTTGCCCCTGATGTGAGCTTCAAGATGTATTAATTGTTGGAGGAGTAGAGGCGGATGTACCCGACGAGAGCTCAAAAAAACAGAGGGCGATGACCAATGGAGATCGTGAGTGGCATTTTGCGAGCGACGGCAGTGCATCCCGAACAACAGGTGGGTTGTTCCTTCTCTGTATCTTTTGTTTTGTTATATGCTTGAGCCTGACATATTGATGTGTTGAGTTTAAGCGTTAACGGCAATAGCCGTGTTACGTCAGTCCGACTAGACGACCGTTATGGTAAGTACTTGGCGGGGAGACAACTTTGTCGGGTGACCACTGATGATGAAGTACCCATATAGTGAATGTTGGTTAAATCTGTGATATTGCACATTTGAGAAGCAGGGTCATGTTCCCTTTGACCATGATGTGCACATTAGTTAAATTAAAGGACGCACAGCTGGAGTGAACACATGCAGTAGATGGGCATGCTATGGTCAAGGAAAGATTGTCTGGGATTCTTGTACCCATTAGGCACCCATCAGATGTATGTGGTTAACGAACCTCTTGCATTCATGGATGATCGCAAGGGACTTGTAGGTTTTCCGTGGGTATGAGGTAAGATGACGTTGATGCTCGTGAAGCTTCGGTGACCCACAACCTGCATCTAGGTGAGGCATTGACAATATCCATATTTGTCCTTAGTCGTCATATGGGTATCTCATGTCCAAATAATATGTTCCATTTTTCAAACATGGTGTGTTTTTTGTTGTAATGTGAGTTAACTGTTCTTGTTATATTGTTGTGTTATATGTATGTATCCATGCAACTATGTAGGTAATGGAGGGAGACATGGATGAGTGTTTAGTTGAGGTGTTGGTGAGATGATTATCTCTGGTGTGGCCATAAGGAAAGTAGTTGTCGCAATGTTTGTGGCAGCGGCATATAGCAGCCGTTCGTGGGAAATCCCTTATACCTCATTTAGGTTAAGTTTCCACTCTAAGAGAGTGAACCTACGAGCAACGGTGTATAGCAGCAATGCAAGTTGCTTCAACCAGATCAGGATGAACAGGGCGACATTTGACCGACTGTGCGACATGCTGGACACAATTGGAGGGTGACACCTACCAGGAACATGTTAGTTGATGAGCAAGTTGCCATGTTTTTGCACATTTTGGCCATCATATGAAGAACCGAGTAGTTTAATTTGAGTTCGGAAGGTCAGGTGAAATTGTAAGTAAATACTTCAAGATGGTATTGAATGCCACCCTCAAACTACAGTAGAGGCTTTTCAAGATAGCTGAGCCTATTAGAGAGGACTACATAGACGATCGTTTGAAGTGGTTTAAGTTAAGCACTCATGCCTTTACTTATGTGATTGTCTGTTTACATTTTGCATTCAGTTGTGATGTATGTGTTGTTAATGGCAGAGCTGCTTAGGTGCTCTGGATAGTATTCATATAAGAGTACAGGTGCCTGCCCAGCATAAGGGCCGATATCGAAATAGGAAGGGGGATATAACCACGAATGTCCTAGGAATATGCTTGCTAGATGGAGCATTTATATATGTTTTGCCTGGATGGGAAGGATTAGCCACTGATGGAAGAGTCATGAGGGACGCCATTAGAAGGACATATGGTTTGAAAGTTCCAGCAAATGAGTTTAAAACTCATGGCCAATTTATTTTTCCGTGGTCATGTTAAGGAGTTTTGGTTAGATTAAAGTTTAAGGTTGTTCATGTGCAGGGAATTACTACTTAGTAGACACAGGGTATACTAACAATGAAGGACTCCTTGCGCCGTATTGGGGGCAACTAGGGGTGGAAACAGGCCAGGCTAGGCCAGGCTTTTGCCTTAACAGGCCATGGCTTTTGTTTTGGCCTTGGCTTGGCCTTTTACCCTGACAGGCCAGGCCTGAACAGGCCAATCACAGGCCTCTGATAGGCCTCCTGGCCTGTTTCCACCCCTAGGGGTAGCGTTACCACCTAAATGAGTGGACACAAGGCTAGCAACCGCAGACCCCAATGGAATGCTTTAATATGTGACATTTATTAGCTCGTAATGTCATTGAAAGATGCTTTGAAATTCTAAAGTTAAGATAGGCAATCCTCTGAAGCTCTTTATACTACCTAATGAAGATTTATAATAGATATATCATTGCATGTTGCCTCCTTCATAACCTTATTTGGCGGTCCACCATGCGTGACCTATTAGATAAACAATTGGATTCATTAGAACCCTATAACCCAACGCACAAAATTCCTCCTATTTCAACAGTGGAAACCTCAGTTACTTGGAATAATTTTAGGGATAACCTGGCCACTGACATATATAATACTTATTTGGCATAAAGCTCATGATTTATATTAGCATTGTTTTATCACTTCATAAACGTACCTTTCATTTTGTTTGTAAACAATTTCTTTCTACTACAATAATATCATGTTGCCGAATCGTATTTAAAACTGCTTAATGTAGAAGTGCTTAACCTATTGCTTATATGTGCATGTGTCATCAGACATGGAGTAATGCCTTTCTATTTGTTTAGTGCTGCAATAGACGACTCCTAAAAGGAAAAGTTCCGCATGTAGACACCTGATAAAGACAAGCTCCTTGTCGAGTGCCTTGTCTAGTTGAGGGCGGAGCAAAAGTTCATAGCAGATAATAGGTTCAAGCCAGGATATATGAAAACTTTGGAAGCAATGATGGATGAGCGCGCTCCTAGCTACCAGATCGAGGGAAATACCCACATCATATTGCTCACAAAGACGATGAAACAGGCTTGGCAGGTGGTGTATGATATGGTGTACAGGACGAACACGTCCGAATTTGGATGGGATACTGATAGTCAATGCGTGGTTGCAGACAAGGCAGTGTGGGATGAGTATGCTAAGGTTAGTGATGTTTGAGTATTTGTTTAACATTGCTTTGGACGCGAATATTTGGCACTCTTCATACGGGGTTAATTGTCAGGTCTATAAGAAGGTGGCATTATATAGGAACAAGTGCCTGCCCCACTTCCAAGATCTCTACTTTGTTTGGTTAAAAGATAGGGCGGTTTGTGATTGGTGTAAGTTGCCACTTAGAATGCAAGAGGAGATACATGAAGAACAAGAAGACATCCCTGAGTCGCTGATAAACCTGGATAACATGCCCATCCCTGCCGAGGCTGACATCACCTAATATGCTAATAATGGCCATGGAGGTCAGGGTGATGTCTCTTTAAGTGGTAGAAAGCAGAGGAAAATGGGGAACTGTGACATGCTAGCCGAGGTGTTGAGGGAAATTGTGTCGTCCCTGAATCTCACCATTGTTGAAGTTTTTGAAAACCTTGGATCATGGCTATCTTACGAAGCCCATCATGTGCAACAGAAGGAATCTGACTTGTTGACTCATTTGATGGATGTCCCAAGTCTTACAGTTGACGATCTCACTGCCGAACACATCAAGATTATGTTATCGAAGTGGCTGCTCAATTCGTTTCACAAGATTCCCACTGCTTTTAAGGCATCATGGATCCAGAACTTGTTCAAAAAATAGCAACAACAGAAACGACATATGGATGGTCTTTCACAATGGAGGTAACTGAATCAAACTTTCCTTATGTTTAGAGCAAGTCCTTTACAGGAACATGGCACAAATTTTGACTGCCACTGTCTTTTAGAAAGTCTGTCCACTATTGTTTTAGTTATATATGTATAGGCAATATGAAGGTGTAATTGGAATGCAAGCACTTTCATATTTTGACTTTGTAATGTCTATCTATGTAAGGCACAAATGTAAGTTAATGAAGCGCAGTACCTATATATTTTGTCAATGTTATGTAAGTAAGCGACAAGTACATATATAGGTTAAGGAATGAACAACACTTTTATAACCGCCTTTATAACTGTCGAATGTCATGTGTGTATACATAATTATATAACCTAAGTTACCACCAGGGATGAAGTTGTGGGTGATATAGACCATGGAAAACGAAGTTGCTCTATTGTGGTGATAGAAAACAGAGCCAAATAGAGTACATGTTAATCATGTATAAATAAATGGCACCCATAAGTGTATGCTGGTTATGGACACATGAAAATGAATGATAGTCATAATGGGTCAACTGGTCACTCGGTGGGTAATTCTGGATCCAGTCATCGTTATGTGTGAGTCGTTTCATGTACCACTATTGATCAATCTTTACTTAACCACAAGCGACACGATGTGCACGTGATGTTTATGTAACAACATGTTAAAGCCATGACCGAAGGCAAATTTTAAATATAGTTTGTGGTGACCTACCATTAAATCTTCAGTGATATTAACATTATTGAATATAATGTGTTAACCATGTAATTGCACATGAAGCAACAACCTATCGCCCTCAAGCCTACCCCTTAACCTACTCAAAGTCAACTAAGCAAGTCCCTTACTTCCCTCCTCTGAGGGTGCCAAAACACTCTACTCGCACAACAGTAGTTGGCCAAGAAAGCACAAGGCCCCTCCTACTTCACTACCAAATACTGCACAATCAGAATCAATTTGGTGTATCCGTATGAAGCTGAAATGCAGTCCACACCTTGCAGCTGCATCCCCATACAGAACTACTTTGATCAAGTTCATTCTTCAAATGTGAAAAAAAATAGATTATTCACATGTAAGGTAACGGTTAAAATAGGAGTATTAAGAAGATTAAAGCAAGTTGGCTCTACTGTTCATCTTAGACGAAAAAAGTAAACTTGCGATTTAGGATATCATCTTCATACGACCAAGACAATGGTACTTTCGTATGCAACATTCCCTTGATGTTTGCATCACAACAACAACATTAAGTTAAACAAAACATAACTATAATGGCTAATTTGATAGAGATACCTATAACTGTCTCCCCTGGCACCATCCTTATAGTAATGGCAAGAATGCTAACAAACTTGAATCAGTGGTCCCGAGTCCCCACATGAAATAGTTTAACCACATTTGTTTGGTACAACAAAAGGTGGAATGTGTCGTGAATTGCCTCCTCACTTTCACAAACAATAAAGTTCCTCACATCACACATGTTCTGCGGATGAATATGTTCACGAAAGGCCTCAAACGTTTCTCTCCCCTCCATCCTCAGGATGATGCGGTTGTTCTAAATACAAATGATCAAATCACTCCATTAATTCTAACAACAAACGGAAAAGAGGGGGAACATAACAAGGCCTCGCAACTTATACCATTTCATCAAACATGATTGCGTCTATGGAAATGACCTTCTTCAGCCACCCCCAATCATGGTTATCGATGTCATAATCCATCCTAAGGTTCACTCTATCGACCTTTATTAAAACCCTTCAAACTGTGGAGTTAGGCGAAACCTCATTAAAGAACTCAAACTTCTGCGCCATCATAGGATAATAGAACATAGTTGAAGCAACACAGATGAGAGATATAAATACTAATAGTAATAACCGCTATTTAAGTAATTACACCTCAGCAACCCTAAAAAAAACCTCCTCCATATGAAGAAGTTGATATGCCACACGTCATAAATATATAGGCCTCTAACACAGTGCCGCACAACAAGGGTAAACAGAGAACTTAATCACAATAGGACACCATAGGCAAACCATGGGCAATTCAAGGCTATATGTTACATGCTCAAGATAACAAACCTGTAGTTAACACTTCATATGTATCAGTGTAATGTTTTAAAACCAAACCCTGTGGGTAACCCATGGTAACATTACACTCTCGACAAATTGTCCAACGAAAGCATACTTACAATGTCATTTTAACACTTACGTGTGACTATTGGCAATTCAAAAGTCAGTTAACAACTCCAAAACGATGTCGCTTTAACCCAACTAGGGTTGGGATGGCATGAACGGTCACATATCGATTGTTGGTTCTTTGGTTACCATGGGTAATTTAGTACATTCACATAGTGGTAACCACGATCCCTGCGACGACACGTGGTAGTTAGGGGAAGCTTTGTGTAGTCTCACCTGTCTTATTAACATGTACGCCTAACCCTCATCATCACATTAACTCTAGTCATACTCAAACTAATAACCGTTTTATCCCAACTCCACTAGCGATTTTGCAAACCCTAACCCCCAAATCACAAAAAAAATACCACGCACTGTCAAAAGGGAAATCGACAAAGTAAACCTAGGAAAAGGAGATGACAAAGACAAAATGCGGCAACAAAACCGCGAGAGAGGAAAAGGAGGAGCTGTCGAGGCCAGTTGGATCGACGAAAGGCAAGAGGAAGCAGTCAAAGGCCACCCCGTCCAAACCTCCTCAGTGTACGTTAAAGAGGATGGCAACTGGGCTAAAGAAGGCAATGGAGCATATACCACTATGGGGATCTAGAGGTGTCGCCGGTGGCCATTACTTCTGATGATAAGTCCACATTAACAAACGTGGAAAAGGCAGTTCAAACCACCCTACAGCCACCCATTCTTGGGAAGGGGAAGAAGCAGAAGTCCTTAAAATCTGCACTTGTGAGGAGAGTAACAAAGGTGTTGATAGCAGTCGTTGTGGTAGAGGCTCCCATTGCTGAGGCCAATTTTGATGAATTCGACCAACCGAGTCAGAACTTGGATACCCCTGTCGTGCCTACTTTGACAGACTCCTTGGATTTGGGCACTAACAAAGATAAGTATAACACAAAATTTGCCTATAGAACCTTTACCTGATAGTTTTTGTCAATGTACCAAAACTGTTGGCTACAACCGGCTAAGACATGACTGATATCTTAGATAGTTTGAGAAAATGCTGAAAGTGTCAATTAGCTACAACCAAAAAGTGGTGAGGCACTTTTATTGTAATTTGGATTCATTTTTGGCTGATAGCGATGGCTATCCACTCAACAAGTACCTCAAAACTACAGTGAGGGGGAAGCACATTAGGCGAACTCCAGTAGACATTAATTCTCTATTGGGCACTGAAGATCTTGCAGCCCATCTGCCCATGCCCTTGAACCCTCAACAAATTCACTATTTGCTGAGTGGCAGCGACGACTATCCAGGGCAGCTGAAGCTCAAACCAATTGAGTTGCTAGTCCACGTTAGGGTTATTCACTACATTTACTCTCGCTGCTTGGTTAAAATGTGCATAAACTACTCACACTTAAATGACTATGACTACCTTGTGCTGGCCTCTATTATGGTAAAGGAAAAAAGAGATGTTGCTGTAATGATCTTCGATGAGATGCAGAAGGTGGTTGACTCGAAGTCTATTCACACTCCACTTCCATGCCCATAGCTCATGTCATATATTTTGTCAACTCATAACATCCTTTATAATGTTTGCACGATACTTAAGTTTGACAGATCGCACCTAACCAGATTACACATCATGTTGCCAGGTTCCTCTACTCAACAACCGTCTCACAAAACCAAGGAAAAGGGTCAAGGTAAGGGATAGGCGCCTTTTGAATCTACTCCCCCTATTGACCCGTTTATTTTGGTGAATGTTGTCAAGACTATCTTTGCCCAAGAGCTTGCAGATTTTTAGGTGTATAGGCTTTGTCTTTGCAGCAGTTGTTTGCATAGCAGTTTTCGTTATTTGAGGAACGGTTATTCGAGAAAATCGAAGTGGTTATAGCCTATGCCTTTAAAGTCATTAATGCTGTTATGGATACTATGAATGCGTGGGATGAGTGACTAAGTAACGTTACAATGGCTATTCAGAAGCGGATGGACAGGTACGACTCCATGTTGTAAGAGTTAGCTGATGTTATGGTAAGGGTTCCTCAAAATGACCATGGTCATAGGAATGACACTATCGGTCCATCTAAGGTCTACATTATCACCGATGACTATCCTTAAGCTCTTTCCCAGGATGGCCCTCATGCTACTAGGGCCTAAGGCCGAGGCTAACACCTAAGGTAAAGCTCAGCCCTATCGCTCGAACGAACTCCATGCCCTTGCCAATAAACCCAATGAGGAGGTGTCACACTCACCCGGCTAAGCCACTTAAGGCACCCACGATGTCATCGACCCAACGTCTGCTCATGATAAGAATGTTGTACAACTGGCACGGGAAATAGCTGAGGAAGTTGGTCACCCAACTTCTTTAGAGCCTTCTGTGGAAATAGTGCCAAGTCCCTCAACTCTCATGGGTGCAGTGCCTATGACAACAACCGCATTGGTTCTATTCTCCTTACCAGCTACTCTATCTAGACTTTCCCAACACTTGGTCGCATTAACCTTCCCTTGCCCCCTTTAACTTCTCAGCCCCATTTGCCTAGTACATCAAAACAGCCACAACATAATTAGTGCTCGTTGACTACAAGCGTGCTTTAATGTTTTTGTAACGTTTTGAATTATCCATGATACTTGCTTATAATGTTTGTTTATAATGTTAAAAGTAACATTGACATCTTTATATTTATGATTTGACACGATAAGTCAGTTTTTATTTTTAGTTTACATTAGTTTCACATCTACCTATAAAAAACCCATCGGTAACGTCGAACCATAGGATGCCATGTTACCTGTAACCCCCTTCCTTATAAACTGTAATTATGAGTCAAAATGTGTAATTAGAACAGATTAGAGACCAGAGGATAATTAAAATTCATTTCCAATCCCTTCCTTCCAGTAGGGTTTTCACAAATTCTTTCAAAATTTCTGCCTTACCCTAGTCTCAAATTCAATATTTCGAATATAATTACCTGTGTAGTTAAATCACATTTATATATGAGAGTGTACAACAAAATCTTGCAACCCCCAGGTTTCTTATAAAAACTAAGGGTTCATACATTCCCATTTAGGGGATTACATAACCGTATCTAAAATAATATTTACATCCCAACAGTATACAGTAATCCTAAACCAAAATCCGATAACCAATAACCCAAATTATATTCCTACAGGAGTCCTAGCCGCCCTTAGTTGTCTCGTTTCCTTTGGAGCCACTTACCCTATCTGAAGGTTAGTCAAAGGAAAGAATGAGATTCAAAAGAATCCCAGTAGTAAAAAATCACTTATTCCACACATAAACACATAGCATGCAAGTAAATCATCAAACAGCACAGTAGCACAAAACACAACATATCAGCTATCACATATACATGTTGCCTCACTGGCATACACATAACATATTGCCTTAATGGCATTCACATAGCCTCTCTGGCTTTCGTATTGCCTCTCTGGTATTCACATAGCCTTACTGGCTTTCATATTCACAATTATCACAAAACAATGATAACACATATATACAATGCATTTACATATAGTATAAGGAAAAGTGTCACTACCTTGTTCTTTCCTGATGTGCACTGGCACCGGTTGCTCGCGATCAAGGCAAATGTCAAAGCCATAAACCAAATCAAGGACGATAGGTTATTCTCTATTCCATTTTCTTATCTTCACAACACTTAAAGTTGGTTATCATTTGAACTCTTTCGGTGGCTACTAGAAGCCTAGACACATGCCTGAAGGGTTGAGATAACTTGACTCTAAACCCCACTTTTAGAAGTGAAAACACTGATTTTTGACTATATACTCGAGTGAAGAAGACCTCACTCGAGTAATAATGAGATCTGCACTCAAGCATGGAAACTCACTCATGCGAGTGCTTGCCCGAGAGCAACCACCGAGACAAAAAGTGATCACAGCAGTCGAGTCTTAACCACAACACTCGAGTGGTAGCCTCATGCCCATCCGAGTCCTACAAAGTGAGGCACAAGAAGTAACTACCTGAGAGCAACATAAACCCTAGAATGAGAAGTGCGCTCGAGCACTGGCTCTAGCATCTGAGTGATAGCTCAACACTTGCAAGTGCTAGCACACACTCTTGACAATTTGGTTGTGAGTGTTTCCCTAAGACGTGAGTCCATAGTATATAACACTTTTGCACTCGAGTGAGATAAGGTTCACTCGAGTGATGACCTATATTACTTGCAAGTAAGAAAATCCACCTTTGCATTCTAGCATGGAAGTGTGACTGAAAACTGAAGGAAAAGGGAAAACAGGTTGCTGCACTCGAGTGACACCCCTGTGCACTCGAGTGAGGCTTATCAGAAGCCAAAACGCAGCAGATGACAGAATTTTCCAAAGTTAACCAATATACTTCTGATGGTCCCAAAATTCTTATCTAATACTACTCCCATATAGTTTTGCACAAGGAACCTAATGGAAACTTCAAAACAACCAAATTCTCATTTTAACAAGTTTTGCTTTTGGTCATCACATTACCATACATTAGTAATAGCAACAATTTTCCTTCCAAGGTTATAAATCAATTCCAATAACATAAAGACACAATAAGAAACCAAATCCTACATGATACACTAGGCAATTCATGCACTCCAAAATTAAACCAAAATCAGGGAAAATTTCACAAATGCCAAAACTTAACCAATGGTCACAATAAACATGTCAAGATGCTTCAAATACTCACCTCTTCCTCTTTCCAAAAGTATATTCTTGACTCAACAACTTCCAAATTTCTTCAAGCACTTAAACTCCACTTTTCAAAAATCTACAACCATAGCAATGAAGCTCTCATCACCATGATCAACATTAATGAAGAGTGTTTGAGCATTAGAGGTCATATGGGGCACTAACTTTAGGCTTTTCTTCTTTCTCTTTCCTCTTGAGCTCACACAAAAATGGAGGCAAGTGAGAGAAAGTTAAATGATGATGATGAACCAGATTTTTCCCTTGCACCCATGCTTCTAGTTGACTTGGAGGGAGAGAGAAGAGAGGAAATGAAATTTGACACTTAGACCAAATCCATGGCTCACACCTTGACACTTGACAAGATCTTGTTTCTCCTTCCATGGTACATATGAGTTCATACACACATAATTCTACTATTTTGACCAAAAATCTTAACCATTGATCTTTAAATTACCAAGGAGTTCCCTCTTAGGTAACTGACCAATCGGTCAGTAACTTTACATTTTCCCATTTTGCCCTTGATTATGGCAATTCTACTTGAATCACCACTAAGCACATTTTATCATTCTATTTCACATTACCATGCGCCCTCCCTCACCCTTAGGGTTCATTTAAAGCTTTATCACACAATTAAGCTTAAATGCGGGGTTTAGGCACTGTTTAGAACACATTCGGATCGTAATTCACATCATATTCTTTAAAAGTGTTTATTAATAATAATTACACTCACTTTTGAAGTCATTAGCCCTTAATTCCAAATTAGGGCATTACATTACCTCCTTCAACCAGATGTGAAAGGGGGGTGAGTCATGGTTGTTGCATATGCCTTATTAACAGCTAGACCTAAATAGTTCAACAATGACCACGTAAAGGGTAACGTCGCATCGTAACAGTGATGTTACTGTCACAATCACACTAGTTGCCTGTGGTAACCACCGCTTCCTTACACGATTACCTATAACCACGTAAAAGGTATACACTATATGCATATGGAGCATTCATCACAATAAAAATACATCGACTACTACTTCTTAACCACCACGTGCCCACAACTTGCACACCACTAACTCCTTGTTATTTCATATGGACATAACCGTAAAAAAAACTCGTGCCCCCTGATGGGTATGCAATGGTAAACAATAAACAACACACATCACTTTCAAGCTGCACAGAACAAAACGTGCTACATTACACACACATCCACCCACCCATTTATCCGTGATGTTCCCTCCATACACATATGCATAACATTACACATAACATACCCACAAGCAGCACAGTCGCGTCCATCTTCTACTCCTTTAACCAGAACAGCAAGCTGACACATCTATCCTACCATTCATTGCCTGTTGAACACAATGCATAGATTCCTGAAGTTTTTGAAAGACTTAGTCATGTACACGGTAGCTCAGTGATTCACCTATCGATAAGAGAGTTATCAGAGAGCATTCCATATACAATTGGCTTAAAAGTAGTGTATATGAAGGATCTAACCATAATATATGCTTCCCACGTAGCATTATCGGTGACAACTGAATCTGTGGTATAGTCTTACCTGAAATTATGGCCCTCCACCCCATACAGCATATCAAACATTGTCTTCCACTTGACCTTCAGCTTCTTCAGCCTATATAAGATGTCGTTGTTCCCTTTGAAGCCACATCCCTGCAGCTTTTCTTCTATCTTTAGTTCTAGATAAACCAAATAACCAGGTTTGAAACTGCAATCGTCCACTTGGTCACCTCTCAGAGCCATCTCCACCAACAAATCCACAAGCACTTTCTCTACTTCAGGGGTCTACACGCGACCTCGATGTAAATTTCCTTCCACCCTAGCATCATCCGTTGCTCCGTCATCCCCAATCTACCCCCTGAATTTTTCCTTCCAATCGCCCCCTGCCATTGTCGAGCCAGGAGAACTCACTTGCTTGTGACCTTTATAAAATCGTGGGTCTGTAACTTCATTGTTTGTCTGTGAGTCACCTAGGTCTTACATATTGTTTTATATTCAGGGGTAAAATGGTCATTTGTCATATTTTCCTACATCTCTTTCTTCCAACCAAACAAAAATTTTTCCATCAACCAATTTTATTTTCCACTATGTACCAAACAAGTCGAAGGCAAAATATTCTCCCTTCCATTCTATTTTGTTCCTTTCCCATTAATTCCACAAACCAAATGGTCCCTTAGACTTGAACAAAGAAATTCTCCCTCCGTTCACACACACGCAAAAACTATAAAGCACTTTTAATTAGGATTTTAAAAATAGTTAAAATTCATTAAAATTAATAAATAGGTAAGAAATATACTACCTTATGTCTTTAATATAAGATCCAATTAATCTTTTTAGAGAGATTAAGGAAGTTGAATAAATTACTTTAAATTTTTTATATTTATCATTAAGTTACTTACTACACTGGTCCTATTTATAAGTTCCTTTTAACTAAATCTCATATACCAAAGAGAGGTGGTTAACTCAATTATTATGGGGTAAATTTTCAATTATGCCCTCATTTATGAATGGGTATTTTTCAACTCTTTCTTCTCTATCTATCTTTAAATTATTTATTCATTGGTACAATAAATAGGGAAAAAATTGTCACAATCTCATTTATTATACTAAAACTGAACTTATAAATAAGACCAAATTTTTTGCACAAAAAGGACTTATAAATAGGACTAGAGTGGTATTTAGCTTCATTAATCTCTCTAAAAATAAAGTCAACTAGGTCTTATATTAAGGATATGAGAGAGTAATATTTTTCCCAACAATGCTCTTATTTATGAATGAGTAAACGAGAGAATAACAAAAATGATGAAAAAGAATGTATGGATAATAAATGATGCAAGAATAATTAAGGCAAAATAAGTAAAAGTATATTTATTATTGACACCAACTAAAAAATAAACTTATAAAAAAGGACAAACCCTTTTAAAAAATAGGAAGTTATATAAAGTCACTGAGGGAGTAATTGATAAGTATAATCTAGACCCCTCTTACTACATATGTTATCAGCTATTTTTTTTAAAACAAAGCAATCTAAAACCTCCTTTCTGCTATTTGTTTTGTTGGTGAATGGAAAATGCATGACTAATAAGTCAAGTGAAAGATCACATGAAGGTGGTAAGGATAAATAATACTCCCACCTGTCCTAAATAAAAGATAACATTTATTTTTATAGAGATATTAAGAAAGCTAATTAAACTACTTTAAATTATTTATATTTATCATTTTTCTCTAAACTATTTGCCTAACTTATAAACGAATATATAATCCAATAATACATAACATATGAAATGATTAAGTAACTTATTTCCTTAATCTCTCCAAAAAAAGTCAACTATGTCTTATATTTAGGATCATAAGGAGTATCTTTTTTTTTTACCATATTCTCACATCTAATCCCTATGTTCTAGTAGTGTAATTTTGATGGAAAAATACAAATATTTACTCACTCTAACAGTGCCCTACCATATAAACTTTGTAAGATGAAAAATATAATAAATCAGATCATTTTACTCATATTTGGCTAATAACTGGTATGAAACAATTCACCTTTTATTTTATTTTTAAGAAAAATAAAACTCTTAATATGAAAAAAAACATCTTAGCTACCTAGCATAAATAGATTTATTTTTCTTAATAAAAAAATATAATTTGAATTGTTTCAAACGAGTCATTAGCCAACTATGATTAAAATAATCTGAGTTATTATATTTTTCATTTTATGGGGTTCATGCGATGTCACTATATAAGTATTTCTCATTTTGATGTATCTATGTAAGGGAATCAACATTATACAAATATATAATCTCTTTTACATAAATTTAATCAAACATTTAAATCAGTCTTTTACATTTTGATTATACGTAATCCCCCTTCATAAGCAATAGAATATATGAGCTTATTTAGTGATTTTTTTAACATTTTAATAAAACACAAATGCTACACTTAGGATATGTGTACAGTAAAAAAAAATACCTAAATGCTATTCTTGGGAATGTGTAAATACATGGATCAGACTTTGTATTCTTGTGTGTTTGGGTTGAGCCCACTTGGTTAGTTAGTTAATGTTTAGAACAAGGCTTTTGCGGGCTAGGGTCTATTTATAAATAAGGAGCAATGTACATATTATTATCGTTGTTGTAATTTTGTTCTAATAATAATATATAGTATTCTTCAGTGATTCCAGGCCTCTTGGTTTAACATGGTACCAGAGCCCATAGGTTTTTGGTTTAATGGTTTAGGTCAAGAACTTTAGTTCGACTCTTCTTGTTTCTTGAATCCACGATTGGATTCTTGCCTTCACCGTCAGAGGAGTCTGCACGTTTATGGCTCTTATCGCACCTTCTACCGCATGATTAAGGCTCTCATCGCACCTTTCATTGGCAAACTTCTCAGCAATTCCTGACCAGAGTTCCCTTTTTTTTTGTTTGAGTTTCAAGTTCAACTTTACTTCCCTTCCATTTTGACTTCAGCAAAGCTAATATTTGTTTCAAGTTTGATTGTTCTTGCATGCAATTTTTGGTCTCCCGATTTGCCTTCAACAACTCTTGGTGGCACTGCTAAAAAATTGTTGCTCCGAGTAGCCATGGCTTGAAATTTAGTGATTCTTCTTTCTAATAAGGGCATATCTATCAAAGTATGAAATTGGCTCAAAATTGTTGAGATATAGTGACAGCACAGAGAGAAAGGAAGAAGAACTCTATTAAAGGTATTTCACATCCTATTCTTCACAATTTGTAAAGGAATTAGTTATGGGTATTTTTCTCGCCTACTATTCATGATCTCTTCAATCCCAAGATTATTCATCCGATAACACTATCTTTCTTTCTGCATCATGACAACCGACAGGAAGACATCAATGTTGGATTTTAATCATCCTCTTTGCTTGCGTCTGGTGGAT
Source organism: Inga leiocalycina (assembly GCA_963242795.1). Taxonomy (NCBI): domain Eukaryota; kingdom Viridiplantae; phylum Streptophyta; class Magnoliopsida; order Fabales; family Fabaceae; genus Inga; species Inga leiocalycina. Next base: position 29,682,298 of record OY725329.1, on the reverse strand, counting down.
ACTTAAGCCGCAACTAGTCTCTCAGGTCCTTACTAGTTGGGATAATTACCTAACATGGAGTATAGCAATAAAGCTTGTGTTCATGAAAAGCAAGAAGAGCATGAAAGAGGTATGGGATTGGTGTAATTCTATTGTTCTCTCATGGTTAGTCAATTTTATAGATAAATAGATTGCCAGTGGACTTGTTTTTTTCTCTTAACTCTCATTTGGTTTGGCTTGACTTAAAGGAATGCGTTGACAAAAATGATGGAGCCAAGATTTACTCCATTCATTGAGCAATTAGTTCTCTTAGTCAAGGAACAACCTCAATCTTAGTCTATTATACTAGACTTAAGGAACCATGGGATGAGTATGGGGCACTCGTCCCAATGCCCAATTGTCAGTGTCATTCAGCAGTTGAGTACTCTAAAATACAATGAGAACAGAGTTAATGGGGGCTAAATGACACTTATCAACATACTAGGAGTCAGATTTTATTTTATTGATGACACTACTATCATCCCCTAATCATGTATACTCTATGGTAATATAAGAGGAAACTCAGTGAAAGGTTACTGATGATGTACCTATTCTATCAAACAATTAGATAATAGGAGGCAGAGAATGTGCTCGACCGCATGGCTGGGGATGCTCTTAGGATCAATGCACCTATTCCAATAGGAGGGGACAACATAGAGATAATTGCTACCAGCTCATATGTTTTCTAGTAAATTCTTCTTTTACAAGGAATATGGGATAACTAGATGATCAGGCCAACCAAGTATCCAGCAATATCCATGCGAAGGCCTCGTTTAATCAAGATATAGCTTCCTCCTTAGCTCCTGTGTCACTCAAGTGCAATATAAGTAGATTCTGGAGCTTCTCAAATGTAACTTGGACCCAAAGGATGTTGCGAACAACGTCCAAGCCACCATACTAGGTTTGCTTTCCCATCTACTTAATCATGAGTAGATACTAGATTCTAGTGCAAGTTGTCACATAGTAAATAATATGGCTAATTTAGACAAATGCAAACCTTATAGTAGAATAGGGAGATGGGTAAGAATCCCAAATGGTTAGAAAATTAAAGTAACACATGTAGGAGAGGTTCAAATAAATGAGCACATATGTCTCACAACTATTTACTATGCTAGGGAATTTTGTTAGAATTTGTTCTCTGTCACTAAATTGACACTAGATACTTCATGCATAGTATGTTTCTTTCCTGACCTTTGTGTGATGCAAGATGTGATCAATAAAATTTCTAATGGACTTTATCTCCTCAAGAAATGAAATCTACCTAAGATAGTGAATGCTGCCATTAAATGTGATAGAGTAAAACCTAATAATTAAAAGGGATTGTTCTACCTAGACTTCTTCCATGATGTATCCATTCAGAAAGGCACTTTTGACATCCATTTGATAGAGTTTGAATCCATTGATGCACGCAAAGGCTAAAAGTACTCGTATGACTTCCAATCTGGCTACTAGAGCATATATTTCCTTATAATAAATTTCTTCTTTGTGATTATAGCCTTTGACCACTAATCTTGCCTTGTTTCTGACAATTATTGTGGATTCATCACGTTTGTTCTTAAATACCCATTTAGTACTAATGACGGATAGCCCTTAGGCCTGGATACCAAGTTCCAAACTTGATTTCTTTCGAATTAATTATGTTCTTCTTGCATTGCTATCACCCAATCATTGTCTGATAAGGCTTTGTCAATATTAGAAGGTTCTAATTTAGAGATAAAGGCAGAGAAACTTACTTCGTTAAGAATTTTATTCCTAGTTGTTATCCCCTCATTTACGCTACATATGACTTGGTCTAATGGATGACTCTTGTTGTATTTCCAAGCTATAGTTAGCTTTGGTTGGTGGGTCATTATTATCTTTAGGTTTGTTATCTAAAGAAGTAGGTGTTTTAGAAACAGTTTGACTTTCTTCTTAAAAGACTACCTCGGGCTCTTCTTCTACGGATTTGACTAGAGGTTCATTTTCAGCAAACACAACATGTATGGATTTTTCACCGACACAAGTTTGTTTATTGAAAACTCTATAAGCTTTACTTCTATTGGAATAATTTGAAAATATACCTTCATCGGCCTTAGGATCAAACTTACCTAAGTTATCTTTTCTATTGTTATGAACGAAACACTTACAACCAAATATGTGTAGGTGAGTAAGATTTGGTTTTCTTCCTTTGTATAGCTCAAGGATGTTTTCCCAAGCTTTGATCCAATGTAGACTCTATTGGAGATGTAGCTTGCAGTGCTCATTGCATTAGCCCAGAAGACTTATAAGATATTCTTCTCATTAAGCATGGCTCTGGCCATCACTGTAAGAACTCTGTTCTTTCTTTCCAGGACCCCATTTTGTTGTGGAGTTCTTCGAGCAGAGAAGTTGTGATTAATGCCATTTGTGTCACAATAATCTCTAAAGGCTTGATTTTCAAATTCTCTTCCATGATCTGTTCTAATAATTGCAATAGACATACTTTTCTCATTTTGCACTTTCTTGGCAAAAATGACAAACTCGCTAAAAGTTTCATCTTTTGAAGAGAGAAAAATGGTCCATGCAAATCTAGAAAAATCATCAACAACGACCAATATATACAAGTTACCACCAAGACTCTTAACTCTTACTGGTCAAACTAAATCCATATGGAGTAGTTGGAGTGGTTTCTTAGTCGTGATTTCCTTTTTGGATTTAAATGAAGATTTTATTTGTTTACCCTTTTGACAAGCATCACAAACTAAATCATTTTTGAAATGAAGTTTGGGTAAATCATTTTTGGATAATTTTCCCAGTTGGTGCATGTTGATATGAGCATATCTCTTATGGCATAGCCAACTTTCATCGGCATTATTCAAAGAATAGTTTTCGGAAACATTATTATTTATGTCAAGAGTATAGCAGTTACCTTCTCTTGTGGCTCTAATCTTGACCTTGAGATCGTACTTTTTAAGTTAAAGATCCTTCTTGCTTATTATGAGACATTCTTCTGAGTCAAATATAACCCAATTGTCTTTATCAGTTCTTTGACTTACACTTAGTAAGTTGTGGCATAGTCCTTGTACATAGTAAACATCCTTAACTTGTATTCCATCACTATTGCCAACTTCACTTATTCCAGCTATCTTTCCTCACTGATTTCCTCTAAATTTGACTTTGCCTCCTTCTTTGGCCTCCATTTTGGCAAAATTTTCTCTATCTATAGTCATATGTCCTGAGCATCCACTACTTATGTACCACTTGTTCTCGATGTCTTAAGACATATCTACAATCAAAGATGATTAAGTCTTAGGTACCTATACTCTCTTGGGTCCTTTAATATTAGTATAGATCACTTTTAGAACATTAATCCCTTAGGTACCCACTTATAGGTTCTTATTCTCCCTTCCTTTTTATGAAATCAAGAGGAAGTATAATGTTCTTTTTTGTTATAGAAATTATAATAGGCAAAAGGATTGGATACATGGATGGAATGTTGGAAGTAATTCGGATAGGCTTTTCCTCCTAATGTTTTCTTCCCTTTCTTTTTGTCTGTCTTTAGATCATATCCAATTCCAAACCTATCATTAGTAAATCTCAAAGCTTTCAAAATCACGTTGAGCATTTTACTTCCCTTAGTAAACTAATCAAGTATTTTAGTAAGGTTAGTGTTTTTCTTTTCTAAAATTTGACAATTATCACAAGACTTCATATTAGATTCTTTGAGTTTTTCTTCAAGAGATTTAACCCGTTTCTTATAATTAACTAATTTCTTAACAACGTTGATGAATTCAGAATGTAATGTATTATACTCAATATGTAATTTATCATAAATAGGGGCTGAATCATTTACCTTTTCATCCTCTGATTCTTCTTGATCTACAAAGCAAATGTTGGCAATTTCTTCGTCATCACTTTCTTCATTAGAGGAGTTGTCTCCCTATATTGTTGAAATAAATGCCTTCTTCTTGAAGTATTTGTTCTTCTTCTTTTCTTTGTTCTCCATGTACTCTAAGCATTCTGATTTGATGTGGCCTGGCTTTCTACATTAATAGCAGATAATTTACTCCTTTGTTTCCTTTTGGCTGCTAGTCCCTCCTTTATGGAAGTTTTTGAAGCCCTGACCCTTCTTCTAAAATTTCTTGAACCTTTTTACCATAAGGCCCATTTCATCATCATCCAGTTCTTCTTCCTCCTTCTGTTTCTTTTCTTCCTTAATCGTGTTCAGGGCTACTCCTATCTTCTTCTTTTCGTCAATCTTCTCTAATTCACATTTGAACTTCTGGTTGCTTTCATATTCAGAAAAACTTCCAAATAAGGAAGCTACTGAACACATTGATTCTCTCTTGGCCTCTTTTATCACCGTGACTTTAGTTTCCTATTCTTTTGAAAGAATGTTTAGTATTTTTCTCACTTGAGACCTTTGGTCATAGAATTTCCCAAGTGCACCCAATTGTTTTACAAGATAGGTATATCTGAGTTCAAACTCAGCAATTATTTCTCCTAGTTTCATTCTTAGCAAAACTTATTCTGTTATAAGAGTGTTGACTCTATTTTTCTTAATTCCAAAAGTTCCTTCATGAGCTATTTTCAGAGCTTGCCATATATCCTTAGCAGAAGGAAGTGTGTAGATTCTGAAAAACTCGTTTTGAATTAAGGAACTTTGAATCATAAGAATTGTCTTGCTATTAAGAGTTACGAGCTTCTTATCATTGTCATCGAACTCTGCTGTTGTTTTTAGAACCTTGAAATCGTCCATAGTTTTCATTGGCACATAACTCTGCTAGTGTTTTTGCCTGAAAATTCTTCTTTCATGAGGAATATGGGACAATCATATGATCAGGCCAACTAAGAACCCAGTAATGTCCCTGCAAAGGCCTCCTTTAATCAAGACATATTGCCTCCTCAGCTCCTGTGTTCACTTAAGAGCAATATAATTAGATTCTGGAGCTTCTCAAACGTGACTCAGACCCAAAGGATGTTGCGGTCAGCGTCCAAGCCACCACACCAGGTTTGCTTTCCCATGTACTTATCATGAGTGGATACTAGATTCAGGTGCAAGTTGTCACATAGTAAATAATATGGCTAATTTAGACAAATGCAAACCTTATAGTAGAATAGGGAGATGGGTAAGAATCCCAAATTGTTAGAAAATTAAAGTAACACATGTAAGAGAGGTTCAAATAAATGAGCACATCCATCTCACAAATGTTTTCTACGATAGTAAATTTTGTTACAATTTAATCTCTACAGCTAAATTAACACAAGAAAGTTCATGCAGTGTATGTTTCTTTCCTGACCTTTGTGTGATGCAGGATGTGATCAGTGGAATGACCAAAGGGTGGTAGAATTTCTAATGGACTTTATCTCCTCAAGAAACAAAATCTACCTAAAACAGTGAATGCCGCCATTAAATGTAATAGAGTAAAACATGATAATTAAAAGGGATTGTTGTGGCATTATAGACTAAGACATGCCCCCTTGATGTTTGAGAGATTTGCATGATGTAAAGTGTAACAACCTCCTTAAATTACCGCAAAATTCATCATTCCATCAAAAAATTAAGAAATATTGCATAACAACATATCAAAGGACCCTACCCATAGTACAAATCCCAGTATGTAGTAGAGTATTCAACATATGCAACGTATGTCTAAAAAGGCCCTTAAGTTTGGTAATATATATTATGCTCATGTAACTAAACAAGACATACAAATTGATATCAAATCAAGCCTCGTACACCTTCTTCTTGGTACCACCACGTAAACTCTCATCTAAAAAATAATAAATCGACAGGATAAGTCATATAAACCTAGTAACCACTTCCATTTTTAACAAGTATGCAGGGAATGATTACAAGATAATTAAGCAGGAAAAAAATATAAGTAAAATATAATCTTCCAAAAACATTAATAGTAAAAGAGAAAATTTTCATATGTATAGAACTCCCCCAGCCATCCTTATAACCTCCTCAACCACTGACAGAACCCATGGGCTACAACATATAATACATTTAGTCTTTTTGACAAAACTGCACTAAGCTCTCCAACAAAACTCATTTAGACCATGAGTTCTCTTTTCGTCAAACATTGAAAGGTGTCACCTGTCCCTTGAACTGACCCTTAACCCGGCCAAAGGAAAGGGTGATACTAAGAGCCCTAAGAATCTCAAAGTCATCCAATGTGCGAGCAGTGGCGGATATACTACGTGGTATAAAAGAATCAAATCTCCCTTAATCACCTCACCACATTCAACATCTCAACGCCACAAATGTCAATAATTTATTCTCATATATTCTATATTCAATGCTATGCATCATCATTTATTCAAAACCATTCAGACCCACTTAACTAACAAGTTTACCCAAAACATAATTCATACTATCATTGTACATTTTTCATATATAAAGTACTATAACATATTTATAGCAATTAAAAGTACCAACATATACTTATAATCACCTTAACAAGCATGCAAGATAAACTGAAAAGTAGTTACCTCGAGTTCTTGACAACCAAACTTGAGAAAATTCAAGTTCAACAAGCCAAGTTCACTCTATAATGAATATATAATTACATGTTAATAAAATTCATAATATTTGCTAACTAATACACAATGACCCCCTATAATTAACTCACTTTAATCTTCGTAGAAAATAACAACAATTTATCTATTCCTCAAATTCTTTTAAAAATCAAAATTCCTAAAATTTCTTAACTCTATTTCACACAATAAAGTTTTTAACAATAAAATTTCTCTAATCACTTTAACTTTAATAGTAAAAAAATATCAATATCAACATCCTAGATTAATTAAATCTCTTTTCTAGCTTATATGAGCATAATCTAATTATTAAATAATATTGAAAGCTCCACATAGTTAAAACCTTATCTAACTCTAATTTCTAATGTCAAATTAAAATTTAGAATTTCATATAACATCAAATCTACAAAACTAAACAGATTATAATTTCAATAACGCCTCCAATAACCCAAATAAATTATTTAATCTAAATTTAATCGGTTAAAAAGTCTAATATAGAATTATTTATAAGTAGGTTATATTAAAAAATTTATTATAAAATCTTATACCAACTAAATAACAAAAGTAAATTGATTAAAATTAACTATTAATTATCCTCTATATTCCTATAGAATTATATTGACAAAACTCAAATTTGCCCCAAAATCCTAATCTTAAAATTTTCTCTAATAAGCACAAAATTACTATCATAAGAAAGAGAAAATTATTTTGAACATTTTTCATAAAGAAAGTTTTGTGATTAGATGAGAATTTGAGTACCTTATTGATCTCTAAAGAACCAAAAATACTCCTCCTGGGGTCCTCATCGTCTACCTCTCTACACCATACTTCACTTGTGTGAAGGGGTTATTGATAAATACCCCTCCTCCTTCGTAAGGCGTCTAATGGGCCAATTTTAGTTTCTTTTTATTATTTGATTTAGGGGCACTGAAAAGAGGTGCCACTATTATCAAAAGTTGTGGAGGTGTCACCTATTGCAATTTTTTTATTTTTTAATATTTATTATTATTATTATTATATTTTTTAAAATTACATTTTAACCAAATCTCCTTTTTTTTTATTCTAAAAATTACGTACAAAAATTCATTTTTTATAAATAATTATTTCCTAATTATTTTATATCTTATAAATAAAAATCAGGATGTTACATAAAGAAGAATATATATATTGTTGATCATAATATATGTGAGATTTGCTTGCGTGCTAAACATACTAAATTGCCCTTTGTTTCTAGCACTTCTAAAAGTACTTGCTATTTTGAATTATTGCACATGGATTTGTGTGAACCATATAGGACACCCACACATCAAGGGTATAAGTATTTCTTTACCATTGTTGATGATTTTTCCATAGCAACATGGATTTTTCTTATGTTGTTCAAGTCTAATGCAATTAAATGTATAAAGACAATTGTTCCTTATGTGGAAAATCAATTTTCTACTAAACTTAAAACAATGAGAACAGATGACAGAATTGAATTTGTTAATCAAGAAGTGTATGAGTTGTTTAGCAATAAAGAGATTAGCCATTAGAAAAGTTGTCCATATATGCCTCTACAAAATGAAGTTGTAAAAAAAAAGCATCGGCATTTGTTAGAGGTAGCTAGACGCATGATTTTTCATTCTAATTTGCCTATTAAATTTTTCGGTGAAGAAATAGGAGCTGATGCATATAAAATCAACCGGATCTCCTCACGGGTCTTAGAATTTGTCACCCCTTATGAACCGTTGTATAGTATGGTCCTTGATCTATCTCATTTGAAGGTGCTTGGTTGTTTATGTTTTGCTGTAAATATGAATCATGCTGATAAGTTTGATGGTAGGTCTAAAGCCTATGTTTTTATGGGATATCCCTCGACTCAAAAGGGATATATACTCTATAATATAGAGACCAAGTCATTGATTCTAAGCAGGCATGTCACTTTCATGGAAGATAAGTTCCCTTTTAGGGATACAGAGTTTAATATGTTAGTGTCAATGGTTTCATCCAAGAGGGGGGATGAATTGTGCGATATTAAAATTTTTTTAAAAATTAAAAGTCTTAAACAAAAGATAAGGGTTGGCAAAATTTCACCGAAGTGTACACCAAATTTTATATTGGTTTGGCCTTAACCTCTGGACCTACGTCTAGTCCTTAAAGCGCCTATGAGATTTTCACTATACTCCCAAGATTTAATGGATTCTTGGCACCACAGTACAAGAGAGTTTCTCAATAGGACACTCACTCCACCTTACACTTTGTATGTTGACACCCTCACTCAAGGTCCCACTACCTTGAGACTTTCTTTACAAGAGTAATGAATAAGGTTGTAAAAACTCTCTCAAAGAGTTGATAAATGAATGTTGAAGAACAATAGGAGTATCAAAAAATATCATACAAAAATAGAGCACTTAATGCACATAATTGATTTTGTTGTTCGTAAGTTGCTCTGTCTTAAATGCTTTCGTATTTAGAGGTAGAATGTCTTTAATGACTATTGGGAGCATTCAAATTTGTCCGTTAGAGAATAAATGTAGTCGTTGACGAAACAGAGCATTCGGTTTGATCGAGGCTACTTCACATTTAATGCTTCTGACATCTTTTTTGCTTTTGGAAATCTTAAAGCTAATCCATAGATAAAATACCTCAAAATCATATATAAACTTGATTAGTAACATTTAAGAGTAACATATGAGATTATGGTGTTAATCTGAATGTTTATGATAGGTATCAAAATTATCAAGACGCTGATTCAAAATTCAGAAAAAACATTCACTCAAGTATGATTCAATGTCACTCGAGTGGTCTCTTATCACTCAAGTGTTCATGTGATCTTGTCCTGATAATTACTAGTGAGTGACCTGGTAGTGATGTTTAAGAAGATGAATATTACTCGAGAGCACATTTATTCACTCGAGTGATCTTCTACAGTTTTGAAAAAGGTAAGCTCAATCACTATCAATTAACTTGAGTGCACTTTTAGATGCCCTACAAGTGATCATAAATTCCTCGAGTGATTTCCTCAATCAATCGAGTAATCTTCATTAGAAGATCACATCACTTCAGCTTTACTTGCGAGTGATTCACAAGTAATTGCCATTACTCGAGTGATAATCACATCACTCAAGTGATTTAGTCTTTGTTGAGCATATCACTCAAGTGATATGCTTTACCAGATCACAACTCTTAGATCACTTGGAAGTGACTTACAAGTGATCCCTATCACTCAAGTGATTCGGACTCTGAAACTTTCACAGGTTCTGATCACCATCAAGTGACTTGCTGAAATTCTAGAAGTGAAAATTCATCACTTGAGTGCATCCACTATCACTCGAGTGATTCTTTTTGATAATCTTGGTTCTTACTTGGCAATCACTTAAGTGCTAAAAATTATCACTAGACTGATTTTCCCAAGACAAAGAAGATTACCATAGAGTTTTACTCTAATCAATTAGAGTGGAAAATCATCACTCGAGTGACTTGATTTATTAACTCAACTTTGTGTCATTCTTTTTGCTTGTCAAAATATACTTAGATACCAATATTTGTTATCATCAAAACATTATGATAGTTAACATAATAAACAAGAGGAAGTAGGACTATAATACTTTGACCCTTTTATTATTGATCATGATAGTCAACTATTTTCTAACAAAATAGTTCAGAATCACTTTGCAATAGAACTACTCAACCAACTCAAAGTAATATACCTACATCATTAAATCTTTATGAAGTAGGCCAGCATGAGACCGACTATCCTACTGGAACTGAACGAATTCAGCACTTAGGCAGCAGTCAACACCAAGTCAGGTCTACAAGAGATAGACACTTATTGAGCAGGTTTAATGACTATGACTATGAGTTTGTTCACTCTTTTTCCAATAGCAAGTAGAAGAACATTCTGATTTGGTAAATCGATATGCTTTATTAGATGTACTGACTTATAATTATTTATATATGCACTATCAACATTTCATTGGTTCTATTGATAGGGAAATTGGGCATGCTAATTATGAACAGGTAGCCAAGGACCCTAGGTGGGCAAAGCCATAGAAAATGAAATTAAGGCCCTTGAGTCTAATCATACTTGGAAACTAGTTACATTACCTAGAGGCAAGAAGCTTATAGGGTGTAAATAGGTGTTTAAGGCCAAATATAAGGCTGATGGAAGCCTAGACAAGTTTAAGGTCCTCCTAGTTATTAAGGGATATAGTCAAAAAGAGGGCATAGACTTCTATGAAACTTTTTCACTGGTTGTAAAGATTGTGACCATTCATGTTATACTTGTATCAGCTACTGTAAATAATTGGATGTTGTGTCAAATGGATGTGGATAAGGCGCTTTTGTAGGGAGACCTTTATGAGGAAGTTTATATGATGATTCCCTAGGATTTTGAGCAAAAAGGGGAGACTAGATTCAAAGTATGTAAACTAGAAAAATCCTTGTATGGCTTTAAGATAACGGAATGAGAAGTAACTCACTCCTTGCTAAAGGGCGGCTTCAAACAGAGTAAGTATGATTATGTCACTTTTCCATAAACAAACCAAGGAATAGAGCCAGAAAATTGGGCCGACCCCGTAGGGCCGATCCTATTAGGCCTGAGCCCTTCAAGGGCCGGGGTTATGATTTAGAGGCTAAAAAAGGAAGCGGGCCGAAAAGGGCTAGCCCTTTTAGGCCCGTTTAATATATTTTTTAAAATAAATTAATAAATATAATATTATTATATCAAATTATCAATATGAGAGACACCTAAGTACCTGATAGAGTATTAATAATAGGCAACTACTTATTAATTGGATTGATTTATTTTTATTTTTTACAATGGTTTATTTATTTTAACTAAAAAAAAGGGCTAATTTGGACATTAGATGATTATTTTAACTAAAAATTTATGATTTTTAAAAATAATGTATCTCAATTTAAAGCAAAATAATAAATAAATTATAAGACATGAAATTTTTTTGAATTAAAATGAGTTTAAGCCTGTTTAGACTTGAGCCCGAGAAGAGCCAGCCTTATAGGGGTGCGGGCTTCAAAAGTATGGGACTTTTTAGGAAGCGGGCCTAAATAGGCAGGCCTGTTTAGGCCCGACCCCGTGAAGGGCCGGTCCGTATTCCTGGCTCTTCCAAGGATGGTAAGTTGTATGTCCTTGCATATGTTGATGATTTGATGATTACTAGGAACAACATAAATATGATTAATGATGTAAAGAGATACTTGTACAATGAATTTAAGATTAAGGACCTTGGAACCTTAAAGTGTTTTCTAGGATTGGAATTGGTTCGCTCTAACCATGGCATACTTCTAGATCAAAGAAAATATGCCACTGAACTTGTTGATCAAACATGTTTTGATGAATCAGAACCAGCTTTTACTCCCTTTAAGCATAATCTCAAGCTCACTGCAGAAGAAATAAAGATGATCACTACCTTCAAGAACTAGGAGCAACAAAAGGCTTATAGGTAACTTATTGTATCTTACTTCGACAAGGCCTGATGTTTCATTAACTATGCAATGTTATCTCAATTCATGCAAACACTCAAAGAATCACATATGAATATAGCCCTGAGATTGGAGAGATACCTGAAAGACAACCCAGGTGAAGGCATATTTCTTTTGGCTGCTAGTCCCATGAGTGTAGAATGTTTTTGTGATTCAGACCATGCAGGATGCAAGGACACTAGGCATTCAATTACTGATTATCTAGTCAGATTAGGAGGTTCGTTAATATGTTGGAAATCTAAGAAACAGAGTACAATTTCCACTTTATCTACAAAAGCATAATATACGGCTATAGCAATGGCATCTTTTGAGTTAACATGGATTGTGGGGCTCTTTAAAGAGTTGTAAATATCGAACATAGAATCAGTAAAAGTATACTGTTACAAACAAGCTGTAATTCATATAGTTACGAATCCATTCTTCCACTAATGGACCAAACATATTGAGATAGACTGTCACTTTGTTCGGGAAAGGCTAATGCAAGGAATGATTACATTTCAACACGTAAAATCTTCTAAACAATTAGTAGATGTTTTAACTAAAGGCCTACGAGGGCCATAGTGTAACCCCCTGCCTTATAAATAGTAATTATAATTTGATAATGCGTAATTAAGATCGATTAGAGACCACAATCAATTTAAACCTTATTTAAAATTCCATCCTTAAGACGTTTCAAAATTTCTTTCAAAATCTATTAACCTGGTCTTACATTAACATTTTGAATATAATTAACCTGTACAATTAAGTTGCATTCAAAAATATCAGAGTGCACATTCAAGATTCCCGGTAACCCTGGGTTCTTGTATAATAACTAAAAAGGTTTACGGGACATACTCACTCCTTACAATTTCCCATTTAGGGGATTACATGTCCAAAAGCCAAAATAATATTTACAAATATACAGTAATCCCAACCAAAAGTATCACAACCGACTAGTGACTGAAAACAAAGTCCTAGCCGCCCTTAGTGATTTGCTTCCCTTTGGAGTTGCTTGCCTTGTCTGTAGGTTAGTCATAGGAAAGAATGAGATTCAAAAGAATCCCAGTAGCAACAAATCACTCATACAACATATAATCACATAGCATGCAAGTAAATCATCACACAGCAGCTCAAATACAAATCACACCCCACCCTCATCCCCTTTTACTATCGGGAAGGCTCGCAGTCCTTACCCGAACCATTATTAGCGACTCAGGGACTATTGGCATGGCGATGCATACGTATAGCCTTTCGGCTCACAATTAGCCTTTCAGCCTCCATATTGCCTTACGGCTCACATATAGCCTTTCGGCTTCCACATTGCCTTACGGCTTACATATAGCCTTTCGGCTTCCATATTGCCTTACGGCTTACATATAGCCTTTCGGCTTCCACAAGCGTTGCACCATCCGTAATCACAAAACAATGACAAACACACATATAAAGCATTTACTCATAGTATAAGGGAAGAGTCACTACCTTATTCTTTTTGTATGTGCTCTAGCACTGATTACTCAAGAGTAGTGTAACCCCCTTCGATAAACAGGCCGGGATTAGCGTTTAAGCACATTTGATTATCGAATAAGAAATCCGGGACAATTAAAAACTTTTTAAAACACCTGTACAAATGGATCTCCATCCATTTCATTCATTAAGACAAATGGCCTGTTTGGTCTGTTACATATACAATATCAGAGTAAGCACAATTCCCGACATTCACCCGAGATAATAACATTAATCCAAAGGTTTATACAGGGCATCATTGCCCATCTCAGTATCCATACCGGGGATTACACAAAACTAAACCACTACAATTCTATTTAATAAGTTTACATTTATCCAAAATGATAACCAGTTCAATATAAAACCAAAATATATAGCTAAGACTACCGCTGGCAGTCCTAATCGTCCTTTGCCACTTGCTTGTTTTTCGATCCACTTGCCCTGTCTAAAAATGTTATTTGGAAAGAATGAGATTCTAAAGAATCCCAGTAGCAACAGTTTATTTATATGATGCATATATACAAAGCAAGTCACATATATCACAATGCAACAATCAATATTCGAGACCGGGCTTTCGCCACGTTCCCTTCACTTTATACGAGGTCGGGCTTACGCCACGCCCCATCACTTTATCAATATTCGAGTCCGGGCTTTCGCCACGTCCCCTTCACTTTCACTACAATCGATGACTAATGCAAATAAGCAATGCAATACACATGATATAGGATAAAGTGTCACTACCTTTGTCTTTCCTTCCTTGAGCAGGCACAGGCCTTCTATGCTCCGGGCAGATATCAAATCCTAAAGTCATAATTAAGGATGAAGCATTATTCTCTATCCCAATACTCAATTAACTCTTCAACACTTAGATTTGGTTATCAATAATGACCCTTAAGAAGCCACAAATGCCTCTAATAAAACCCCTAAAAGGTTGGGAAATAATAGGGTGAAGATCTCTTTTCAAAAACTTAAAGTGCTGGAACACAGGGGTGGGCCGCGGCCCGCCCTTCCTTGGGCTGCGGCCCAAATATGGTCAGAAGGCCGTGGGCTGTGGCCTGCCACTCATGGGCCGCAGCCCGAAACAGGCTAGAAAGGTTTGGGCCGCGGCCAGCCACTCATGGGCCGCGGCCCAGAAATTTCCTGACTCTGGGCTGAACTTTGAAAAATCATAACTAATTCTAAAAAAATCGAAACGAGGTGATTCCAAAGCCAAATGAAAGGTATTTAAGTTATATTTCAAGAAAAAATATAGCCCCTCACTGGAAATCACTACAAAAATACAGAATTACCAAAAACTACACACTACTCCAAAACAGAGTTCTGTTTTTGTACCAAACTTTGGCAAAGCATAACTCTCAGAATACTAAATAAAATGACACAAAATATATGTCCATTTTGAAGATTAGGATGTGAAAGTTAAGACTGGAAAGTTTCATAATTTTCTGAAATCATTTGGTCACTCAAAATGTCCATACAAATAAACTGCCTAGACAGAGTTCACATTGACAGCATTTTCCAACTTTTCTACCAAAGTGTTCAATGACTCCAAAATCATTAACCAAACTCATTCCCACACAAAATCACTCAAGGAATCCAATGGGAATATCAAAATGACCAAATTTACAATATAACCACATGCCCTATTTTGACCAATACTCCAAAACCAACACAAAGTTCCCAAACTTTACTTTTAATGATTCAAACCAATCAATTTGTCCAAAAGACATCACAACATACCATTTCCATGATCATAACATGCCAACCTAATTTTCGAAAATAGGGCAGAAAATTCCAGAAAATCAATGCTCAACCAACAACCACAATATATATATCAAAAGGGAGTTAACACTCACATCTTTCACTTTGCCAAAGAGATTTCTTGATTCTTCAACTTTCACAATCTCTTGAGGTCACAAACTAACACCAATGAACACATTACAACCATCACAATGAAGCTCTTCATTCAAGGATCAACATTAAAGAAGGAAGTTTGAGCAATAGAAGCCATTTTCCTTACCTTTTTGCAAGCTTTTCTTCTTCTATTTTCTGCAACAATGGCAAGAGAGAGAGAAGAGGAGAACGAGAGAGAGAGATGGAGGTGGAGTGAAGAAAGTGCAAAATGATTATACTCCCTCCCATTTCAGTTTTTGCTACGCCTAGTGAGGGAAGAGAGGAGAGAGAAATGCATTTTTTATCTCATTTGACTTTTCTTTACCTTCCCCCCACATGTGAGCTTGCCATGTGTCCACTCCTCATTGGCTCTCACTCACTAAATCACCAATTAATCTCTCTAATCCTTCCATTAGCCATTTTAATTACACTTCTCATTTTCTCTTAGTTAGTAATTAATTTCCCCATTAATTACCAACTTATGCCAATAATTCCATTCTTTCAATTTTCCAACAATTATGACATATTAAATAATATTGTCACCAATATACATTAATTCAACTTTAATCCACTCTAAATCACAATTACCTTCTCAATAATCCTCATTAACCCTTAATCAAAATTTGGGGTGTTACAAGTAGGGCTAATATCGAATCCTAAAACCAAAACCAAGGATGTAGTGTCATTCTTTAATCCAAGTTCTTAATTCCAAAATACTTAAAGTTGGTTACTATTCATGACCTTTAGGTGGCTAATTAAAGCCTAAACACATGCCTAAAGGCTTGGGAAAATACTTGACCAAAGACCATCTTCAGAAGCCCAAAAGGTCATTTTTGGGGGTTGGCCGTGGCCTACAAATCCATTGGCTACGGACAAAAACAGGTCATGGGCCACGACCCAGAACCTCTGGCCATGGCCAAGAAAATCATGTTTCTTAGCTGAACTTCCAAAAATCATAACTAATTCTAGAAAAATTGAAATAAGGTGATTCTAAAGCCAATAGAAAGCTATTTAAATACTCTTCATAGGAAAGATATGAATCAATGCTTTCCATAACCACACAAATATAGAGTCACATAAAACTCTACACTGCGCCAAAACAGATTCCAGTTTTAACATCAAAGTTTGAACCACCATATCTCCTAGCTCACAAAATGAAATGACACAAAGTATGCCATTTTGAAGCTTGGAATGTGAACTTTAAGACTGGAAAGTTTCATAATTTTTAGACAACATTTGCCTAGTCAAAATGTCCACACGAGCAGACTTCCCAGAACAGACTTCCAATGGACATCATTTCCAGTTTTGCAACCAATGTGTCCAATCCAATCTAAACCAATTCTAATGACTAAATACCACAACATGACACCATTTTCAACACAAAACACAACACAATTCATCCATTCCACAATTATAAAAAATTAGGGCAAAATTCCACAAATCACAAAACTCAACCAACAATCACAATAGTTAGGTCAAAAGTCATTAAATACTCACCTCTTCCTTTTTTCCAAACCAATTCTTTGATTCCTCTTCATTCCGAATTCTTCAAGCTCTCAAACACTTTCTTTCAAAAATCTAAAACTATAGCAATGAAGCTCTCATCACTATAAACAAAATTAAAGAAGGGTATTTGAGCATTGAAAGATAAATAGGGCACCATACCTTGACTTCTTTCTTTCTCTTTCCTCCTTCTCAAGAAGGCCAATGGAGGAACAAGAGAGTGATGAGAGATGATGAAGATGAAGATAGGTAGCAATTTTTGGTGCCCAAAACGTCCAAATAAGGGAGAGAGAAGAAAGGAAAAGTGTTGAAATCTTGACCAAGATCCAAAGGTCCATAAAGTGCCATGTGTCACACTCTTGTTTCATCTTCTTGGGCACACATGGGATTCCACCCTTTTAATCACATAACAATCAATCTCAACCATTGATCTTTGAGTTACCAATGAACTTCCTCTTCAGTAACTGATCAATTGCTTAGTAACTTTACCATTTTTGCCACTGATTATGACAATTCTACTTGGATCACCACCAAAATCATCTTATCATTCTATATCACCACCTTATGTGCCCTCCCTATATTTTAAGTCAATTTAGATGATAATCCATAATTGAGCTTAAATACTGGGTTTCAGCGCTACTTACAACACATACGAATCACATTTGAGTGCCAAATCACATCATATTCTCCAAAATGGTTTATTTATCAATAATCACCTTCACTTTTGGAGTCCTTAACCTATAATCGAAATTTGGGATCATGCTAACCTAGGGCTTAGCAATCCACTTATTTCAGGCTTATTCTCTAGCCTCAAGCCTCAGAATTTAGGGTATTACACATAGCATGATTATATTATGAGCAAGTTAAGAACCTATGAGTATAGGGTTCCTAACTTAAGGAGGAGTGTTGGGAATGTGTTAATATATGGGTCATACTTTGTATTTTGTGTGTATTGGGCTGATCCCACTTGGTTTGTTAGTTAGTGTTTGGAATAAGGTTTTTGGGGACTGGGGGTTGTGTATAAATAAGGATCCATGTACATATTATTGTCATTGTTGTAATTTCATTCTAATAATAATATTCAATATTCTTCAGTGATTTCGGGCCTCTTGGTTTAACAACTATGCTTGAAATGGTATTTATTGAGATATTTCACCCACCATTGTTCCCTGTGAAACAAGACAATTTATAGAAGAAATTCTTAGGTACTTTTGAAGAAATTTGTGTGTACTTCAGTACTTAAGCATTTCTTCCTGCATGTTCCAATCCTCTTGTTTTGTTCTCTCTACCCTTTCTCTTATACCCCTTCTCCCTATCATATTAGCAAGTAGTTCACCTAGCAAGTAATTTCACTTTTTGATTAAAAAATTAAATGTCATATCTAAAAAAAAGTGAAAATTGTGCTTCAATTTGTGTTCCAATCTAAACTTTGGGAGTAGATACTCTCAGTGGCACATTTCCTCAACGTCTCTTAGAAGTTCAAAATCATGTCTATCTAGTTCATCAAATGGTTCATAGTGGGACATGTCATGAAGCTCTTAAATGCATCTGAACGTCTCAAATGACAACATATTGACAACGATGAGCTTCTGAAACTCTTAGCGGGAAAGACTTGTAGAAATGGGGGTAAGAGGGTCCAATCTCTGTGTTAGCATTTCAATTTTGTTCTGCCATGATAGTTGGCGTGAAGCTCCAACGCTTAAGAGATCTCCTTTAATGCTTTTTTAAATTTTGTTCCGAAAGGTGGGTGCAATTTTTGAATCTCAAAATTATCTATAACCCACTACTTCTCCATCTATATTCGATGGACGGCTATGATTATAACAAAAATAGATGATCAAGATTTAATTTTAAGGATGCTGAGATGCTGAGGGAAATTGTCGCTGAGAGGATCCAGACCTTAAGAGCTTGTTTGGTTCAATTCCATAAGAAAGGATTATATGTAATCCTAATGCAACAAACCGATTACAGCGTTTGGTTGGGCTTATGTAATGTAAAAGGGATTACATTTTGTAATCCTGATTACATTATTTGATGTAATCAGAATTACACTGCTAGGACTAATGAATGAGGATGGAGACATCCTGTAATTAAGTAAAAAATACATTATTGCCATTATAATTTTTTTAATTTGACAAAAGTGCCCACTCATAGATGTTATTAAATATTAAATGTTACTACCATTAAATATTTAAAAATTAATTATTTATATATAAATTTAAAAAAATATTACCCCATTAAAAAATAAAAAATTATTTTCCACCACTAAAAAAATTAAATAAAACACAACTCCACTCTCTCACACCCAAAGAAAGTCTGCCAAAGGAAGCAAGGAAATAGAAAGTGAGTTTTGAAGAACAACTAGCAAGGTAAGGTGATTTTGCTTAATTTTCACCTTGTAAATCACCTTTCCAGCTTAAAGTTCCTTCATGAATGTTGTTTGCCTTGCTAAGAGCTTTATTTCTATGGTTTTAGATTTTTAAGGGTAGGTTTTTTGTGCTACCAATCAAGGGACAAAGTAAGAGAAACAAGAAACAAACTCTAGAAAAGGCAAGAGGTGAGTAAGAGCTTTGATTTGGACCATATATTGTGTTGATTGGTTGAATTTTGTAGAATCCTGCTTGCTTCCCTAATTTTGGTTGTGTTAGGGTTTCAGGGTTTCATGTTGATTTGATCATAGAAATGGTAATATATGATGATTCTAGCAAGTATTGTGGTAAAATTTGCAAGAAGTCACTTTGTGACAATTTAGGGTTCTGTTTGGTCAAAACATGGCATGAAGAAGGAGAATGATTTTGGTAATTTTGAGGTCTCTAATGGATTCCTTAGGCAAAATTGTGTAGGAATAGGTTGTTGGTATAATTTTAGAAAGAATGGATTTGAAATCCGAAAAATGGCATTGAACATAGTGCTACCAGTTAGGGTTTTTGTGTGGCAGTGTAAATGTGTTATGTTTTTAGGTCATTGAATGTTATCTAATGGCCATAAAAATTTCTAGAATAAAAGTAGATTTGTTAAGCTTTTATTTGACATGTCATTTGTGCTATTTGGATCAGTACAATAGGAATTATGAATTTTTAAAGTTAGGTATTGAATCTGATATGCTTTTTTATGGCAGTGAGGCTTTAGTCATAGTTCTGAAATTTTGTGGCTGGAATTAGCTATGAGTAATATTTCATCTTTAAAACAGACTCAAAGAGCTTTGAGTAGGAATTTAAACCACCTTAATTAGAGTTCTATATAATTAGTTATGAATTTTCAAAGTTTGGTCAAAATACTGGCAACTTTTGCTACCATCAAATTCAAGAAAGAAAGGGCTAAATGTAATTAGTATGAACTCCAAGGGTGAAAGTAAGTATATGGAACTAATGTAGCCCTTTAAGAATTCATTTATCATGGCACTAGTTATAAGATTATATATCTAGGGCCATGAGAACCCTAGAAAGAAAAAGCATAGAAGAATTTCCAAGAAGTTTTAATGGTTGGAAGAAAAGGTGACAAGAAGAGGACACAAGTCTAAAATGTAGTAAACTTACTTAACCTGCATGCATATGATGTGTTATTGTGTACTGATTTACAGTATTGCTTTGCTGGATTATGTGAAGCAAGTATGAATGAATGAAGCTCTGTTTCTGTTTATACTGTGGCCATAGGTATGTTGCATAAAACATTGAGCATATAGAAATGTCATGATGTGAACATGAGCCTATGTAGGGCAAGCATATCATGCACTAGCATGTATCTTGCATGCATTGTTAGTATTATTTGCCATTGAGATTCCCCTGAATCTCACCTTCCCCTACCAACCATATAGGTTAGTGAGTAAAACAAGGAAGAATGCTTGAAGATGAATCAGAAGGAAAGAAGATGAAGAATTGAAGATTCAATTGTATTTGTTTTTACTGAGTATAGAATGTTTACACTTTATGAATTTATATGATATATGTATTAGAATTGAATGGTAATTAGGATCACTAAATCACTGAGAACAAGAATTAACTGTGATATGTGGTAAGAAGAATGACTAATGAGTCAGAAATGAGTAATAAACCGTTAAGGAATTAATGATTAACCCTTCCGATACACAATTAAAGGGGTATGTAAGACAGGTCTTACATTTTGGTATAAGAGCAGAGATTTTGGCATTTGGCTAGTATGCTCTACTACTGTTAATAGGTATATTAATACCCTATTAGTGATCCAGCAACTACAATGGAATATGGGTGATGGACTAACCCATAAAAATAGAATTTTCCCCGACCACCAGTTGGTGGGCTATTATAAAGGAAGGGGTAGAGCTATATATAGAGAATGAAACAGAGTAATAGTCATGTATAGCCAGTAGAGAAGGGTATAAGCTTTAGAGAATCAAATCCCGTGATGGCCTGTGACCCAGATTTCAACCAAATTTTGTGGTTAAGCATGCTTAAGTATGAGTAATTTGAGGATGGGTGACGCCTTGGGAAGTACCATAAAAATTTAAAACCTCTTGATTAAAGGCTTGAGTGCCTTGAAGAATGAAAGATGGTGATCCTTAGGGATTCCATGAGAATGTTAGAATGAATACGGTAAAGGTTGAGGATAGGCTTAAATCCGATTTATGCTGAAATAGTGTTTAGGTCGAAATGTGACTTAGGTTGCACTATGGTTCTGATATATAGAAGTAAGAACCTTGTAAACCTTATGAATAATGCTGAATTGTTAGCAATGGTGATTTCAACATGCCTATTGGGTATTCGAGGATATTAGCTAGGGATATTCGAGGTAAGAACCTTGGGTTCTAATATATAGAAGTGAGAACCTAGGGATATTCGAGGATATTAGCTGAATATCATGAAGGTTAAAATAGAAGATATGAATCATGATGATTTCAGCATGCCTATTGGGTATAGGTGAGGAACTAAGGAAAATGATTTTTCTGATATACTTCATGTTGAGGTTATAGAATTTGGTCGATGAACCTAAAAGTTGGGTAGGCATCTAGAAGGTTGCTACCAATAGAACCGTGACCTAAGAATCAACTAATAGTTAAATCGATTCTGTAGGAATTTAATTGATTTGAATGATTTAAGGTACAAGAATATGGTATATATAGGAATGAGGTTTCTGAAGGATGCTAGTTATTAATCTAGCATAAGGAAAGATTTTGATTACAGAACATTCCCTTGGAAAGAAAGATTGACAGTTTGTTCCTTGATATAACATAGTGATAGAAAGGAAGAGAAAATATATAAGTTATGGTCTTATAGTTGAGACAGAGAATAGAATGTACAAGTGGTTATGGCTTTCCTATACGATATGGGTAGATGACCCGGCTTGGGAAGTTAAATTTGCAATTTTTCCTGGAGCTGAATTGATATCAAAAGTCCATATAGAATGACCCCAGATGAGATGACGGAATCAAAGAAGCAGATCATAGAATTGCTAGAGAAAAAAGTTTGTGTGACCTAGTGAATCACCATGGTATGCTCTAGTGTTATTTGCTGGAAGAAGACAAAAGAAGGGAATTAAGGAAGAATAGGCTCGATCAGACAGAAGTAGTCAAGTAAACTCTTGCTCTCGTATCTCATGTAATAGTTCTAGACGTATATGTATACCATTAAATATATTCGTGATATGAATATATGGTGGGCAATAAGACCTACTAGGCTAGTGTGTCCTTAGGCCATCAGACCTAATTGTATTCAATGAGAAGCCCTAAGTCTTGTAGACCAGTATGTCTTTAGGCTAGCAGAAGCATTTCATATGAAGGCCTAAGCCCATTGGGACCAATGTATCCATAGGTTGGCAGACACATCCAAATGGTATAAGAATGATACCAAGTGGAAGCCTGAAGCAGGTGAAAACCTGAAAATTGACACCGGATTGTAGCCCATAGCAAGTTGTCAAACCTGATAAACCATCTGTATGAAACTTGACCAGTTAGGTCTTGTGAATGAATATGAATGCTAACTGGGCTAGTTAGGTTCCGTGAATGAATATGAATGCTGAACTTGATTAGTTAGGTCTTGTTAATGATAGGAATGCTTGATAATGGATGGTTTATTTTGCGTGCCTTGTGAAAATTACATATATGTATGCATGACTTGAGTAGCAAGGGTTGGAACCTGAAACGTATTCAAAATTGATGACCTTCTAGAACAATTATGTAGTTCATGTAAATTATAAAAAATTGAACTTTGAATTGGTCATTGCACCTGCTGTATTTGTGAATTTTTTGAACTAAATTTTCAATAGCCTTTAGACCAGTTTATAGTGGTCATATAAGGGCCATGTTGTCTTATAAGAAGGGATCTTTGGTGGAACCCAGAACAATGGAAGCAATACACAACTAGAAGAGGACAAAAACTGTTGCAGAAGTACTCAGTTTTCTAGATCTTGCCAACATTTATTCAGATTTTTTGTGTGAAATACTTTTCCATTTATAAAAGCTCACGTGAAAGAAAGAATTGTTTAAGTAGGATGATGTCTATGAGAGGAATTTCATAAAGTAGTAGGAGAGGTTGAAAATCATACCAGTGATGAATATTCACGATTTAGGAATGTGACCTATGTAGTTTGTAGAGAATGCGATCTGTGTGGTTTGTAGTAAAGCGATCAGTATGGTTTACAAAGTAATGAGAAAGAAAGAATGGATTAGGAAATGTCTTGATGAAGTAGGACGGAATGGTGTGTTTCTCACTAGTAAAACCCTCATGAGATGAATTACCCTGCTCATGAATTTGATTGGCAGTGATTATGATTTCTTTGAAAATGTAATAGCACTATTTTGTATGATGTGATTGTGAAAATGTGCTATGACTACAGGAATTTTGAATATTTGAAAAATAAAAAAAGTTGAATAAGAGACAACATAGATAAATAGAAATGCAGTGACGTGATTACCGTTACTAATACTTTGGATTGAAAAAGTGGTGTAGTTGTCGATCACGATAATATGGGAACAGAAACTGATAAGAGGGTTTAGACTATGAACTTAGCAAGTCAGATAGTACTTGCTAGCTATAGTGCTAGTCGAGAGAAAAGTAGTTTAAGAGCTTGAATTGAAGAAGGTTAGACACAGGATAGACGAGTAAGGTCTATAGAAATAGAATTGAATGGGAAAACCTCTAGAATTTGAGGTGTTGGTAGGGAGTAGAAATAAAGAAATTAAACCCTTGCTATAGTGGTCTTCTTAGGATATTATTAAGAATTGGACCATTAGCAAATTTAGAGGACAAAATTTGTAATACCCGAATTTTAGGACTAGAGGCTAGAGAATAAGCCTGAATAAAGTAGACTACTGAGTCTAGTTTAGTAAGAGTCCAAGGAACGCATAAGAAACATAATGACTTTTAGAAAGAACACTCAGATTAGATTGTGAATTTTTGTGCGAATTAGTCAAAAGAAAGTACCCGATTCCTTGAGGATGTGTCAGAATGACATAGAACCTAACTCGGATCCAAAGAAAAAGGGAAATAGTGTATAGAAAAAAGTAATAAAGAGAAAGAAAAGAAGTAATAGCACAAGAAATAATATTGCCATAATCAAGGGCAAAAGAGACATTTGCCACTTTATCTTGAGGTTAAAATCGGAAAGCTAAATGAAAGGTTAGGAGTTGCTCTTGAAAAGCAAGAGTAATTATGAGGGTTAAAAAGCAAGATAACCCTCCTCTCATAAGGGTTAATATTTGGTCCAGATGGTCAATAAGTCTTCTACTTTTTCTAAATTGGTAGGTTGAACAAAAAGTAATTTTGCAAGAACACTTTGGTCAACACATTTTTCTCTTTAATTGGGCTCTATAGTTTTGGTTAAACCCAAGAAAAGAAAGAGAGAATTTAATTTGAAACCATCTTGTATCCATTGAATAAGTTAAAAAGCAAAAGGAAAGAAAGGAAGAAGGAAAAGTCAACAATTGCATATTGAAAAATGTCGACTCAAAAAGCAAGACAACAAGAGATAATTGGTCAATATTTTTCCTCCTTCTTGAATAGGAAATTGGTCAACCAAACTACCCCTTTTCAAAAGCCAAATTTTGGCCAAGACTAAGAAAAAGGGAAAGAGAAAATATCCATTTGATTAGCTCAACAAAACATAGTTAACTAACTCGGTGACTTAAAGTAAGAGGCCACAATTTTATGACATATCATTTCCTTAGCTTTTTGGAAGTGAATTTCGGCTAAGAGAATTAAATAAAACATAACTCCACTCTCTCACACCCAAAGAAAGTCTGCCAAAGGAAGCAAGGAAAGGGAAAGTGATTTTTGAAGAACAACTAGCAAGGTAAGGTGATTTTGCTTAATTTTCACCTTGTAAATCACCTTTCCAGCTTAAAGTTCCTTCATGAATGTTGTTCCCCTTGCTAAGAGCTTCATTTCTATGGTTTTAGATTTTCAAGGGGAGGTGTTTTGTACTGCCAATCAAGGGACAAAGTAGGAGAAACAAGAAACAAACTCTAGAAAGGGTAAGAGGTGAGTAAGAGCTTTGATTTGAACCATATATTGTGCTGATTGGTTGAGTTTTGTGGAATCCTCCTTGCTGCCCTAATTTCTGATGGGTAATTAAAGTGGTACGTAAAATGGGTCTTACAAAGGACATTGAGGCATTTAAGATTTTAAGCTTGAAAGTTTTAAGAAGACAACAAAAGATTTCCAATATCATCATCGACAAACTTAAATATAAAATTGAAAAAAAAATTACTTTAAACATTAGGATTAAAAAAATTACTCAATAGTTATTCAAAGTAATTGAATTGCTTTATGGATATCTGCTATTGCCATTTTATCTATTAGGTAAGATAGGTAAAGAACCAACATTGTGATAGAAAAAAATCATGGACACCCTATATGATTCTTGAGCCCCAATCCTGATATGCCTCTTTGAACTGATTAAAATATACTATCTACTGTGAAAACTTAAATAATGCATCTCGGCCATTTTAAAGAAAACAAAATTCCTAAAATAAAAGACAAATATGTTATGGTTAAGGTGCAGATTAGCCAACAAATTTTTACTCTGGGAGCACCTAACACAAATAAGTTTTAAAGATGGAAAAAATACAAATGAACAATTTAAAATGAGGCAAGTAGCATAATACCGTTAACTTTAGCCTAACATCTATTTCTGTGTGAATTAAATGTTGTCTTGGTGCAGGTAAGAATGTTGGAGGGATAAGACGTGGCAGGTGAGGGTTTTAAAGAGAGTTGAATGAATAATTGAAGAATCAGACCAATCTCCTTCTCTGCAACTCTATTACATGACTGAAGAAGAGAAGGAATGCTTCATCATCATCATCGATAGGAAGAAAGATCAAGGTGGGAAAGGCGATCTAGAAAAGTAGGCTTTGATGGCTGCGTCTTCATCATCATCACCTGGAAGATGCAGGTAGAGGGTCATGCTTCTCTGACAGCTCAGTTGTGAGGACAAATATAAACCTCCAAAGAGGTACTGTCGTTATAGAATGGCGGAACTGAGATGGACGGGTTGGAAAGACGGCAGCCTAAGTCAGAGGTTTTACGGTTGCCCATACTACTACCAGTATGCATGCATAATTTTTGTCAGCTTATGATAACCTACACACTCATATTTTAATCAGTTGAAGAATCTCTTAGACATTCACCTCTAATCCTTCAATCTTGCCTCTTGACGCTAATGGGTTTCTCTGACTTTTGACTATGGCATCTTTTAACTTGTCTTTTGATTCTCCGGATGCTAAGGAGTACTTCCCGTCTTATGTTTTTTTATCAAGCCTATTTTCTTATTACTTAACTATTCTATGTTTTGAAAAATAAAAAAATTACTAGTGATAAAACCCAACGCATACATATGTATGCCATATTACCATTTACCCTCTCCCATGTCACCAATTTGAGTCAAATTTTTTTCCTCACTAACTATTTGATAGTCAAAGTCTATGATTTTAACAGTATTATGCTACTTGCCACATTTTAAATTGTTCATTTGCATTTTTACCCCCCTTAAAGCTTATTTGTGCTAGGTGCTCCTAGCGTAAAACTTTGTTGGCCAATATGCACCTTTACCCAATATGTTAAAGACAAAAGAATAGAAATAACACCTGTGGGCCATCATATAATACTTCTCATTGCTTTCTAAATCTTGGTAAAAAATGAAATTGCAACAAATAAGTTACATGTTTTATGAAATAAATTTAATAAAGTGGTGCTTTGGAAGGACTTGCCTTTGCCTGATCACTTTCATCCTCATTTTCAAGAGTTATCTCATTTTTCTCAAACACATTTCCATGTGTGAAGTTTAGATCCATCTTGCACAAGCAACATTAGTATCCAAGTAGCCCTGGAGTTTCATCTAGACCTGCTTGTAATTTTCTCACCATTAGAAATTAGTATTCTATACATACTATTATATTTAATTAACACTATCAATAATCCAATATATAAGAAAAGTAAACTACTACATGACTAGGGTAATAACTCAAAGGATAAGATATCAACAAGCAAAAAAAGCATCAAGAACTGATGGTGGTTGGATTGAAAAGGGAAAAACGTGATTTACCTTGAACTGAGTCAAGAGTTTAAACATTGTTCTGGCTTAGTTTTATTTCTCTATCTTTTCTTTCCTAATGTATATAAAAAAAAGAGTTCAAACATTGTAAATAGAATATTAGGAGACCTATTGGTTACTTTTACATTGGGCAACAACCTTATTTGTATGAAAAATGTCTCTTTTTCATCCCATATCCCTATAAATATATACTGTCAGTTGAAGTAGTTCTGCCAGTGAACGTCTGTTCAACTAGATTAGCAACGCAAATAATGTAGTTTAGTATGTACTATGAATCAAGCCAAAGAAATACTTTTATTTTAAACAATCATGTCAAAAATTAAAAGGAAATTAAAAGTATAAGGGACTTGACCATTTGATTTATGAAAACTCATATTACAAGAAGAAATAAAAAACACAATACCTTTGATAAAAGAAGATGGAGCATTCTTGAGTGTATATGGTAGGAATTGGGAAGGCCTCCAACATGGGAGAGACAGAGATGTGATTCGTGGCCCAGGAGGGTGAGATATAGTTACACGGATTGAGGGAGGAATTGTCTGTGATGTACTTGGAGTTGATGAAGCAGTTCTGGCCCTAGTAGAAATGGGTGAGCGAATAGTAGAGATAGTGGCTTGATAACGAACATTAAATGATTATAAGAAGAAGAATGTATAACTTCGGCCACATATGGGCTCACCTATAAGTTTCTTGATGTATTTTGAGATTATAGACCCACTCATCATGTAGTACCTATCTTCCATCTTTGGTGATGTTAATTTCCTATTATATCTACTGGCCAATCGAAGCAACTCCTGCACCAAACCATTATTTCCTTTTATAAAACGTGATCGAATCAAAGATGAGAAGAATCCATTCTCTGCTTGTGTTCAGTTTGGAATGGGGAATAAACTTAAAACCATTCTCTCCAAATCGTGAACTGTAGCCTACTACTAGTAAAGAAAGAAAAAATGAGGGAGATTTAAATTCAAACAAATGTTTTAAATGGAAGAGTAAAATTTTTCCTGGAGATTCAAATTCAAACCCAAATAGCTATATGTAGGAGAGAAGGGAGAATTAAGAAGTAAAAGGACGTGATTGATACTGATAAAATAGTAGCCACTTATATGGGATGAGTACGGATTAAAAAAATAAAAGCTAGTGAGATAACTCAATAGAAGCTATATAAGCTGATCACAAAAACCCTAGCCGTACTTTTCCCGGTAACAGTAACACAAGAGGCAAAAAAACCCTACCCACAACTGTTCATGCGGTTCGAATTATCCTCAAATAGAAGAGATATTGATATGAAAATAAATTTTGCATTTGTGAAGTTCCTTTTTTGCCCTTCATAAAGCTTCAAAATGACATCTTGGACCTTGACTAATTGACAAAAGTTGTGCCACATCATCACCTATAAAATTAAACTTACAACGGGAATATCTTTATTTCACAACAAAGGAATAATAGGAGTAACAAATATTAATTAAAAATATAACAATTTAACCACTACAATTCTCAAATTACCTTTTTACTAAAAATCTCACATTAACACTTAATTATGCCCGAAATACTCAATTAAGTCCCTCAAAAGCCTAAGATTAATTACTAAAAATATAAAATTATTAAGCTCTATCAGTAATATTAAATTTTTGATGGTTTAGTTTTGAGATTTAAGCTTGAGTTTGAAGTTTGGAATTTTAATGGAATTTTTAATTTGAGGATTTTGGGATTTTTGATAAAGTAAGCTATTTTGGAGTTGCTAAGAATTTAATAGAGTAATTTGAATTCGTGGAGATGGTAGAAATTTGTGTTAAAAAGATTAATTATGGTTTATAGGAGATTTGAGAAATTTTCTTTACTTGGAGAGTACAAACTTTAACTATATAGGTAAGCATATGGTTGAAGTGCATTGGTTAATATATGTATATAATATATATATATATAAATAAATAACAATTATTGATTTGGAAATTAGAAATTAGTAATAAATTACCCACTACTACAGAAATCGCGATATATCACAGCTATTATCTACCATAAATAACGGTTCTGAACCATCACATATGCTGGTGCTATAAAAAGCTTGGCACAGATACATTATGATTTCAAATTGTTCTTTATTTCGTACATATTTTAATAGTTATAATATAACACCCGTTATGTGTTAAGGTTTGGTGAGGCCATGATCTACCAATTGTTGCGATAATAATTAACAGGCACATGTAAACAACCGTTATAATATATGGTAATGCTTACATGATACATAATGGTCTCATTTTACAATCGATATTTATTCAATAACATACATAACGGTTTGTACATAAGAACCGGGACTTTTAATAAAAATTAATAACAGTCTCACATAGATAACTGTTATTATTAAGTACGTAAATAACGGTTTATAAGTAAGAAATATGAACAGTTATAATACATGTCAATTTTTATATAATAACCGTGATGTATGGATATAAAATTTAAGTGAGAGTTTTTGAACTAGTTGATCTTATCTTTATATATAATAGAACAATAGTACCTTCCACATCGAGTGGCTATGCAATTTAGTATAGATCAAGACATTTCAGGCTTTGTGGGGAGAATCAGTGACAACTGTTGATGTATATACGTGAAATGTAACTGATGACCTATATATAATTGTGCCTTTTCACATGAATTAACCCCTAGAAAGCTAAGGACTCTAGGGAAAAAACTTATACCTTTATCAAAAAGGGTGGAGGGGGTATAGGAACCCTTGAACTCAAGGGTTTAAATAACCCCTGCACCTTTTTTTATACAGTTATTTGTTTTTTACCCCCTCTTCCTTTACTTTTTAGGCTTAATTGCTGAAAAGACCTAAGGTATATATGAACACTTACGTTATTATATTTATAAGATCATTAGAAGTATAGTTGATTCTTGCCACAAGGCCTATAAAATCTTGATCCATCCAAATTACATGGCTACTCGATGTGGGAAATATTACTCTATTATATATATAGAGACAAAACCAAGTAGCTTAGAACTCTTACATTAAAGAGTCTTTGAGTAATCACAATGTTAAATATCATAGCTTTTAACTTGGTGCTACCTACTCAATAGAAAAACAAGAGAGGAACCTTCATTCAGAGCAATATGGGATTTCCAAAACAAACATAACTTTACAAAGCAATTCAATATGTCACCTGAACTAATTTATTCACAGAGCTCTTTCATGTATGACTCTCATCGGTACAATTGAATTAGTTTATTCATCACATCCCTATTGAACGTTTTGAAGTAACTTATGGAGATATAGGTATGTCCAAAAAAGAAGATGTATTTGGTTAGGGGTCATATCTCCAAAAGTTACATAAAAAAAGATCAATAAAGTAGGAAACTTTAGTCAAAGCAATGTGTTGACAACTTCTTGTAATAAGAAATGAACCTTTGATCAGAGTAGTAATAGGTTTTGTAAAACACCATAACATCACCAAAAAAGCAAGTTAATGTCACAGTGAATGCTTTATCGCATCATGAATTTACAAAGGCATTGGAGAATAGAGCATTAAAGGAATGCAACCTAGTTAGGGCTCTCAAACGAGGAAAACAAGAGTTAGGGCAAGGGAAAGCAACTTGCTCGGTAGTCGTTGAGTGATAGAACTCAATATTTATATATTTTAGTAATTAATCTTAAGCTTTTTTGGGACTCAATTGAATATTTTAGGCATAATTAAGTGTTAGTATGAGATTTAAGTGAAAGGATAATTTAGGAATTATAGTGGTAAAATTGTTATATTTTTAATTAATATTTGTTATTCCAATTATTCCTTATTTATGAGCATAAGATACTAGCTTTGTGAATTTAATTTTGTAGGTGATGATGTGGCATAACTCTTGTCAATTGGTCAAGGTCAGATGTCATTTTGAAGCTTAATTAGGGTAAAAGAGAAACTTCACAAGTGCAAAGTTTATTTTCATATTTTGTCTAAGAGGAGATTAAATGAGTAGAGGCCTTGTTTGGTGGTTGCAATTAAGTGCCTAATTCTAAATTAGATTTTCCCCCTCATCCAAACATGCCTCAACTCACTTTCTAGCATAAAGATAAAAAAGATGTGGCAGCTTCAGGAGGATTTTTGGGGACCAAATTAGTAAGGAAAAACCTAATTATAGAGTTCATTCCCACCATCTTCCACCATCCCCTCCTCCATACCCATCAACATCCTCCATTCTACTTTCATCCCTCCACCTTGTGTCCTTTGAGCTGCTCAACTATAATAACTTACATTTTGGGCCTAGATACCTGAGAATAAGCCTGTATCAGGTAGACGATTGAGCCCATTTCGGGAGGAGTCCCAAGGATATTAAGAGATAAAAAGACTCTCAGGGACTAGCCCAATTGGGCAGACGGCCTTGTATGCGTAGGTAGGAAAATCAAAATGTTAGAGTAAATGTGCATAGGACATATATACGGTGCCATAGGGTTGGTTAAAAGATGCCATCCAGCTATGTCATGAGGTATAGAACTGATTGGTCGAATGAAATATGCCAGTGTAGGTGTGCACATAGCATTTTCAGGGCAGACATGTGTGCCCTGCATTTTTAAAGAAGACACCGATATGTGGTGCCATGTGAAGCCCACATAAATACTCCGACTTGGCATCATGCAGGCTTGCGGTCTCCGATATGCATGACACAATCCCAAGTAAGTTCTGAGTGAAACTTAAGTAGATACTACTAAAGTAACTTTATTAAAGTAGCTTTAATAAAGTAAGTCATGATAGCTAATGATGACACAACTTTTATGGTGGCACCTAAAGAGAGTGACAAGTATCCCCTTATCATGATATGGTAGAAGAGCACTTTTGTGTTGGATGAATTAGAAGACGATAAGTGTCCCTCATGATGACCCTTACTTTTTGCCTTTTGTGTTGGCATACTAATAAGATGCCACATGTCACCTGAGTCAGAGAAATCCGTCGGTCTCCGGTTTGGTCATGTACTTTACTTCCCAAACACCGAACCCAAGAGTTAAGGGAATTTGTCAAGCCTCACCCTCCACGGACACATGAAAGGACGCCTTTAAGGAGAGAGAAAGAGAAGACAAGATGCTTTAATGACACATGGTATCTTGGTCTTTAATCTCTTGACACTTGGTATACTAGGAGAACATCAAATTTCAAGATAAAATCACAACCTTCCATCCTTCTTTATTAGTGAATTCAGCCAGCATCTAAAGGAAAGAGAAAAGAAATCTAAAAATTGAAGACAAATTGGAAGAGTAAAGAGAAAGGGTCAATAGTGAAATCCCCAAAGTTCTGGAGGCAATTCCAGCCCCGAATCACCGATATCGTCTGGTAAGCCCTTTAGAAAAGTTCTTTTACTTATTGAGAGCTTCATTTCTATGGTCTCATTTTTTCTAATTTGAGGTGTTTTGTGTGATCTAGCTAACTGGAGTGCCGCTGGAATACCAAACCGGTTGTAGAATCATGAAGAGTTAAGCCCAAGCTTCATTTTGAATCGATTATCTTGTGGTTTTGTTGAGTTTTCATGGATTCTTGAGGCTAGCTTGATTTTCAGCCAAATGGAATTGTGGAGGTTTAATGTTGGTTTAAGCTTGAATATGGTGAAATCATATGTTTAAAGACAAGATAAGACTAGTTTGGTTGCTAAAATACAAACTTGATTGTTGTTGTTTTTGGGTATAAGTTTTGGTCAGGGGAAAAAACTAGGAAAGGAGAATTACTTTGATATTTTTGAGGCTAGAAATGGATTCTACACATGATTTTGTGTGGGCATAGGTTGTGAACATGATTTTAGAAGGGTTGGATTGAAAACTCAAAGATTGAAGTTCAAATAGTTGTTCTGCCAAACTTTATTTTTTGGAGGCAGTCTGCTTATGATGAGTTTTTGAATGATCAAATCTTATCTAATGACCACGAAACCTTCCAGAATAAAAGTAGACATGCTAAACTTTAATTTTATATATAATATGTGTCATTTGGATCTGCATACTGAGACTTATAAATTTTTGAAGTTAGGCATTAAAAACTGTAATGATTTAATGGCAGTGTGAATTGAATTGTGTGCATATAATTGGTAGTAGAGGTATTTTTCCCTTGAAGTAGACTTATTAAAGAAGGTCAAATAGAGTTTTTAACCACTCCATTTTGGATTTTTTTGATTAAGTTATGATTTTTGTAAGTTCAACAAAGAAACAGGGGAAATTTGGAAGTCTAGATTTTGGCTGCTGCCAAGCATTTTGGCTGTGGCTAAGCACCTGAGCTGCTTCTTGGCTGCAGCTAGATTATTTTGTGGCAGTGGCCTAAAAGCTTTTGACCTCTTTTTGGATATGGCCAAAGAATTCTTAGTTGCAGCCAAAACCCCAATTCCAGTATTTCACATTTTTCTGAAAGGCGTCAACTTGTTTAGCATTTCCTAACTTCTTGGACATTCATATATACTTCCATTGACTTGCTATTATGGCTCTAATGATGTGATTGGATATCTAGGGCCATAAGAGGCCTAGGAAGAGAGAATGGAAGGCTTTTCAAGCAACTACAATGGTTAGAAGAAATGGGAATAAGAGGAGAACATAAAGGCAAAAGGTTGTGAAGCCTTCCTGACTTGTATTTACTTGATAAGTATGCTTATGTATTGATATGTTTAATTGCTTTGATAAATGGTATGAAGCATATATGAATAATTGAAGCTCTATTTTTTCTTATGTGATAGCCATAGGTGTAATGTGTAGAGCATTAAGCATGCAAGTATGTTATTATGCTGACATGATTTATGTTAGCAAGCATGTCATGCATTAAGCTTGTATCTTATATGCATAGTTTGCAAAGTTTGATATTGAGATTCTCTTAAATCTCACTCTCCCTCTCCTAACTATATAGGTATGATGAGTACAGGAGAATAATGCATGAAGATATGTGATGGGGGAAAACAAAAGAGAATCGAAGATTTAAGTGCAATGCACTATTTATATACTTTAATTAGATTTGTGTATTTTTTAATATGAATATATTAAGAATGAGTAGAGAAACACTCTGATGTTAATAAAAGGAATTAATAATTGATTAGTAATAATAAAGTTACAAACTATTAGAATATGCTTCCGCAAGATTTTAAAATTTACTGAAAAACCTGCTCAACTACAGGTTCGAATCCTATCTTGAGGTTAAGAACTGAAAGTGTTTTGAAAAGAATATCACTTAGTAGTTCAAATTGAATTCTAAAACTCATCAGATCGATTACAGAAATAAACGAGTGTTACATAAACCATTTGGAGAATTGAAGAAGCGAAGAGGAAAGGAGCTGCTGTAAGAATTGAAAAGGAGACTGACAATTGAGGAGGTGTCCGATGGAGAAATTGAAAATACACAATCTGCTGGACTATTGGAGGAAGACACGCAAGGACTTGGCTAGACTGAATTGAATATTGGATATTGGAAGAAGCTTGTGTAACACCCACTTTTTATTCAACAATATTCTTTTTAAATATTTTTGGTATTTAATTGAATAAAATGATGAATTTTGGTGCCCTTGACATGATAAAAATATTCTTAGTTGAGGTTAGATGAAATTGGGCTAAAACAAAACATAAAGTGCAATTTTTGTCTTCAATGAAGCTTATTCTTAAAGCCCAAAATAATGAATGGAAGAACACAAACTTTTGAGCTCAACACAGTGAGAATTTCAGCCAATAAATAAGGAACAGATGAAGGCCTAAAAGTAAATACAAAAATGTAGGGGCAAAATAGTAATTTTCCAAAAAAGTAAGAGATAATTGTTTTTCCTTTTTCTTGAGACCATTTTCATCCAAAAAGGAGAATGAAGGAGAAAAATAATAATTTGGATATAAATATCCAAATCGGTGCATTTTTGGCCAAATAAAAAAGATAAAGAGATGATGATGAAGTCAAAAGGTCAATAATTGCAACTAAGAGTAAAATATTTATGGAGACAAATTAATGTAATTCAAGAAACTTTCTCTTGGTTCCTTTAAGACACATTTTCGGCCAAGTAAATGGAGAGAGAGGAAAAGATGATGAAAAAAAAGAAATTGGCATGTGTTATTTACAATAAAAATGCAATATTTCTAAGGAGGTGGAAGTAAGATTTTTAATAGGCTTTTCTCATTCATTCAAGGCCATATTTCAGCCAACTTAAGAGAATAAGGGAGAGAAGGAGTTAGATAAAGAAAGAATAAGAACAAGTAAAAGCAAGTGGGAGCTCAAGTGATTCAAACAAAGACAAGGTGAGTTGATGGTGATTTTTACTTGTTTAAGCCATCTAACTCAAAGGAAACCTCTTCTAATCTCTTCTCCGTCTTGAATAACATTTTTAGCAAGCAAAATCAGAGAGAGAGAGAGATATCATCTATGGTTTAGAGAGAGAAAGAAGGAGAAATCAAGGTGAGCTTAGAAACTTGTCTTATCTTGATGATTATTGCTTGTTTTTGGTTGTTGTGGATGTTTATTGGATTTGTGGGTTGATTTTCATGGTTTTGTAATTTTGGGGATGCCAAATCCTAAGGAGTTATGCTACCCAAATTTACATTAATCATTAGGAGATTGGGTGGTTAAACAAGCAATTACAAGTGAAAGGAAGATGTTTTATGGATTGAATTATGAAAACTAATTTTTTTCCCTTTCTTGGATAAGTTTCAGCTAGTCCTGGGGTAGGGGGTTAAGGATGGAATTTGATTAATTTGACCTTTCCATTATGTTTAGAATGGAAAATCGCGTAAGGTATATGTTAAATGTGAATTGTGAAAACCATTAGAATGTAAAATGACAAAATGATTCCTAAAACCCTAAGTTAGGGGCTGCCAGGGTAAAATCATCTTTTGGTAGTGAATTAGGAAATTTTGAGGTGAAAAATGGATTCTACAAGCGAAATTGTGTAGGATTAGCCTGGGTCATAATTTTTGGAAATATACAGTTGGACCAGGTATAAAGGGACTTGGGCCAGGTCCCTGGGGGTAGTTTGGTCATTTTGTAGTTTTAAGCTAAGATAACCAACAAAAAGAGTGTAAAAGAGATTAGAGTAGTACATGTATGAGTAATAACTGAATTCTTGCAAATTTGGATCTTTAGGACCAGACAGTTGGCCTAAGCCGTGATAAAGATGTAGAGCCAGGAAAAGAGATTTAAGGTAGTAACTCTATCTTTTATATACTATGTGAACTTGTATATGCTTTATGTATGCCATATTTTTTGATATGAATAATGCACACACATTATTTGATTGGTGCGGGTAAAGCACTAGTACTGTCTGGGGAGAAAAGCACAAGTACTCCAACGGCCCAAAGGGGACCCAGTTATGATACATAGTGCAAAGAAGGTATATTGCCTAGTCTGTAGTCTTGAGCCTAGCTGAGGTACAGACAAGTAGGGGTTCTAACAATAGTAGGCCTTGAATACGTTCACATACTGATTATTTTGATTACAGTGTTATTATGATGTTGCATTATATGGTACTTGGCATATTTATTTTTCATATTTTATATGAGTGATTGCATGTTACTATGGAGATTCGTTTGAATCTCACCCTTTCCAATATTTAAAAACATTCCAGCAGAAGCTAGTGGCTTTAAGGGTAAAATGGTAAATACTGGAAAATGAGGATTTTTGATTAAGAAGGCATAGGTGTTGGTTATCGTTAGTTTATTTTGGTAGTTTGGAACTATTTGTATATATTTTTCAAATCCTATAGGGATTTCCTGTATTATAAACAAGTACTTGATATCACTATATTTGTGCTATTTCTGTATGCATATGGGACTATGCCTTTATTACTCTAGCAAATATCAAAATGATGTTTTGATATTTTTAGTGTTATTAATAATAGTAGGCCCTGAATATGTTCACATACCAATTATTATGATTATAGTGTTATTATGATGTTGCATTATATGGTGCATGGCATATTTATATTTCACATTTTATATGAGTGATTCCTTGTTACTACTAAGATTAGTTTAAATCTCACCCTATCCAATATTTAAAAACATTCCAGCAGAAGCTAGCGGCTCTAAGGGCATAACGGTTAATACTAGCAAATGAAGATTTTGGATCAAGAAGGCATAGCTGTTGGTTATCGTTAGTTTGTTTTAGGTGTTTTGGACGATTTGTATATATTTTTCCAAACCTATGGAGATTTCCTATATTGTAAACAAGTACTTGATGTCAGTATATTTGTGCTATTTCTGTATATGCCTATGAAACTATGCCTTTATTACTCTAGCAAATATCGATATGTTAAGGAGTTTGACATTTTGGTATCCGAGATAAAAGCGGTTCTGACATTATCAAAATAGTATATTGTATGGTCTTGTTTACATGGTGATAGGAACGGTTTGTAGAAGGTGGCGATAGTGAGCCATCTTCCCCCAAATCAAAGGATTCCTACGAGACAGCATCAAGTGCAGTGTCAAGCACCGGGTGGCGCTAAGATGATAAGGACACCTCGAAAGAGAGTTTAAGATAAGCCATTGTATAGGCTATAATTGGGATTAAAGCTAGTACCCAGTGCATCTGAGGGTGGTATTGAGCAACCATTGTTAGACGGTACTAAGTTAGACTTGGGTATCGTTGACATTTTAGGTGCTGAGATTGCGCATGAACAATACGACCTATAGCCGGATAAGGAGTTGTGGGAGTATGTCTAGGGTAGATATCAGCGGGTTGTACTAGCACAAGATGCTTCGATTAATCAATAGCTCTTATATTTAGATGTCGTGGATTCACTATATTGGAAACAGGTTCTGTTGGAGCTAGATTGTCTAGATGACTCCTGGATTTTCTCCATGATAGACTTCTTTCTGTGCATAACATTTTGGAATTGGAGGTTGAACGAGATTGTCAAGCAGGTTCCAAATGATAATTTCGGAGAGTTTTCAAAGGACATGATGGACTATGTGCAAAAGTACATATATTAGGAGTGATCCGTAGTCCAAGCGTGGTATTTTGGTGACTGGAGGCCGCTGGCATGACTTTTGAGATGAGGGTAGTCACTGGGTACATGTGGCTAGTAGTAGATAGTACCAGTCACTAGTGGAAAATCGAATTTTTAAATCGGTTAAAAAAGACTTTTTAGACCAGTTGTGTATTAGGTCTTGTTACACCGGTCTAAAAAGTCTGTTATTTTTTAGACCAGTTGTCACGACCAGTCTTAAAAGTATGACTTTTAAAACTGGTTGTTCCTAAAATAGGTCTTAAAGGTCTCCTTTAAGACCTGTTGTGCCTACAACAGGTCTTAAATATTAGACCTTTTAAGACCGGTTGTGCCTACAACCGGTCTTAAAGTACTTTTAAGACCGGTTGTATCTTCAACCCATCTTAAAGGTTCTATTTTTTTTAAAACGTCCCTTTTATATATATACGCACTGGACCACAATGGTTGAATTCAAGTTTTGCACAGGTGAATATATATTCTCAATATCATGTTAACAAGAAAAATGTCAGAATGATAACAGAAATAGAACCCAACTCCAGTAGCAGGTTCAATGAACCAAATTTAGTAGTTATATAGAACAATCACATATTTCAATTTCAATCTTCAAAGGCAGCAGTCTACAGCAGCAACAAATTTTTAGACAAGCTAGTCACACATTGATGAATATGGCAACAATTTAATTACAGTATGGAAGAATATGGCAGCAAGTAATGTATACTTCAATGGCTCAATTTCAGCTCAAATGCACTTGTGGTTTCAGTCCCTAACTTAGCAGATTGGGATAGTATTTCACATATTTAATTTACTATGACAGCTTTCCAAAGACTCAATTTTGTTCCAGCAAGCTAAATGAAGTTCAAATGCATATTTTCACCAATTTTCAAACAACATGCACTTCAAACAGAAGCTATAAACAGGGAAAAAATAGGAATGAGTTCAGACAATGTTAACAGCAGACCAGTGTAATAGAATGTGCAACAAAACTTAGATGAAGATAATGCTTGACTTAACCCAACCTGCAGAAACAAAAAGCAGTCAAGAAATTCATATCAAATGCACAGAAAATGCCAAACAGATTTGCTCAATTTCAGTAAAGGCTTCATAATGATGTAGAAATCTATTTAAATCCCAGACTTAAGGAAACTATGCATGACAACTTAATGCACAACTTTGACAGTAATTCCAGTTACAATAGAGTGCAAGCAAATTTGTCAAGAATTTAGCCAAAGGTACTGACCAACCTTAATTATTTTAGCACTAAATAACACCAACAGTGCAATTAGATAGTAAGGAGTACCAAATGGCAACAGTAATAAATCTTAAAGCAACAGAGAACAATACAAAATGCAAAGGATGCAATGGAGTGCATGTATTTGTCTATCTATATGCAACTCCTTATGTATGAAGTAAGTAACAGATTGCACATAAGCAACATAACATATTTCACAAAAGCAATGACATCAGCAAGATCAACAACAAGCACAAATAAAGGTGTAAGCTAGGTGACTTTAAATAAACTTCCAACAAATGGTAATTAGTGTAGAAAAAGGTTCAAGATCAAATGTCATAATTTAAGCAACAAGCTAAAATTTGATTCCAGGAACTCCAAATTCACTCAATTTCTTGCAATTTCAATGTGCAATATGAAGTTGTATAA
Source organism: Inga leiocalycina (assembly GCA_963242795.1). Taxonomy (NCBI): domain Eukaryota; kingdom Viridiplantae; phylum Streptophyta; class Magnoliopsida; order Fabales; family Fabaceae; genus Inga; species Inga leiocalycina. The sequence continues at coordinate 29,642,322 of OY725329.1, read as the reverse complement.
AACTAAAACATAAAGGAATGTCCAAACAGATGAATTTGCTCAGAAATGGATGCAAAACTTTGAAATGACAATGGCAGCAATAAAATTCAAGTATTGATACAAGCAACAGCAGAAATTCCTCATTTTTATAGAATACAAAGGGAAGAAAAATTACAAAGGTCAATCCCTCAAACATAGATTAAAAAACTCACTATTTTTGTAATAGCTCATAGATGAATTCAGCACAACATGTGTGAATGAAATCAATAACTTCTTTAGGAAAGGGATTAACAAGATCAAACATTTGTAACACTAAAACCAAACAAAACATTAACTTAGTAACTTAAAAACAATAAAGTAATACAAAAGTTCTGAAATATAAATTTACCTTTTGAGTAAAATCAGTCGTGCCTAGATTGATAATATTGTAAATGTGTCTCAAAACATAGAAACCATATAAGTTGGACCCCTGTAGTTGCCTACGGCTCTCAGAAAAAACATGATATCATTAAAACAAGTATAAAGGCATGGCTTATTACATTCTTTAAACAAATCAATATGTACTAACCTTTGGCATGATCCATGCAGGGTTCTTTAAGTCACGAACATGCTTACCACAAGTAGTGTGTAGGAATGTCCGCATAGCCCTATGATCACAAAATCACAAAGGTTATTTAGTTTTCACAAATTACATAAACTTTGCACGCAAAAGGTAATAATGCAAGAAAACTTATGAGTTCATTGTCTTTTTCAAATCATTCCCTAGTTTGAAGTGCAGGGAGCATAAGAGGATGATAGTGAAACTACTCTTGCATAGAAGAACCAATTGCCAATGACCACTGGAAAAAAAGAGAATAATATTAAGCAAACATAAAACATTATATAAATTATAAAATATAAGTTTGTTTCTTACCCATGCACATATGGAGCCAAGAAACACTTAGTTTCGGTTTCACTAAGCCTCTCTGATAAGTATGTATATCTGATAGCAGCAGTGAGCCTTTTCTCTTAGATTTAATGGGGGCATAAGAATCCAAATTTTTTGCTTTTGTCAGAGGAGACCAACCTACGATGCATGTACCTATAATAATGCAAGCACATATATCAAAGGTAAACGGTGAAATTTTTAAAATATTTACTTTGAATTACAGAAGATACTTACATTAAGAATAGTTGGACAATCCCAATCATAAGATTTTGTCTAGGAGCTATCAAGGACATCAAATCATCCCTTGTAAGATAGCATGTCACCCCTGACTTGCCAACAACTGAATTCGTAGGCCAATATCTTGTTTTAAAGGATGTATCAAATGCCATTAGAATCACCTGTTGCATGATATTCAATGGAGCATGTGAAACTTCTTGAGTGAAGGGAGCTAGACTTGGTGGGGCTTTGATCGGACTTTCCTCAAGTCGAACAGAAATAAGGTTCTTTGGCCACAATATGAAAGTACCCCGGACATCACTTACAATCTTGAAATCATCATAAGGGATAGGGACAGGTGCATCTGCAATGATCACCTCGTCAACTGATGCTCGGACTTGATCAGCTTCCATTTGTTGGTGGTGGACAGTTGATTAGAGGTTATACACACTACCCTATGCAACTAGCCATCTCAGAGGATCCTCAACAAAAATGTCACAAGGCTTAGTAATTTTTCTTGCATGACCCTCTGATGACTGCCTGATGTTGCAACAACTCCCTTTAGTATTCTACTTAATAGGATCAAGTGATTATGGCTATTAGATCCTATATGCTTTGATGATAACAAAGAATGGACTAATGATAAAAGAGAATATGATAACAAATAAATTTGAACAAAGTAAATAAATGGCAAAGCATTACTTGAAGTAAGTACTAGAGTAATGAAGAAGAACTGAGAGAAAGAACAAAGGAAGACCATCACTGACAGTTTTAAATGTTTACTCGAGTGATCACTCGAGTAAGGAACACTGTTACTTGAGTGGGCATTCGAGTAATATTGTAAGAAAATGTTTTTGAAAGCACTGCCAAAATTTGGAGGAAGTTACTCGAGTAATCTGCAAACTTATATGAGCCATTACTTGAGTAGCCTCTCGAGTAACACATGAGAAAAGGCTTACTCGAGTAGCCACTCAAGTAAGCAGGTCAAAAATCTTCTAGTAGCTCATGGGCAAGAAATACAACATTTTACTCGAGTAGCCACTCTAGTAACCATATGAGGAAAAGGCATTACTCGAGGGAGCACTCCAGTAATCTGCGGAGTTATTTGATCCATTACTCGAGGGACCACTCGAGTAATCAGGTAAACAAAGAACAAGTACTCTCGGTCAAGAATTTGATGCAATTACTCGAGTGAGAAATAAAGTAATCTGTAAAGTTATTTGTAATTTACTCAAGGGGTCACTCAAGTAAAGTTTGAAGAAAATACTAGCCGCTCGAGTAACCACTCGAGTAATCAGATTACCAGAGTCAGCACTTGAGTAACTTGTGAGGAAAGATATGGCCACTCGAGTATCAGGTATTTCCAAGGTTTGTGATATATCTCACTCGATGTGTTACCCGAGTAATGTCTTATGAAAAATGTTGAATTACTCACTGCCATATTTTTGATAGGTTTACTCGAGTAACAAACATGATCGCTCGAGTAGCCACTCGTGTAATGAAGTCCAGAAATCATGTTTTTAATCCAATGTTTATTAAATTGTTTTCTATATGATTAACACTTCATTATGCTAGTATTCTAAGTACATTTGCAGAGAAACAATGAAAGATCATGTCAGAAGTGAAAAGTCAAATAAAAGTCCGAACGTTCACCTACCGCTACCTACATCAAACGGATAGTTTTCAAATTTGAAGAATAGTCAACCATTGCTGCGCGACTCTAACGGACATGTTTGAATTGCTTCCAACAGACACTACAAATCATCTATATATATGGAGCATTCAAAGAGCAGAAAACAAGAACTGAGAACACACGAACATACATTGATCAACATACTCTTTGTGCTTTATTTTCTTATACTCATTCATTGTACTTCAGTGATTATATATTTTCTCTGTGAGAGAGTTTTTCATTACAAACTCAATATTTGTTATTGAGACAACTTAAGGTTGTGGAACTTGAGTGTGGGATTTGATTACGTGTAAGGGTGAGCAAGTGTCCAGGTGAAGGAACTTGATGTGTACTGAGGTGCCTAGAACCCATTGAATCTTGGAGAATATAGTGAAACTCTCAGAGATGCTCTGAGGACTGGACGTAGGTCAAAGTGGTTGTGGCCGAACCAGTATAACTCCCAGTATACAATTCGGTGATATTTCTCTTTGCTCTCAACTGCTTTAAATATTCTGTTAATTTTCTTATACACAACGAAATTTCTGGTATCACCCAATTCATCCCTCTCTTGGGTGAAACGCTGGCACTAATATTTGGTATCAGAGCGTAGGTCTTCTTGTTAAGGTTTAACAGCCTAAGAAGGATCCAATGGTAAGGATGGGTGAAGGCATTCTTCCTGACGGAGCTTCTATCATAAGACCTCCGAGTTTCAATGGTTAATACTTCTCATTCTGGAAAGCAAAGTTCAGAGTCTTCATAATGGCTACTGAATATGGGCTATGGGATGTGATTGATAGTGGAAACTATAAACTTGAAAAGATTGTAGATTCACAGAGAGTTCCCAAAACACCAGCAGAATATGATGAGAATGACAAGAAACTCATTACACTAAAAAATAAGGCAATTCTAATGATTCAAAGTGCCTTGACTCAAAATGAGTACTTCAGAATCTGCACACTCCCAACAGCTAAAGAAATGTGGGTAGCCTTGGAAATAGGTCACGAAGGAACTTCAGGAATAAAAGAAAACCGGATCAATACTATGGTTACTGAGTTTGATTTACTTCAAATGAAATCAGGTGAGTCGATAGCTGAATTTAAACTTAGATATACTTACCTTGTTAATCAACTTGCAGCACTTGGAAAAGTCTATGATCAACATACCTAAGTATTAAAGATTTTAAATATTCTTTCTAAAGACTGGGAGGAAAAAGTTACTGCAATTGAGGAAGTAAAAGGTAAATCAATGCGATCGGTTGCTTCTCTATTAGGAAGTCTTTCTGAATATGAAAGTACGTTAAAGTTTAAACGAGAACTAGATGATATTGGTTATAAGAAGAAAAGAGGTCTAACACTGAAAGCAAAAGAAGAAGAACAAGATAAAGATGAAGAGCTTGATGATGATGAAATGGACCTAATCATAAAACGATTCAGAAAGTTTTACAAGAAAGGCGAAGGATTCAAAAATTTTCAGAAAGGAGGAACAAGAAATAAAGAGCACATCATCTGCTACGAATGTGGAAAGCTAGGATATTTCAAATCAGAATGTCAAGAACTTATTCAAAAGAATAAAGAAAAGAGAAACGGCAAGTTCTACAACAAGAAGAAAGCCTTTGTATCTGCCATATGGGGAGATAGTTCTTCTGACGAAGAAAGCGATGGAGAGGAAGTAGCCAATATATGTCTAGTTGCTCAAGAGGAAACAAAAGAAGAGGTAACTGATTCTGATCCTACCTATGATGAATTAATTTCCGAATATAATGCTTTACATTCTGACTTCATCAAAGTAGTTAAAGAAATAGTTGTTTTCAAAAAGAAAAACAAAGTTCTTGAAGTAGAACTTAAAGAGAATTTTGAAAAGGATTATGAAAATTGTACTTCTTTGAAAAAGAAAAACATTGATCTTACTAAATCTCTTGAAAAATTCACTAAAGGAAGTGAAATGCTAAATGTAATTTTAAAAGCTCAACGATTTGTGAATGATCAATCTGGAATTGGATATGATCCAAAATCAGATAGAAGGAAAGGATGAAAGAAAGCTGGAGGTAAATCATACTTGAATTATTTTTAGCATTCTATGTATACATCAAATCCTTTTGCATATTGTAATTATTGTAATAGAAAAGGTCATTATACTTCATCATCCATTCATAGGAAGAAAGGAAATATAGGAGCCTACAAATGGGTACCTAAAGGTTCATATGTTCCTAAAATATTTTGTACTAACCCAAAAGGACCCAAAAAGATGTGGGTACCTAAGACTTAATTGTAATTGATTGCCGATATGTCTTAAAGCATCCAAAAACAACAAATGGTACATAGACAGTGAATGCTCTAGACATATGACTGGAGATTTTGAAAGTTTTACCACATTGCAACCTAAGGAAGGTGGAAAGGTAAAAGTTGGAGGAAATCAATCCGGAAAAATAGCAGGAATTGGTGAAATCAAAAATGACAAAGGAATACAAGTCAAAGATGTATATTACATTTAAGGCTTGTGTCATAATTTGCTGAGCTTAAGTAAAAGTGTAGATAAAGACAACTGGATAATATTTGATTAAGAGGAATGTCTGATTGTCAACAAGGAAGATTTACAACTTGATAAGAAAAATATCAAGGTAAAGCTCAGAGCAAAAAGGGAAGGTAACTGCTATACACTTGATATCAGTAGAAATAACTTTGAAAATTGTTTTCTGAGTAATGCCGATGAAAGTTGGTTATGGCATAAGAGACTAGCTCATGTCAATATGCACCAACTAGGTAAACTACTCAAAAAGGATTTAGTTCTTGGATTACCCAAATCAAGTTTTAAAAATGATTTGATTTGTGACGCATGTTAAAAGGGTAAACAAACTAAATCATCTTTCGAATTAAAAAATGAAATTACAACAAATTGACCACTTCAATTGATACATATGGATTTAGTTGGTCCAACAATGGTTAAAAGTCTTGGTGGCAACTTATATATTTATTGGTCATTGTTGATGATTTCTCTAGATTTACATGGACTATTTTTCTATCATAAAAGGAAGAAACCTTTGCAGAATTCATTATTTTTGCCAAGAAAGTACAAAATGAGAAAGGTATGTCTATTGCAAGTATCAAGACAGATCACGGTGGAGAATTTGAAAATAAAGCCTTTGAAGAATATTGTGATACTAATGGCATTGATCACAATTTCTCTGCTCCAAGGACACCACAACAAAATGAAGTTGTGGAATGTAAGAATAGAGTGCTCACTGAAATGGCTAGAGCAATGCTGAATGAAAAGAACGTGTCTCAAGTTTTCTAGGACGATGCAATGAGCACAGTATGCTATATTTCAAATAGAGCCTACATTAGAATAAAACTTGGAAAGACACCATACGAGCTATGTAAAGGAAGGAAGCCGAATCTTGCTCATTTACACATCTTTGGTTTTAAGTGTTTCATTCATAATAATGGTAAAGATAACTTAGGAAAATTTGATTCTAGAATAGATGAAGGAATTTTCCTAGGATATTCTAACAGAAGTAAAGCATATAGAGTTTTCAATAAACGAATATGTGTTGTTGAAGAATCAATCCACATTGTATTTGATGAATTTGAATCCTCTGACAAAACCATTGATGATGAGCAAGAAGTTGTTTTAAATCAAGAAAATGGCCAATCTATTTCTAAATCTCTTATTCCAGAAGTTGATCAAACCAAGGAAGAAAATCAATCACTAAGACAACCTAAAGCCTGGAAATACAATAGGAGTCATCCTCTAGATCAAGTCATCGGAGATGTGAATGAAGGAGTCAAAACTAGAAATAGAATTTTTAATGTAGTGAGTTTTTCTGCATTCATCTCTGAGATTGGACCTTTTAACATTGACGAAGCCCTATCAAACAATGATTAGGTTAGAGCAATGTAAGAAGAACTAAACCAATTTGAAAGAAATCAAGTTTGGAATTTGGTACCCCGACCTAAGGATTATCCGATCATTGGCACTAAATGGGTATTTAAGAACAAACTTGATGAATCCGTAATTATTGTCAGAAACAAGGCAAGATTGGTGGCCAAAGTCTATAATCAGGAAGAAGGAATTGATTATGAGGAAACGTATGCTCCAGTGGCTAGATTAGAAGCTATACGAGTACTCTTAGCCTTTACATGCATCAAAGGATTCAAACTCTATCAAATGGATATAAAGAGTGCATTTCTAAATGACTACATCATGGAAGAAGTATATGTAGATCAACCTCCAGGTTTCAAAGATGTAACCAAACCTGACCATGTTTTCAAATTCAAAAAGGCTTTGTAAGGTTTAAAACAAGCTCCTAGAGCATGGTACGAAAGGCTCAGTGAATTTCTTATTGATCAAGGTTTTGTACGAGGAAAAGTTGATACAACACTTTTTACAAAACGAAAACGTGATGATATATTAATTGTGCAAATATATATTGATGATATAGTTTTCGGTGCTACTAATGAAACTATGTGCAAAGAATTTTCTGAGATAATGCAGGGGGAGTTTGAGATGTCAATGATGGGAGAATTGAATTTCTTTCTCGGTTTGCAAATCAAACAAATAAAGAATGGAATTTTCATATCTCAAACGAAATATTTGAAAGAGCTATTGAAGAAGTATGGATTGGATTAAGCAAATGGAACAGACACAGCCATGAGCTCAACCACATTGCTTGATGCGGATGTCAAGGGAAAAGATTATAACATCACAAAATATAGAGGAATGATTGGATCATTACTCTATATCATTACAAGTAGGCCTGATATTCAATTCAGTATGGGCATATGTGCAAGATATCAATCAGCACCAAAAGAGTCACATGCTGAAACCGTAAATGTATCTTCCGATATCTTTCTGACACGGCAGAATTGGGTCTCTGGTATCCCAAAAGAAGAAGTGAATATCTAGTTGCATACTTAGACTCTGATCATGGAGGATACAAGACGGACAGAAAGAGTACGAGTAGATAAAGCCAGTTTCTTGGAGGCTCACTTGTATCATGGTTTAGCAAGAAACAAACTACAGTATCTCTTTTGTCAACGGAAGCTGAGTATGTTGCAGTATCAAGTTGTTGTGCACAAGTAATATGGCTAAAGCAACAACTCCAGGATCTTGGTATTTATTCGAAAGAAACACCAATATACTGTGACAATATTAGCATGATAAGCTTGGTAAAGAATCCTGTTCAACATTCCAAAACCAAGCATATTGATGTTAGACATCATTTTATCAGAGATCATGTCCAAAAAAAAGATCTCAAAGTAATATTCATTTCAACTCATCTTCAACTAGCAGATATCTTCAGAAAACCTCTTACAAAAGATCAATTTTTGTATATTAGACGAGAATTGGGAATGGTAAATCCCAATGAATTGTAAGTTTACAAAATGTTAGATGATATTATTTATTGATGTTTTGATGATTAGTAACTTAAGCATCGGAGTTTCTAGCAATTTGTTTTGCAGAATCATGATATTCTGTTTAGGAGTATGAAAATCAAAGGTTAACAAAGGATAACATTACTGGAGGGACAACTTCAAGTAATGAGCATTACTGGAGTGATACCTTGAAGTAATGGATGCATTACTCGAGTAGCTACTTGAGTAATGAACTTGGAAATGTGCCAGTGAAGCATTAATTTCAAATAAAATGGCACAACGGTTGGAAATGAACAGTCAAAAGGTGAAGAGACAGATTACCTGAGGGAGGCGTCGAGTGAACTTCAACGTTACTCAAGTAAGGCCTCGATTGAACTTAGGTGCAGATCTCAAATTTACTGAGTTTCAGCTCAAATCTATTCTAAAGAATCATTAAATGATCGAGGGAATATACATGGGTAATTACAAAATTCTGGTATGATCAGTCAAATAGCTACTGGAGTGAGGCTAATGATCACTCGAGTAAGCCCTCAAGTGATGTTGGGATCTAGGTTATTTCAGTCGATACTCGATCATTTCTTACAAAATCGCCTCGAGTGATTCTCCTAGTGCTCTCACAAAAACTTTTCAAAATCTCTTTCTCTTCCTATAACTGTCAAAACCCAGTGATCTATGCTTACAAAAACCTCTCAGATTGTACTGAATCATCTGCCCTAATCTCGCGACGCTCGGTTTCTGTTTTTCCAGAAATCATTGATTTTCTCAAATCATAATGGTGAGGACAAAATCTCTTAATCTTAGCATTCCTTCTGAGTCCTCTGAACCATATCAACCCTCTGATTCTCTTTTATCTCCTCCTACCAAGAAAAGAAAAATCTCTCTTAAACCTAAAGCCAAAGCCAAACCCCAAACCAAGCCAAAGGTGAAAGGGGTTGTGATTATGGAGCCTATTATCACAAGAGCTCAAACCAAGAAAAGTTCACCTCCAGGAAAAGGCAAAGCAACAAAAGAGCAATATCCTCTTTCTTCTGATTTATCCGACACACCCACCTTTTCTCCTAAACCTCTAAAAAAGCCCAAGATTGATGAGAAGCTTACCAAAGTCATAGTAGGTATGCTTGAGGAAGCTTTTCAATCTAAGGAAGCAAAGAAAGAGCAACCTTCAAGACAAACAGAAGAAAGGGATGAAGAAATCACATTTCCTCCAAAAGGATTCAATGTAAGCAAGCTTGAAGAATCTCAGAAGTATCTGAGTCACTTTGCAAGAAAAAATGTGTGCAAGATGCATTACATTGAATACAAGGTTCTTCAAGAGGTATTGAAATTTGATCTGAGTCCCTATCTTGATTCCTACATGCCCTGACTTTCTGTTAAACTCCCATTTTGCACCAAAGTTGTGAGCCATTTTTATTGTAATCTTGAACCTATAAATGATCCCGTCAGGAAGTCTGTGGAAGAAGAAATGACTTCTAAGGTCAGAGGATAGAGAATTTTAATCTCACCTTCCAGAATCAATACCTGGTTAGGAATAGAGAACCCTCCTTATGATGATTATCCCAATTATGATTCAAACCAGTTGTTTTCTATCCTAAGACCTGGTGAGATAGTAGGACCCCTCAATTTCAATTCGAGTGATATGAGTGATTTTCATAGAGTCCTATGGTATATCTATTCTCGAGCCATGGTGAAAAAATCCAATAACTTCACTCATTTCAATGAGAGGGACTTCAGAAAATTCACCTCATTGATCTTCAAAGAACAAAAGGACTTGGGAGAATATATCTTCAATGAGATCAAGAGATATAGGTATAAAGGAAAACCTACTACTCCAATGCCTTATCCTTAACTTATTCCTTGTTCCTCAAGAATAAGATTTGGTACTTGGAGAGTATGGAGCCAATTTTGAGAGGATAGCACCAGTGGGGAGGAATCAAATTGATAAATTGAACATTGAATATTAAGATTCCTCTGAAGACTTCTCTAGAAGCAAGTCCCAAGAAAAAGAAGAAGACTGACATAACAACTAGACGAATGGATGACACACAGTCTTCTGCCCCAGCCAACACATCTTTTCCATCCTTCTTTGGTGCCACAATGCAAACATTCATGGAGAACATTCTGAAGATTTTTCATATTGATGTTACGAATACCAATACGGAGTTGGTAACCCATATGAATGAGAAGATGGGATAACTTGTGGAGAGGATAGATAAGAGGCACAAAGAGTTGCTAGCTGAACAACATGCCCAGGTTGAGCTTCTAAGATCCATTATTGCCAGATTTGATGCTATGGCATCTGGCTCTTCTATTCCTAGTCCTTCTGTTACTCCTAAGCCCATACTTGTCTCTAAACCTGGACCATCTATACCCACTGAGCATAGACCCTTGAGATTGGACCTAGTAATGTCTTGTTCTTTATGCTTTACCCTGACACATTCGAGCCAATCCATATCAACACTGATGATCCACCTCAACCTGTTCAACCAGATCCCATATCTACTCTCATTGCATCACTTACATGTATTGAGGAGGTGCTTGAGTCTTTACCGGTTCCTACAGAGGACGTAGAAATTACTTCTCTGGTTCCTTACCCATCATCTCCGGTGAATCCTCCAGAGGATCTTTAGACACCACCAGAAAACCTTCCTGACCCTGAACCATTATCTTCAGATCCTTCAAGTTCAGGTGGTTCATATGAATCATTGGCATTTCTTGTCACTCCTATCTCAGCGCCAAGCCACCTACTCCTCCTCATGATTGATTCCACCTTTGTTATGAAGATAAAAAGGGGGAGAAGAGCCTGAGTGATTTTGTGATGAATGGCTGAGTTAATGTATTGGGATTTGGGTATATCGGGGATTTTGTGATGAATAACTGAGTTAATGTATTGGGATTTGGGTGTATGGGGCTTTAGGGCACTTTTAAGTTGTTTTTTGAATTCTAAAGTTTGATTATGTAATGAATTCTTCTTTATGCTATTAAAGTTAAATTTCATTAAAGTTATATTGCTTTATAGGACTAATGAGTTTTTGATTGTGTATGCAAGGTGAACAAGTAAATAAGAACAAAAACTTTGAAAAGATCTTTAATAAGCTATTTCAAAAGAGTTTTCAAGTTTAAATTGAACAAAAGATTTCATATGAAAAGTATTTGAGAAGCATATGTTTGAAAACACAATTTTAAAAACTTTGTTCAAAATCACCAAGTTTTGTCATCATAAAAAAGGGGGAGAATGTTAGATCCCATATGTTTTGATGATAACAAAGATTGGCCTAATGATAAAAGAGAATATGATAACAATTGAATATGACCAAAGTAAATAAATGGCAAAGCATTACTTAAAGTAAGCACTAGAGTAATGAAGAACAACTGAGAGAAAGAACAAAGGAAGACCATCACTGAGACCATCACTGGCAGTTGTATATGTTGACTCGAGTGATCACTCGAGTAAGGAACACTGTTACTCGAGTAATGTTGTAAGAAAATGTTTGTGAAGGCACTACCAAAATTTGGAGGAAGTTACTTGAGTAGCCACTCGAGTAATCTGAAAACTTATATGAGTCATTACTCGAGTAGCCACTCGAGTAATACATGAGAAAAGGCTTTACTCGAGTCGCCACTCGAGTAAGCAGGTCAAAAATCTTCTAGTAGCTATCAGGCAAGAAATGCAACATTTTACTCGAGTAGCCACTCTAGTAACCATCTGAGGAAAAGGCATTACTTGAGGGAGCACTTCAGTAATCTGCAGAGTTATTTGATCCATTACTCGAGAGACCGCTCGAGTAATCATGTAAAAAAAGAACAAGTACTCTCGGCCAAGAATTTGATGCAATTACTCAAGTGAGTAATCTAATAATCTGCAAAGTTATTTGTAATTTACTCAATGGGTCACTCGAGTAAAGTTTGAAGAAAACACTTGTCCACTCAAGTAATTAGATTACCAGAGTCAGCCCGAGTAACTTGTGAAGGAAAGACATGGCCACTCGAGTAATCAAGTATTTCTAAGGTTTGTGATATATCTCACTCGATGTCTTACCCGAGTAATATCTTATGAAAAATGTTGAATTACTTACTGCCATATTTTTGATAGGTTTACTCGAGTAACAAACATGATCGCTCGAGTAGCCACTCGAGTAATAAAGTCCAGAAATCATGTTTTTAATCAAATGTTTATTAAATTGTTTTCTATATGATTAACTCTTCATTGTGCTAGTATTTTAAGTACATTTACAGAGAAATAATGAAAGATCATGTCAGAAGTAAAAAGTCAAATAAAAGTCCAAACGTTCACCTACCGCTACCTACTGCAAACTGATAGTTTTCAAATTTGAAGAATTGGTCAACTGTTACTGCACGACTCTAACGGACATGTTTGAATTACTTCTAATGGACACTATGAATAATCTATATATATGAAGCATTCAAAGAGTAGAAAACAGGAACTGAGAACACCCGAACATACATTAATCAACATACTCTTTGTACTTTATTTTCTTATACCCATTTATTGTACTTTAGTGATTATATATTTGCTTTATGAGAGAGTTTTTCATTACAAACTCAATATTTGTTATTGAGACAACTTAAGGTTGTGGAACTTGAGTTGGGGATTTGATTACAATGTTTAAGGGGGAGCGAGTGTCCAGGTGAAGGAACTTGCTGTGTACTGAGGGGCCAAGAACCCACTGAATCTTGGAGAATATAGTAAAACTCTCAGAGACGCTCTGAGGATTAGATGTAGGTCAAAGTAGTTGTAGCCGAACCAGTATAACTACCGGTGTACACTTCGGTGATATTTCTCTTTGCTCTCAACTGCTTTAAATATTCAGTTAATTTTCTTATACGCAATGAAATTTCTGGTATCACCCAATTCACCCCCTCTTGGGTGAAACGCTTGCACTAATAGTGGCTGGGGAGCATTAGTATCTTGTCTTGAGCTCATAAACACTATCATATCCTCTTTCATATTACTCAACCAAGTTTCTAGCAATGTATCAAATGATGCTTTAGCCTCAGCCCTTGCTTCTGCTCTTGCAGTGTGTTATGAGTGTGAATGATCAATTAAATAGTGCAAGTGTACATTGTCGTAATCAAGTAATATAGAAGTGAGTAGAGTATTGTTCCCACGAGGATTGATCACTAGGTACCAAAATGGGTAATTTTAATTCTATTTAGTCGATCGATAAATTGGTGATTGAGAGTACAAATAAAAGAAAAAGAATTAAATATAAATGCAGATGATATGAAAACAAATATGAGAAAAAGTCCTAGGGATTAGATTTCACTTAACAAATTCCAGATTGAATCACTTATCTATTCTAGCCCAATTTATTCCACATGATTGATAGTCGAGTTTCCCTAATTTAATTACTAGCCTCTTCCAAGGTCAAACAATTCTATAATTAATTGCTAATCCAATATATTCCTATATGAATTTAAGCAATTAATTATGCATTAAGATTTATGGAACTCAATAAGACTACACAACTCATATGAATATGTTCCTATTTCATAGCAAGTCATGGTTTTAATTATAGGATCTACACATATGCATCTCCTTCCGGTCTCAACATGCATATTGTAATCATTCAAAAGGTGGCCAATCAAATGAAAGCATTAAGAATAATAATTAAAACTCAATCATGAAGGAGAAATTAAAACTAGATTTAATAAGTTAAAATTCAATCAGTCATTAGTAAGCTACGTCATCACCCTAGGAAAATGAAAATTTAGCTCATGATAAAATTAAAAACAAAATCAAAATAAATTGACATTATATAAAGCTAAAATGAAATTTTCATAAATACTGTATAAACTTGAATATTAAATTCTCAAACATAAATATACAACCAAAAAGATACATGAAAAACTAGAGAAATCTAGCCATCCATTTAGGAGGTAAAATCTTCCATGTAGGCAGCATGCAAAAAATAATACAATACTAAGCCTTCCATGTAGGAGGCATGCGGAAAATAATATAATACTAAGCCTTCCATGTAGGAGGCATGGAAAAAGTAATACAATACATACAATTAAAAATAAAAAATAACACAATTTATTCAGAATTGTCAGAGAAAATATCTCTCCCTATCAGAGAAGTATCTCCTTATCAAAGAAAATATCTCCACGCCTCCTCTGAATCTGCACCTGATGCTTTGTATTTATAGGCAGTGTCGTGTCACTTTTCCCTTGATACTACAGTGTTTTGCCAATTTTTTCCACGATGCTACAGTAGTGAACAGTATCCTATTGGCGGATTTACGCGTTTTTTCCGTGTTGCTACAGTCACCTCCGTCCGCTATAGTAACGCCCTGCTACAGTGATTCCGTCATGAATAGTGACCGACGCTACAGTTCTGACCTTTTTTTTATTTTTCTTTATTTTTTAAATACTATTTATTTTACACCCAAATATATTATATTAAGCTCAAATATCGTCCATAAAATCATCATATAAGGGAAAATAAATATGCAAATATTTTACTTATCACAGCGGCCAACGTAGTCTCTAATTCCTCCCTAGTCACGATGCTTGAGGAATGGTGTACGGGGGCTCTAAAGTAATCCTGTATCCCAACCCTTCCTCCAACTCCCTTGACACGGTCTAGATGCTCATGTTTGCTAGTAGCAACATTCAAAATATCATTCCTGCCCTGTGACTTAAAAGATCTCTCAGCTTGTTTTTTTCTAAGTTCCTCCTGTAAGATAATACAAAATAACAAACATAAGTAATGAAGAATGTTTCATATATAATTAATAATAGCCACGATATATACTTACAATTTTTTCACCTACTATACGAGATTGTTCACTCATATAAGACTCACTCCTCTTTGGTGAGCAAACAACCATTTTTCTTCGCGACGAATCAGAGATTGTGGAGAAAGAAAAATAGAAGGATCGGATTGAGATGCTTTTTCCAATCTCTTCCGTTTGGCAGCCAACAAGTTTCTTTCAGCCTTTGCATAACCCCCATGAGACATTGTATGAGGGCAATCGTTCTTTCTACCACTCTTTTGTGCTTTTTGCCTTTTTACCTGCGAATAAGAAATTATACAAAAGGAAATTGTTATAATCAATTAAGATAATTGCTAAGTAAATAAAATGAAAAATAAGTCAACTAACCCAAGATTCTGGAGTAGTCCGAAGCCTAACAAATGCTTGCCAAGTTGCTTGATCAAGAAATATATACTTGTCGCATGGGTTAGGATGAGGCTGACCATCTTTTACCTCGATTTGAATGTAATTGTTGGCCAGTTTGTCTTAAACTTGCTCCAGCGCTCATAACAATACGTCATTATCTTGTTGTACAATATCTCACTCTAAGGAACATTGTAGGTGAGTTGGAATGCATGCATTGAAGGAGTAAGTGACAAATTTGTGACATATTTGATAATAATTACATACAGAAGAGAATTGTATACCTAAATAGTGTCCCAAATATGTTTCCGCACCTTTTTATCGATATTTCTCCACTCCTCTATCAAGATGCTCGGCTTGTTGCGTGCAAGGAGGCCGACAAAACTCCAATATTGGCTTGCATTAGGCCCCATTGGTTTCCAATATCTATTAAACTCAATCGGTATCATTTGCCCTACACTCCAATTGAGGGAAATGTCTGGCAACCGGGTGCCATATCTACCCCTCCGTACAGAATGGCTACTAGGCTCACTATGATCCTGGCTCCGAGCATTGATAGGCTAACTCTGATTAATACTAGATGGCTGACTCTGTTGAGCAATAGGTGGCTAGCTCTGAGGTGCAGTAGGTGGCTGATCCTCTACACTAGGATGTCGGGGATTGTCATTTTCCTGTAAGGACAACAAAGAAAGATAAATTGTTAAGCTATAACATGAGAAGACTATATGTATGAAAAAACTATATACACTATTCGGATATAAATCATAATCATAATTACTTTAGTTAGTTAACTTCAAAGTAGTATCATAAAGCGATATCTTCCCATATTCCCTCATGATGATCATTTCTTATACCATGTTCATTATCTGCTTCATCTTCTTCGTTCAATTCTGGTATACCCCTGGAAAAAGAAGGAGTCTCAAGAAGATCATAATTTGAGTGAATTTTCTCATCAATATCAATGACCCTTTTTCCTAGGAGAGCTACATACCACATTTTATTTGCCGATCAGTAATATAGAATACTTGTTGCGCCTGATCTGCCATAATGAAAGGTTTATCCCTAAAACTTCTACTATTTAGATCTACTAATGTAAATCCTAACCTATCAACCTTCAAACTATTATTGACATCAACCCACTTGCATTTGAAAATGGGAAATCTAATTTTAACATAGTCAACCACCTATATCTCTTCAATAACCCCATAATAAGGTATAGCAGACAATTTAGGGTTCTTATATTTCAAACTAGAGAAGTGTATAGATTCAGCCACTAATACAACACCACTGTTCTGGACGGTGCTCTTATCATCTAGGGTCTTCATGTAAAATGTATAACTATTGATCACAAACGAAGTCCAACTTATGACATCAACTTCAGGACCACGTGCTAACCAATTTATTGTATCAGAAACACATTCTTCTCCGCCAACCTTTTGTTTAAACTAATGTGCGAAAGCTCTGTTATGCTTCATAATTAACCTTTGTTCAATCATTCGACTATTTTGTTTCCATACAATTTCTTTATGGGCATTCATGTAATATTGAATTTCATCAACATTATTCAAGATGTACAAGTGAACTTGTTGCAATTCATCAGTATCTACACTCTTTACTGTTGCTCCTCGTCTACCCCCTTCTTGATCATGAAGTTTAGGAAGCCCAATATGTTGTACATTTGACAAATAATATTGACAAAATTCCATAGCTTCTTCAGAAATATATTTCTGAACAATAGATGCTTCAAGCCGGTTGGGGTTCTTTACATACCCTTTTAGGATTTTCATAGTTCTTTCGATTGGGTACATCCACTGGAAATAGATAGGGCCACACAACTTTATCTCACTCATTAGATGAACAATCAGGTGTACTATGATGTCAAAAAAAGAAGGAAGAAAAAGCTTCTCAAGCTGGCACAAGATCATATATCCTTCATTTTCCAATTCCTCCAATCTTTCTGTGTCAATGAATTTACTACAAATGGCATTGAAGAAGAAACAAAGTCTAGTCAATATGTGTTCAAGATCATATTCGACAATGAATCGAATAGCTACTGCGAGTAGTTGTTGTATTAAGACATGACAATCATGAGACTTTAGCCCTATTAACTTCAAGTCTTTCATCGATACAAGCTTTTTAAAATTTGAAGAATACCTTGAGGGAACTTTGGTGTCATGTAAACATTCACAAAAGCTTCTTTTCTTATCCTTAGACAAAGTATGAGCAGTTGGAGGACAAAAAGGTCTATTACCATATGGCCTTGGATGTAAATCTTCTTGTATTCCCATTTCTTGCAAAACTAATCTTGTCGTCACGCCAACCTTAGAACTTCCTTGTATGTTGAGCAGTTCCCAACAATACTATCACATACGTTTTTCTCCACATGCATGAAATCAATACAGTGTCTGACATCAAGATTACGCCAATATGGAAGATCGAAGAAAACAGACCTTTCTTTCCATTTATTTTTCTCATTTCTACTCTTTGATGACTTACCAAAGATAGTATTGATATTTTTCACCTTTTCATAAATTTTCTCCCCAGTCAATGCCTCTGGAGCATCTTTAAACTCTTGGCCACCGAGAAAAGCTTTTTTTAATCTACGATATGGGTGGCTTCATCTAAGAAATCACCTATGGCCAAGGTAAACTGTCTTTCTTCCATGTTGAAGTTGATGGTAACATTTGCCTCCTTCACAAATCGGACATGCTTATGGCCTTTATCGCTATATCTTGACAAGTTCCCATAGGCAGGGAAGTCATTTATAGTACAAAAGATCATTGCTCGCATATTAAAAGTCTCCTTCTTGTTCACATAAAAAACATCAACACCTTTATCCCACAATTCTTTTAAGTCTTCAATTAAGGGTTCTAGGTAAACATCTATGTCATTTTCGGGTTGCTCTAGTCCCAAAATCAACATAGACAACATAATATACTTTCATTTCATACATAACAAAGGAGATAAGTTGTAAATTACCAACAGAACAGACCATGAACTATGTATACTGCTTAGGCTACTATAAGGATTCATGCCATCTGTGCTAAGCCCAAGCCTGAGATTCCTAGGTTCTTCACTGAAGCTAGGAAATAATTTATCTATTTTCTGCCATTGAGAAGAATCAGCTAGATGTTGAAGCTTTCCATCAGAAATCCGCTTATCCGTATGCCATCTCAAATTTTTGACATTAAGTTCATTGGCAAGTAAGCGCTTGAACCTTGATATGATTGGAAGAGACCATAGCACTTTTACAGGGGCCTTGTTTGATTTATACCACGGAGTTTCACATATCAGACATTGCTCCTTCTCTTCATGATCTTTTCTATACAATATGCAATCATTAGGGCATGGATCTTTTTATAGTTCATCCCTAGTAGACACAGTATTTTCTTAGCATCATAGTATCGAGAAGGCAACACATTATCATCAGGAAGCATGTCTTTAAAGGCCTCAAGCATTTATAAAAAACTCTTGTTGCTCCATCCATGCCATGCTTTTAAGGTAACCAATTTCAATACAGCTTTCAGCAATTGGTATTTTTTTCACCCTGGGTACAGCGGCTTCTCAACATCACTGCACATATTACCATATGCATGTGATTGTTCAAAAGCTCTTCTCCTACATCACAAATAATATTCTCTATCCGATCATCCAGATCCATGCCATTATTATCACAAGTCACTCCCCCTATTGAGATGCACTTAGCATTTCTAATTGTTCATCATGCCATACCCATACTATATACGTCTTACAAAACCCTTCACAAATTAAATGTGTATATATATCTACAGCACTTAATCACTTCTCATTCAAACATTTTACACAAGGGTAATAGAACATCCCACTATCATCATCCGCATTTCTTTTTACAAAGTCTAAAAAAGCCCTCACCCCAACATCATATTTAACACTCGTCTGTCTAGCTTGTATCAAACTACGATCCATATATTCCAACGCCTTTTTTTTGTTTTCTACTTTTTCCTCTGGAAAATGCAGGAGTATGATGAGAACATGCAATCATTACACCCAAGCACCTAGTTTAACTACTATATAATGAACAGGTAGAACAAAGTTGTGTTTTGTTCAATATATAGCCTGTTTAATATGGTAGCGAGTTATGTTTTGTTCAATATATATCCTGTTTTTATAAATTACTCAGCAAAACATAGGTTTATCAGAGTATAGGTTTGCTAACTTAAATCTCCAGTGCCATTTCAACATACATGCCCATAATGACAAAACATGGTGAAGACCAAGCATCATAAAGAGTTTCATGTAATCAAATATATCAGAAATCGTCCAAGATAGTAACAAATTATGCATAGTTGCTAAGACAGGCAAGAGTAGAAAATGAAGACTACAAATGTATTAATATTAATTTTCCCCATAGGACATAGGTAGCGACAAACTCATAAAGTACATATTTTCATGATCCACCAAGATGTGCTCACAGAGACTTGTCATAATGAAATGTACAATATCCTTGTCAAAAAAACATAATAGTGTCAACAGTATCCATTTATATATATAGATGTATGTATGTATTTACTCATCCACAAGTGCTCAGTGATATAGAAGAGCTTTACTTGACAATCACATTACCTCAAAACCAAAGGAAAATTGACCCAACTTAGATACAATTCCATTGTTCTTTAACTCAAACAACTTGAGGGTTCATCTATTGGCCATATAACAAGTAAGTTCACTCTTGGGTTTTGTCAGTGTTCTCTACTGAGTCTCAGTTGCTATTGAAATGAGTCACTAATTAACACAGTTCCATGATAGAGCAAAGTTTGATAATTAAAGGGGTTTTCTAGCTTTTCAACTACATTTTAAGGTTAACTGTTGCCAACAGTTCAAGAATTCAAAATATGGCAAATTGACTGAACATGAAAAAGGAAAAGAAGGGAACAGTTATTATGTACATCTTGGAATAACCTATCAATTAATATGTGATAACTACAAGAGCTATCTATCTTCTGAGAAGAGATTAGCACATAATGTGTTGCAACCTCTAAGTCCAGATAAATAGAGATTATGTTGGAAAAGAAACATTAACAAGTTTTGTCCAGATAAACAGAGGTTATGTTGGAAAAGAAATACTGATAAGTTTATTAATATAGCGTCACAGATAATGATTGAAGAGGAAAAATCGAAGAGAAGCAAATAATGAACAGAAATATGAGAAAGGCACTAAAAATTTGATAATGAAACATTAATAAAGAAGACGAGGAAGCATACCTGACGAAGACAGACGTGAAATGCAGTGAATAACGGATGGAGCTAACCACTTGAAGTAATGGATGACAGTAACCTACCAGTAACAACAATGAGTGTAACCCCCTGTCTTTAAACATGTAATTATAATTCGATAACATATCATTAAATCGGATTAAAGACCATCGGATGATTTAAACTCATTATAAATTTCTGCTTTACAGTGGGATTTTCACAAAACCTTTAAAAATCTTTTTCCCATCCTTCTCTCAATTTCAATGTTCGAAATATAATTACCTGTGCAGTAAATATACAATCATTCATATCAGAGTGTATAACCAAATCCCCGGCAACTCCCAGGTTCTATACATATATAATCTGAGGGTTTATAAGTTTCCACCAGGGGATTACACAACCAAAAATTGAATCTAGAATTCGCATATCAAAATATATATAGTAATCCCAAGTTTAAAATGTATAACCAACATCTCCCAATCAAATATATATCCCTAAGGGTCCTAACCGCTCCGGGTTGGCCGATTCTCTTTTGAGCCACACACCCTGTCTGAAAGGTTAATTATTGGAAGAATGAGATTCAAGAGAATCCTAGTAGTAACAAATCACTCACACAATACATAAACATAAAGCATGTATATAAATCACAAACAGCAATAGCAGCAGCAACTCAAAGATACATGGCTTTCACTACAAACGACAACACTCACGACTGTATACACAATACGACAGCTCTCGCTGTAATCACATTCACGACAGCTTATGCTATAATCACCACCACAACAGCTTTTACTGTAATCATAATAAAGACAGCTTATGCTGTAAACAACAACTTGCGCTGTAAAAGACAGCTATCACCAGCTATAACCGCAGCAGCATCAAAGATAATCACAAAATAGTGATACAACACACATACAGTGCATTACATATAGTATAAGAGAGAGAGTCACTACCTGATCCTTTCCCGACGTTTCTTGGCACTGTGGGCTCTCGAGGACGGTAAATATCAAATCTTGTAAACTAGGTTAGGCACAACCCGTCAACCTCTTTTCCAAGTTCTTAATTCTATAATACTTTAAGTTGGTTATCATTTAAACTCTTTAGGTGACTATTATAGGTCTAAACATATGCCTAAAAGGTCAGGTGAAACTACCCTGAAGATCCTCCTTCCTGGAAGAATTTCTGACTTTGGGCTGGCTCACTCAAGTGACACCCCCAATTGTACTCGAGCACCAGCAAGTGGAACACAGAAAATGTTTGCCCGAGAGTAAACCTTGATATATCATACACTCTCACTCGAGCACAAGAGGCTGTACTTGAGCAATAACCTCAGGTGCACTCGAGCACCAGGAAGTGAGACCCAGCAAGTGACTACCCGAGAGCAACCATAAACTCCCAAGTCTTAAACTTACTCCCTCACTCGAGCATGCTTATGCTCACTCGAGCATAATCATATCTCACTCGCAAGTCAGGAAGTGTGCTCGCGGTTTTTGCCTGAAGACTTAACCAAAATACCCAGAATTTCACATCGTGCTCGAGTGAGTTCTTCCCTCACTCGAGTGATGTCTATCAGATGCCAAATCGCAACAACTGATATGGTTTTCCAGAATTAACCAATTTGCTACCAATGGTCCTAAGACTTATACCACAACTCATTCTAACCTATTTTAACACAAAGAACCCATTGGTTACCCAAAACAACCAAACTTCCACTCAAATAACACATTCTCATCTCTAAACCACAAGATCACCAAAACCACAATTTGTCAAACTTCTTCTTTTCAAATCCAATCCAAAACCATTGACACCCATACACTATTTGGCATCTATTCCACTACATTACATCATTTAATTCATATCTTCAAAAAATCACAAGAAATCAGGGCAAAAATCCAGAATTTACAAAACTAAACTAATGGTAAAAACAATTATACCAAAATGCATTAGATGTTTACCTCTTCCTTTCCCAAATATGATTTCCTTGATTCCTCAACTTCTCAAACTTCACAATATCTCAAATACCACCAATGAAAATTCTGAAACCATGGCAAGAAAGCCCTCAACACCATGAACAACCTTAGTGAATATAAGATAAGCATTTGAAGCCAAATACTTACCTAGAATTCAAGCCCTTTCTTTCTCTTTCTTGCCTAGCTGCACCAAATGGAGAGAATGGAGAGAGAAAGTGAGATATTGATGAAGAAGCAATTTTCCTCTCTCTCCCATTCACACAGCCGACTCTAAGAGTGGGAGGGAAGAGAAATGAGTTGAATCTTTGACTTCAATCCTATGGTCCATAGTTTGCCACTTGTCACCATCTCCTTTTTCCTACCATGATTTCACATGAACTTGCATGCATAGGATTTCCACCTCTTGTTATTTCAATCCTAGCCATTGATCTTGATTACTAAGGAGTTTTCTCTTCGGTAATTGACCAATCGGTCAGTAAATTTACCGTTGTACCCCTGATTATCACAATGCTTAATAAACCATTACTAAGCACCTTTACATCACATTGCATAACACATACTTCAAAAGTGCTTAATTATCATTAATTACATTACTTTGAAGTCATCAATCCCTGATTACAATTCAAGATATTACAACGAGCAGCTCAACCGGATTCGATTATTCCAATTCAAAGCTTAATTAAGGGATAGGGAGTCGAGAGCTTAGCAGAGCTAAGGCGTAATTCAGAATAGAAGAGGGATTTCAGAATGGAAGGGCGGGGAGCTGAGGTACAATTCAGAATGGAATTGAAGAAGGATTTAGAATGGAAGGGTGGGGAGCTCAAGCGAGATTCAGAATCGAAGGGCGGGGAGCTGAGGTGTGAGAATAGGGACCATAAGCGCGATTCAGAATGGAAGGGTGTGGAGCTGAGGCTCGAGAATGGGGAGCTGATCTGAGGCATGATAGTACAAAAAGGAAGGGTGGGAGCTGAAAATGGGAAGACTTTTAAGACTGGTTAATAAAATAACTGGTCTTAAAAGCTTTTTAAGACCGGTTCTCTAACAACCGGTCTTAAAAGTGGACTTTTAAGACCAGTTGTTATAAGAACTGGTTTTAATAATATTTTTTAGGCCGGTTAATATAATAACCAGTCTCCCAACTTGTTTATAATTATGGAAATGCCACCGCACATTTCGTTTAGACCTCATCCGCTACAACCGGTCTAAATGTGCCAATCTAAAACACCTTTTTTGTACTAATAAGTATATGTGATTTTGCATGGGTACATGAAAGTTATGCATCAACCCAGGGAAATCACGAGATGGTTGACCCCTTAGGAAGCCATATGTATAGTTATGTCATAACATATAAAAAGGACAAAGACATATTGTACAGTAGTCTATAAGCTGTATGGTGTTAAGAGTTTTCCCTGACTACTATAAATATCTATTGTGTGATATATATGACTTACTTGTGTACCCAAAATTTTGAGAAATGTAAAAAATGCCCTTGTATTCATATGAATTTATTTCTTTTCAATTTTCATGAAGTGAGATACCAAGATTGCACGAACACGAGGTAGACCAGAACAAAATAATCAAGTACCAGAACCTACACCTAACCCAATACAACAGATACTGGGTATGTTAACACAACAACAAACAAAGATAAACAATATTATAGAAGAGTTGCGTGAGGTGCAGCAAAGACAGGATAAACTAGAAAATCTAGTGAGGTGGGAGGATGAGCCTAATCCGCCTGGGGGACCTTAACTAGAGCCTCAACCTCAACTTATGCCATAACCTTTCCCTGATCCTAAGGCTGATATTCTTCAGACTTGGGTAGAAAGGTTCAGTAAACAACAACTTCTTGTTTTCAGAGGGAAATTTGATCCTCAGCAAGTCAAAGACTTGCTATCACAATTAGAGAAAATTTGTAAAATCTTGACATGCCCTGATGACATCAAGGTCCAGTTGGCAATCTATGGGCTTGAGGGTGATGCTGACAGATGGTGGAAGAAAACTGAGATGATTCTACAGGGAAGGAATATTCTGGTGATATGGGAATTTTTCCAAGAGAAATTTAATAAGAAATACTTCCCTTGTTCAGTTAGGCTTGAGAAAGAAAAATAATTCCTCAACATACAACAAAATGACAAAGAAAGCTTTAATGAGTACCTAGCTTGTTACATCCGGTTGTCTCGATACTCTTCATAACTTAAGTATTGGGATGATAAGGAGTGGAGCTTAGACATGATGATACAGTGGTTGAAACAAGAATTAAAGAGAAACTGGTTTCCAAACATTTTATAGAGTTCAACAAGGCAGTTGAGGAGTGTCAAATCACTGAGAATAATTTGTTGAGCCTGTATTCCAATAGAAGTTGTATCAGTATGGGAGGCCATGGTAACCAATGACCCTCTCAAGTAGAACATGTTGGTATTACCATAAGCCATACCATTGGCAGGACATGTAGTGGTGCTCTATTACATCAGGCATTATCTATAAATCAAGCTCCGGCTAGGCAAATAACTTGTTATATATGCCAAAAACCAGGGCATTATGCTAAACATTACCCACAGCAGCTGTAATGACCCAATTTGGGATTAAGGGCTAATTATGTTAGAAGTGGTGTAATAAATAATGCGAATTTAATGTAAATGTGTTTTGATCAATGCCTAAGCCTTATATTTATTGTTAAGTGAGGATTAATGTAAAAAAGGGTTGGAATATAGGGGAGGGCACATAGTGATGTTAATGGAATGATATGAATGAGTTAGAAGGGAATTGGATGGAATAGCCATCATCAGGGGTAAAATGGTAAAATTGGAAAGTTAACGAGTAAGTGGTCAGTTACCAAAGAGGAAAACTCATAGGTAATTTAAGATTAGTGATTTGGATTATTGATTATAAGAGTAGGAGTATGTGTGCATGTGTTATGGGAGGTTATGGAATGAAGGTTAAGATGTGGACACTTGGCATCATCTCACTCCCTTGGACAAGTCAACAATTTCAACCTTCTTCTCTCCTCCCTTTAAAGTTGGCCTAAGGGCCATATTGCACCCAAAAATCTACCTTTCTTCATCATTTCCAGCATCTCTTATTCTCTCTCATTGATATCCATTTTCGTTCAAAGAGCAAGAGGAAAGAGAAAGAGAAAAGCTTAAGGTTAGTGTTCTAAATGACTATGAATGCTCAAACACTTCTCATTGATATTGTTCTAGGTGTTAAGAGCTCTATTCCTATTGTTTTAGAATTTTGAAAGGTGGTGATTGAAAAATTGCAAAAATTTGGAAGTGGGAGAATTGAAGAATTAGCTTAGGGAAGAAGTTGAGGTAAGAATTTGCTACACTTTGACCTAAAATTTGTAACCATTGCTTGAGTCATAGGAATTTGTGATTTTGCCCTGATTTTTGGTGAATTTCGAAAAGTAGGACTTGGTTAGTGTTTAGTATGGAAATTGGTGCCATAGTGTGTCTTTGTGCATTTGGAATTGGGTTAGAATTTTGGTTGGGAATGGATTACAATGGGGTGTCTTGATTGAGTTTTGGTTTGACATATGGTAGTCATTATGTAACATGTCAATAGACATTGAATTTGGTTTTTTTAATGGCTCCAGTGGATTCCTTGTGCAAAATTGTGTGAGAATGGTATTTGGTTTGAAATTAGGAACTATTGGAAGCCAATTGACAAAATCTGGAAAATTGGCCAAGTCTGGAATGCTATGCAAGTGACTAACTTGGCATGATATTTTGACCTAGCAAATGGTGTTGAAATGTTGTGAAATTTTCTAGGATTGTAGTACACATTGCAAGCTTTCCATCCATATAAAGAATGAGTCATTCTGAGTTCTGCGCACAAAGTTATAAGTGTTTGGAAATCAACCAAGAGTCAGGGTCACAGGCCCCATAAAGCTAGCTGCGACCCAAAACCTCCTAACCATGGGTTGGCCGCGGCCCATTAGGGGCTGGTCGTGGCCTAATACTTGCTGACCTACTTTTGGCTACGGTCCATGGTGGCTAGTCGAGACCAAAAATTTTGTGTGTATCTGTTCGCCACGGCCCACTATTGGGCTGGCCGCAGCCAACCATTGAAAATTTGCACTTTAAGCTTTTGGGGAGGGTCTTTTGTGCAATCTCTCCCTAACCCTTTGTTAGAGCAAGCGTTTCACCCAAGTGGGGGGGTGAATTGGGTGATACTAAAAATTCGTCGGAAATATAAAACTTTGACAGTGAATTTAAAACAGTAAAGAGTAAGGAGAAATATCACCGAAGTGTACACCGAGAGTTATACTGGTTCGGTCACAACCACTTTGACCTACGTCCAGTCCTCAGAGTTCTTCTGAGAGTTTCACTATAACTTCCAAGATTCAGTGGGTTCTTGGCACCATAGTACAAGCAAGTTCCTTCACCTGGACACTCGCTCCCCCTTACAAGTTGTAATTCAATCCCAACTCAAGGTTCCACAACCTTAAGTTATCTCAATAACAAATATTGAGTTTGAATGAAATATCTCTCTTACAGAGTGAATAAGAATCACTGACGCATAGAAATACAATTACAACGTAAAAACAGAGCAATGAACTTGATGATATGTTTGTGTGTGTTCTTCATATTTTCTCTGTTTGGATGTTCCCATATATATAGATATGTTGGTGATGACTGTTGGAACATTTTCTTTTCATCCGTTGGAGAGTGCGCAGCCACTATTGACTTTTCCAGTTTTTGAAAAATATCCGTTGGCGGTGGTTGGCATTTGAACATTTCATTTGACTTCCCTTACTTGATATGATTTCTTCATTGTTTATCTGTAAATATCCTAGACATACTAATACAATGAAAAGTTAATCATATAGAAAACAAATTAATGAACATTTAATGATTTCTGAATTTCTGGGTTTACTTACTCGAGTAGCTACTCGAGTATTCCTTGAAGTTTACTCGAGTACTTACTCGAGTATCATCGGGAAAACTTTGATCAACTGCAAGTCAACAGACAAATATAAGATTACTCGGGTAGTGCATGGAATAACCAATTTTCAAATCTTTGGAAATGTATGTTTACTCGGGTACCTACTCGAGTAATACACTCACAACTTTATGGGTTACTCGGGTACCAACTCGAGTAATCCTTCAAATAAACTTTTGGTTACTCGATGCTTTACTCCAGTAATGTTGGCAGGATTTCAAGGCCGAGAGCACATCAAGTTAGATTACCTTGTTACTCGATTACATACTCGAGTAAACTTACTTTTTGTGTATAACTTACTCGGGTAATGACTTGAGGTTTTCCTTTAAAATAACTCTGCATACTCGAGTACATACTAGAGTAATCCACTTAAAATGAAACATTAAATACATTCATACTAGAGTAATAACTCAAGGAAAATGAAATACAATTATATCAAGTTATTCGGGTACCACCTTCAAGTTTTTGCTTACCATACTGAGTTACTCGAGTAGCTACTCGAGTAACATTGGCAGTGGTACAAAATGCCGAGAGCACCACATTTACTGAAACAGGGTAACTCGAGTACATACTCGAGTATCATTGGCAGGCCGAGAGCAACTTGAAAACTTTTACATGGTTACTGGAGTACCTTCTCGAGTAACGTTGGCAGGCTGAGAGCAACTCCAAGTTTTTACCTGGTTACTCGAGTACCTACTCGAGTAACATTGGCAGGCCGAGAGCAACTTGAAAATATTTACACTAATACTTGAGTAACGCTGTCTGGTTACTGGAAGGTGCCTCTAGTTACTTCAAGTTTTGTCCCATTACTCGAGTACGTACTCGAGTAATGCCTTACAAGATTTGCTTTTAATCAAGTTTCTCAGCATTTTCTCTTGGTCTTTCCTCATTACTCCAATGCTTACTTCAAGTGATGCTTATCCCTATTATTACTTTGTGCAAAACTTATTTATTAATCAATTCTTTTTCATACCATTCTTTTGTTATCATCAAAACATGAGATCTAACATTCTCCCCCTTTTTTATGATGACAAAACTTGGTGATTTTGAACAATATTTTGAAAAAGTTCTCAAATAAACATATCTTGAATTCTTTTGACAAACTTTGTTAACTTTATAAAAATGATTTGGAAAATTATAACACATTCACCTTGCATACATAATAAACTTCATTAGTCCAACAATGTATCATAAATTAAAGCTTAAATGAACTTTGAAATGAAATCATAACTTGCATTAATCTTAAAATTTTCATATTACAAGATAATCATAACTAACAAGATAAAAACTTAAACAAAGACTCCCAAAAACCCATATACACCCAAATACCCAGAGAGACTCAGAGACTTCCACAAAATCACACTTAAGCTCTTCTCCCCCTTTTTGTCTTCATCAATCAAGTGGAGGGCTAGGAGGCTTAACCATGGAGATAGGCTTCACAGGAAGGACTAAGCCACCATCTGAACTGGAAGAGTCAAAAGAGCTGGAAGATGCAGGTTCAGGGAGATTGACTGGAGGGATATGGATGTCATCTCTAGGAGGAATAGGAGAAGGTTGGAAGACAACCATAGTGGTCTCAACCTCTGGAGGGGTATCAATTTCTGGAGTGAGATGTTCAGAGGAGGAGGAGGGAGATATTTCCTCAGTGTGGGTAGGTGATGGATTTGGTTTAGGAGCTGTTTCTGGCTGAGGCTTAAGAGGAGAATCATCAATGACAATATGAATGGTTTCATTGGTATATGGGTTGTCCACTGTATATAGAATGTCTTTGGTTTGAGACTCAGGTGGACTAGATACCAGAGGGATAGATGGTTCAGCCTCAGTGATAGGAGTGTCAGAAGGAGGGTTCACTGGAGGTGGTGGTGGTGGTGGTGGTGTAGAAGAAGATGGACCGGCAGAAGGTCCGGGACCTAAAGAGTCCAATCATGCCAGAATTAATCTCAGAATCTCACCCTGGGCACGTTGCTCAGCTAACAACGCCTCACGCCTTTTGTCCATTTTCTCCACCAACTTTCCCATCTTGGTATTCATGTGGGTTATCAGTTCAGCATTCGTGTTGGCGATATCCACATGGAATCCTCTCAGCAAATTTTCCATAAAGTGCTGGAGAGTGGCATTGAGGAAGGATGGCGATGATGTGGTGGCAGCTGGAGTCGATGACTGAGTGTCATCTATCTTACTGGTCTCTACCTCAGTGGTCTTCTTCTTCTTCTTTGACCCAGACTCCAGAGGGCCTTTGAGAGGGATGTCAATATTCAGCTTCCCAATTTGGTTTCTCCCAACTAGAGTCAACCTCTCAATAGGCTCCTTGCTGTCCAAATACCATATCTTATTTTCTTTTAGGATCAGTGATACAATTTGAGGATATGGCATTGGTGTTGTAGCCTTTCCATCCACCCTATACCTCTTCATCTCAGAGAAGATATACTCCCCCAAATCTTTCTGCTCCTTCAGGAGAAGTGAAGCAAACCACCTAAAGTCCCTATCAGAGAAATGGGTATAGTTGTTGGCTTTGTTCACTAGGGACCTAGAATAGATGTACCATAGGACTCTGTGATGATCACACATATCACTGGGTTTGAAATTTAGAGGGCCAACTAACTCACCAGGTTTAAGGATAGAAAAGATTTGGTTTGGTTCAAGTTGGGAGTAAATATCATCCGGGGGATTTTCTATTCCTAACCACAAGTTAATCCTAGAGGGTGATATGAGAATCTTTTGGCCTCTTACTGTGGTGGTCATCTCTTCCTCAGCTGAGGTTCTGTTTGGCTCATCTATAATCTCTAGATTACAGTAAAAGTGTGTGATCACTTTAGTACAGAATGGTAATCTAATGGATAGCCAAGGCATAAAAGGATCTAAATAAGGACTAAGATTGTGCTTCAATACCTCCTGAAGTAGCCTGAGATCCATATAGTGTGTCTTGCACACTTTCCTTCTGGAGAACTGAGTGAGGTACTTTGGAGACTCCACCAATTTACTGACATTGAATCCCTTTGGTGGATTGGTGATCTCTTCTTCCAGTATTTTGGACTTCTTGGAAGATTGTCCCTTCTCCATTTGCTCTAGAATACCAGCCATAGCCTTAGCCACATTTTTTTTCATACTTGGGCTTTTTAGAAGGCTTAGGTGTGAAAGAGGGGGTAGAGGAATCAGAGGGAGTAGGTGAGGGAGTTTTGGTACTCTTTCCTTTCCCAGTTGAAGTACTCTTTTTGGATTGAGCCCTTGTAGCAATAGGCTCTTTAATCACAACCCCTTTTGGTTTCGATTGAGGTTGGATTTTGGCTTTAGATCTTGGAGTAAGTTTCCTTCTCTTTGTGGGAGGAGAAGAAAGAGGATCAGAGTGTTGTTGGGGTTCAAAGGAATCTATGGGAGTAAGGTTTTTAGTTCTCATCTTTCTGAAAGATTGAAAACTGAGATTTTCAGAAAAGTAGAGACACAGACGCGACTTAGGGCACCGAGAATCTGAGCAAAATAGGAAGTTTTTAGGAATGAAATCTGTTGGGTTTTGATCGAAAAGGAGCTAGGAATTGATTGTGAAAAGTTTTTGAGAGAGTGTATAGTGATTTACTAGAGGAGATTTTGTGGAAATGACCGAGTTTGTGACAGTTAAAGACCTAAAACCCGACATTACTTGAGGCCTTACTCGAGTAACCTTCAAGTTTACTCGAGGCCTTACTCGAGTGATCATATAGAAAATCTCTAAAATAATTCATTTAAATTGCGTACCCGGCATGAATAATATTGTAATTATCCATGTATGTTCCCTCGATCATTGTCAATCAATTTTGAACAGATTTGCGTTGATTTTGCATCAATTTAGAAATCTGGACTTCCAGTTACTCGAGTCCTTACTCGAGTAAGCTTCAAGTTTACTCGAGGCTTGCCTCGGGTAACCTGTCTTTTCCACTCTGACTCTTCATTTCTTTGTCACTGAACAGTTAGATTTAAATTCCAAGTAACTTGATCCGTTACTTCCAATTTTGAAGTTCATTACTCGAGTACATACTCGAGTAAAGTGTTACTTTACTTCAAGTTGTTCCTCGGGTAATGCTTGTTTGTTAGTCATAACTTCAAGTTGGTACTCCAGTAATGGTGTCCTCTGATAACCTCTGTTTTTGTTTCTCAAAACAGAATTTCTACCTTCCTGCAAAACAATTTTCTATACACTCCGATGCTTAAATTAATAATCATCAAAACATTATCAAATGACTTCATCTAATATTATGAAAAACCTGAAATAACTTACAACTCATTGGGGTTTACCATTCCCAATTCTCTTCTAAGGTATAAAAATTGATCTTTTGCAAGGGGTTTTGTGAAGATATCTGCTAATTGAAGATGAGTAGGAATGAATATCACTTTCACATCTTTCTTTTGAACATGATGTCTGATGAAGTGATGTCTGACATTGATATGCTTGGTTCTAGAGTGTTGAACTGGATTCTTTGCCAAGCTTATTGTGCTAGTATTGTCACAATAGATTGGTATTTCTTTGAGATAAATACCAAGATCTTGTATTTGTTGTTTTAACCATATCACTTGTGCACAACAACTTGAGACAGCTACATATTCGGCTTCCGTTGATGAAAGAGACACAGTGTTTTGTTTCTTGCTAAACCATGATACAAGAGATCCTCCAAGAAATTGTCCTTGTCCGCTGGTGCTCTTTCTATCTGTCGTATCCTCCATGATCTGAATCTGAATATGCAACAAGATATTCACTTCTTCCCTTGGGATACCATAGACCCAATTCAGGTGTGTCAGCAAGGTATCTAAAGATTCGTTTGAATGTTTCAGCATGTGATTCCTTTCATGCCGATTGATATCTTGCATATATGCCAACACTAAATTAGATGTCTGGTCGACTTGCCGTGAGATAGAGTAATGATCCAATCATTCCTCTATATTTTGTTATGTTGGAGTCTTTCCCTTTGACATCAGCATCAAGTAACGTAGTTGAGCTCATAGGTGTGTCTGTGCCATTTGCTTCATCCATTCCATACTTCTTCAATAGCTCTTTTAAATACTTTGTTTGAGATATGAAGATTCCATTCTTTCTTTGTTTGATTTGAAAACTAAGAAAGAAATTCAATTCTCTCATCATTGACATCTCAAATTCTCCCTGCATTATCTCAGAAAATTCCTTACACAGAGATTCATTAGTAGCACCGAAGACAATGTCATCAACATATATTTGAACAATCAAAATATCATTGTGTTTTCGTTTTATAAAAAGTGTTGTATCAACTTTTCCCCGTACAAAACCTTGATCAATAAGAGATTTACTGAGCCTTTCATACCAGGCTCTAGGAGCTTGTTTTAAACCATATAAAGCCTTTTTAAGTTTGAAAACATGGTCAGGTTTAGTAGCATCCTCAAAACCTGGAGGTTGTTATACATACACTTCTTCCATAATATAACCATTTAGAAATGCACTCTTTACATCCATTTGATAGAGTTTGAATCCTTTGATGCATGCAAAGGCTAAGAGTACACGTATAGCTTCCAATCTAGCCACTGGAGCATACGTTTCCTCATAATCAATCCCTTCTTCCTGATTATAGCCTTTGGCCACCAATCTTGCCTTGTTTCTGACAATAATTGCGGATTCATCAAGTTTGTTCTTGAATACCCATTTAGTACCAATGATCGGATGATCCTTGGGTCGGGGTACCAAATCCCAAACTTGATTTCTCTCAAATTGATTTAGTTCTTCTTGCATTGCTATAACCTAATCATTGTCTGATAGGGCTTCATCAATGTTAGAAGGTTCAATCTCAGAAATAAATGCAGAAAAACTTACTTCGTTGAAAATTCTATTTCTAGTTTTAATCCCTTCATTCACATCTCCTATGATTTGTTCTAAAGGATGGCTTCTATTGTATTTCCAGGCTTTAGGTTGACCTAGAGATTGCTCTTCTTCCTTAGTTTCATCAATTTCTGGAATAAGAGACTTAGAAATAGATTGACCATTCTCTTGATTTAAAACAACTTCCTGTTCTTTATCAATGGTTTTGTCAGAGGATTCTAATTCATCAAATACAATATGAATTGATTTTTCAACAACACATGTTCTTTTATTAAGAACTCTATATGCTTTACTTCGGTTAGAATATCCTAGGAAAATTCCTTCATCGGTTCTTGAATCAAATTTTCCTAAGTTATCTTTACCATTATTATGAATAAAACACTTACAACCGAAGATGTGTAGATGAGCAATGTTTGGCTTTCTTCCTTTGTATAGCTCGTATGGTGTCTTTCCAAGTTTTGTTCTGATATATGCTCTATTTGAAATGTAGCATGCTGTACTCATAGCATCAGCCCAAAATACTTGAGACACATTCGTTTCATTCAACATTGCTCTAGCTATTTCAGTGAGCACTCTATTCTTGCGTTCCACAACTCCATTTTGTTGAGGCGTCCTTGGAGCAGAGAAATTGTGATCAATGCCATTAGTATCACAATATTTTTCAAAGGCTTGATTTTCAAATTCTCCACCATGATCGGTCCTAATACCTGCAATGGACATACCTTTCTCATTTTGCACTCTCTTGGCAAAAACAATAAATTCTTCAAAAGTCTCATCCTTTGATGATAGAAAAATAACCCATGTAAATCTAGAGAAGTCATCAACAATGACCAATGAATATAAGTTGCCACCAAGACTCTTTACTCTTGCTGGGCCAACTAAATCCATATGCAATAATTGTAATGGTCTATTTATTGAAATCTCATTTTTTTAGTTTAAAAGATGATTTAGTTTGTTTACCCTTTTGACATGCATCACAAATCAAATCATTTTTAAAAGATACCTTGGGTAATCCAATAACTAAATCCTTTTTGAGTAGTTTGCCTAATTGATGCATATTGACATGAGCCAATCTCTTATGCCATAGCTAACTTTCATCAGCATTACTCAGAAAACAATTTTCAGATTCATTTCTACTAATATCTAGAGTATAACAGTTACCTTCCCTTTTTGCTCTGAGCTTAGCCTTGATATTCTTCTTATCAAGCTGTAAGTCATTCTTGTTGATAATTGTAATATCCCGATTTGTAATTAGGGCTAATGATTCTGATAATTATTGTAATTATCTTGATTAAGCACAATGATGATTAATGTAATGTGAATTTTGAGAATAAATACATGTGGTATTTAAGATCAAGGGTTGTGGTTTTATGACCGTGGGTCGGAATCCTGCGTGTTGTGGTGAGGTGAGTTCATTGTGGAAGAGAATGGATGATGACATGTGGCAAGTGGAAAGCCATAGGATGATGCACTAAGTGACAAAATGTCACTTTTCCCTCATTTTCTCTCTCTTATTCGGTTGGAGGCATGGGCAAGGGAGGGAGTATGTGTTTCTTCATCATCATTTTCTCTCTCATTTCTCATCTCTCATCTTTCTCTCTAATTCCGGCGACATTGAGGCAAGAAGAGGAAGAAGAAAAAGCTTGATCTTGGTAAGTTATGCTTCTCCTTTGCTCTAATCCTCTTCTCTGATATTGATCATCTCAATGAGAGTTACATTGTGATGATTGTAGAGCCTTAAATGGTGTAGATTGGGACATTGGTCGAATTTGGGAGTTTGAGAATCCAGATTCTGGATTGAGCAAAGAGAAGAGGTAGGCATTTAGAGCATTTTGATGTATTGTTTATGATTTTTGGTTAAGTTTGGTAAAATCTGGAATTTTGCCCTAAATATGCCTATTTTTGGAAATATGAAGTTTATTATGATTGATGAATGGAAATGATGTAGTTGGAGGTATAGAAGCATTTGATGTAATTTGGAATGATAAAAATGGGTTAAGGGAATTTGGATAATGTGTATCATAGAGACCTTAGTGGATGATTGTGGTCAAATTGGTTTTTGGAGTGTTTATGAAGTTGCCATAGTGTTCCCTAGTTAGTGCTTAAGGTGTGTGAGCATTGTGGAGAGTTTGGGAACCTTTGGGAGTGAATTTGACCATCTGGTGTTTTCTGGTTTTCTGCATTTCTGGGTCTCGCATGAGCATCACTCGAGCAGAGGAAGAACGTGCTCGAGTGATGGAAGAGTTTTCCCTGTCCTGCTTCGAGTGCGTCTGGGTTTCTTTGGGTGATGCTCGAGCACAGCGCTTTGTGCTCGAGTGAGCGAAGAACATGCTCGAGCAGGCATGGTCTGCTCAAGTGAAGGTGGGAGTTCAGAGTGAAGGGTTTCTTTCGGGTCTTCACTTGCTGGTGGATGCCACGAGTGTGCTCTGACACTCGCGAGCATAGCCTTCTCACTCGAGCACTGGGGGTCATACTCGAGTGAGGTTGTGCGTCAGGAGGGAGTTGTGCTTTCAGGCTCTCACTTGCGAGTGAGGTGCTCGCGGGTGAGAGGTGTGTGCTCGCGGGTGAGAGGTGTGTGCTCGCGGGTATGCTCGCGGGTGAGAGGTGCGTGCTCGAGTGATCCTTTGCTTGGAGAGCTTTGGGTGCTCTCGGGTCCTCACTTCCTGAGTTTCTCTCGCGGGTGCTCGAGTGAGGCATTTGGCCTTGTGCTCGAGTGAGGATGAGCGTGCTCGAGTGAGCCAGTTCTTGCAAGCGTCTTTGTGCTCTCGGGTGCTCACTCGCAGTCTCACTCGCACTTGTGCTCGAGTGATGTCCGTACATGTGCTCGAGTGAGAGCATCTGTGCTCGAGTGAGATGACCAAAAATCAGTGTTTTGCCTTCGAGGAAGGGGTCTTTTGGGTAGTGTTTTCCAACCCTTTAGGCATATGTTTAGGCCCCTAAATGTCACCCAAAGAGTCCTAAATGATAACCAACTTAGAGAATTATTGAAATATACCTATGGATAAGAGATTAATTGGTTGTCCCTAATTGATATAGGATTTGATATCTGTCGCCCTCGTGAGGCCACGGTGCCGGAGCCAGTCAGGAAAGATACATGTAGTGACTCTATCTTTATACCTTATGTGATGTATGATATGTGTGCTATATCATTGTGATTAAAAGGATTTTGTATGCTGCAAGTTTTGTGAAAACTTTGTGTGGAAGCACCGCTAAACCAATAGTCCCTGAGTCGCTAACAACGGTTCGGGTGAAGGTCGTATGCCTTCCCGGCGGTAAAAGGGGATGAGGTTAGGGTGTCATATATGCGTTATGTGATATTGTGGTAGCACCGCCAAACCAATAGTCCCTGAGTCGCTAACAACGGTTCGGGTGAAGGTCGTATGCCTTCCCGGCGGTAAAAGGGGATGAGGTTAGGGTGTGATATTTGTGAAGGCCGACGGGCCATTTGTGAAAGCCGGAAGGCTATATGTGAGCCGTGTGGCTATTTGTATGCACTGCCACGCCAATAGTCCCTGAGTCGCTAACAACGGTTCGGGTGAAGGTCGTATGCCTTCCCGGCGGTAAAAGGGGATGAGGGTGGAGTGAATTTGTTGCTGTTGATATGAGATGATGTGTTTACATATTATGTGATTGCATGTGGTATGAAATAGTAGTTACTACGGGATTCTTTAGAATCTCACCCTCCCAAATGATTAATCTTTTCAGACAGGGCGAGTGGTTCGAAAGGGAAGCGGACGACCAGGAGTAGTTAGGCTCACTCCGAGATCTAAGTGGTAGTTGGTTATCATAGTTTTGGATTGGGATTGCAATTTGTACATTTTATGTAAATGACTATTTTGGTTATGTAATCCCCATTGTTGGGAAACCTGTAAACCCAAGTTATGTATGCAAGTAACCCGGGGTTTGCCGGGATTTTGGTTTCCGCACTTTGATATTTAATATGTACTCTGTTTTTCTCAAGTAATTATATCCGCCTGTGAATGTGAGACCAGGATTAACTATGTTTCGAAACGGATTTTGAAACACCCCATCTTGGGATGAGGGATTATGAATTGTTATTTTGTTTTATTGGTCTCTATTTCACAGAAATTTCATAAATCGGATGTCATTACGGTGAGGGGGTTACATTTTTGGTATCAGAGCTGCAGTTCCTGGCAAGGGTAGAGTTTGCTAGGATAGCTCCCATA
This sequence comes from Inga leiocalycina, assembly GCA_963242795.1. Classification (NCBI taxonomy): domain Eukaryota; kingdom Viridiplantae; phylum Streptophyta; class Magnoliopsida; order Fabales; family Fabaceae; genus Inga; species Inga leiocalycina. Next base: position 29,604,868 of record OY725329.1, on the reverse strand, counting down.
GTGTGTCCTTAGTGATAATGGATTGGTAGTAAATGTCTGTTCGATTACACATCTTTGAGTTATAGTTGTGGATATATGAGCTCTGTAGAGATGTGTATACTATAATTGTTGGATTAATGGGGTGAGTTCTTTGTAGAATGAAAAGGACAACAAAAGGTCGCCCCAGAGTACAACAAGAAGATCCCGTGGTGGAAGTGGTCAATGACAATCCACCAGATCCTATGCAAGAGTTGATGGGCTTGATAAAGGATCAGAGGGATATGATTACGGAGCTTAGAGAAGAGCTTCGAGCCGAGAAAGCAAAGAACAATGAGGGTAGAGGCCAGTCTACTCAAGAAGGTACTCGAGGGGAAACCCGAGAGGAGACTAGACTGGAAGATACAGCTGAAGGGTCAGCACGATCGCTTGAATCGCCTCCTCGTACGGAAGTAAATCAAAGGCCGCATGGGAAATCGGTCAATGAGGAAAGAGATCTTCAGTTTTGGGTCTCCAGGTTTTGTAAACACCTACCTCCGGTATTCAGAGGGAAATTTGATCCTCAGGCGGCGGAAGACTGGTTGAACCGTCTTGAGAAGATATTCGAGGTTCTAGAATGTCCCTCGGAAGTGAAAGCCAAGCTGGCGGTGTACAAACTTGAGGGTGATGCAGACCGCTGGTGGCGGAACATAGCTCTGTCGCTGAAGAGCAAGAATATACCATGGACCTGGGAAGTGTTTCAACAGCACTTCGATGAGAAATACTTTCCCAAGTCGGTGAGGCTTGAAAAGGAGACCGAGTTCCTACAAATCAAGCAAGGGGACACGGAGTCATTTGATGAATACTTGTCCCGATTCACCCGGTTGTCCCGATACTCCTCTTATCTACAAAAGAGGGATGATGAGGAGTTGAGTTCAGATCTACTCATCCGGGGCTTAAGGCGTGACATGAGGAAGAGAATAGCCACTCATCGGTTCTCCAAGTTTAACAAGGCCATTGAAGAGTGTCGGATTACAGAGAGCAATCTGAGAGAATTGTATCCGGCTAAGACTGCGGGTGGTTATAGTGAACCCAGCAAGGGTGGTGCTTCCCAGAAGCGGAAGGGTTCGGGATCGTCATTTTCGTATAGGGGTGGTGGTAAGAAGCCCTACCAGCCCAGAGATCGTGAACCCCAGAGGTTTGGGACTGAGAGGAAATGTCCTCGCTGTAATCAGTCACATTATGGTAAGAACTGTCAGGGTGAGATGATTTGCTTTAACTGTAAACGAACCGGACATCTTTCCAGAGATTGCCAACGACCGCAAGCGGAGCAGAGACCGAAAACTCAGGGCAGAGTATTTGCTATGACTCATGAGGAAGCCCGGAAATCCCCAGAGCTGATACAAGGTACAGTTCTTCTTAATGGATTTGTATTGCAAGTATTGTTTGACTCGGGTGCAAGTCACTCATTTATTGCGCATGATTGTGTAAAGCGCCTGGGTTTAATTGTACATAAGTTGCCATTCGAATTGATTGTGTCAACACCGATGGGTGTAAAGGCTGTAACTACAGAAGCCTGTTTGAATTGTGTAATAACCGTAGAGGGTCATGAGTCTGTGGTAGATCTAATTTGTTTACCGCTCTGCCAATTGGAAGTCATTTTGGGTTTTGATTGGTTGAGAGCGAATAACGTGTTATTAGATTGTGGGAACGAGAGGATTGTATATCCAGTTTCTCAAAACGTCGTGAATGGCAATGTTGATTTGAATTTTCTTTCGACGGCGAAGGCTGAGAGATATTTGAAAAAGGGTTGTCAGGGGTATATGGTTTTCTTCTCGGTACAAGGAGAAATCAGTGAAACTTTGAATAGTATACCCATAGTGAATGAATTCCCTGAGGTTTTTCCGGACGACTTAAGTGGATTACCTCCGGAAAGGGAAGTTCAGTTTCCGATTGACATTGTGCCTGGAGCGGGTTCGATATCTAAAGCCCCATATCGTATGGCTCCAAATGAAATGGCCGAATTGAAAAAGCAGATTGAGGATTTGCTCGAGAAAGGGTTTATTAGACCCAGTGTGTCGCCTTGGGGTGCTCCAGTTTTATTTGTGAAAAAGAAAGACGGGAGTCTTCGTTTGTGTATCGACTATCGAGAATTGAATAAAGTTACCGTCAAGAATAAGTACCCTCTCCCTAGAATTGATGACTTGTTAGATCAATTATCTGGCTCGTGTGTATTCTCCAAGATTGATCTAAGATCGGGGTATCATCAGCTGCGTGTGAAAGCGGAAGATGTTCCGAAGACTGCTTTCCGGAGTAGGTATGGTCATTATGAATTCTTAGTGATGCCATTTGGGTTGACAAATGCGCCTGCGGTATTCATGGATTACATGAACCGTATTTTCCGACAATATCTGGATCAATTCGTTGTGGTATTCATTGACGATATTTTGATATACTCTAAGAGTAGAAAAGAACATGAGCATCATTTGAGAATCGTGTTGAATATATTGCGTGAGAAGCAACTCTATGCTAAGTTGAGTAAATGTGAGTTTTGGCTATCAGAAGTGAAATTCTTAGGCCATGTTATCTCGCAAGGTGGGGTCGCTGTGGATCCTAGTAAAGTGGAAGCAGTACTGAACTGGAAGAGGCCAGAATCTGTGGCCGAGGTACGCAGTTTTCTGGGTCTTGCTGGTTATTATCGGAGATTCATTCAGAATTTCTCCCGTATTGCATTGCCGATGACCAAGCTCACGAGAAAGGATCAGCCGTATGTGTGGGATGAGAAATGTGAAAATTGCTTTGTGGAGCTGAAGGAGAGGTTGACTACGGCACCTGTGTTGATTTTGCCCGATCCCAGTGTGACATATGTTGTGTACTCTGATGCCAGTGGGCAGGGATTAGGGTGTGTCCTTATGCAGCAGGGACGTGTGGTGGCCTACGCCTCTCGACAGCTCAGACCTCATGAATTGAACTATCCCACTCATGATCTGGAGCTTGCGGCTATTGTGTTTGCCTTAAAGATTTGGAGGCATTATTTGTATGGTGTGACCGTGGAACTGTACTGCGACCACAAGAGTCTCAAATATCTGTACGATCAGAAAGAGTTGAATATGAGACAACGACGTTGGATGGAGTTGCTTAAGGACTACAACCTGGAAATAAAATATCATCCGGGTAAGGCAAATGTAGTCGCTGATGCTCTTAGTCGGAAAACTGTGGTTGTGGCAGCTATGATGATACACGAGGAGAAATTGGTTGCTGATTTTCGTGATATGAACCTGGCGAACCAGATCATCTGTGCCCATTTTAATGTTTCCCAAGGGGAAAGTGATTTGAGAGCTGAGATTGAAGAGGCTCAGCGGCAAGATGACTGGATACAGGGTAACCTAGCCAGAATTGAGCGTGGAGAAGTTCAAGGCTATGATGTGTCGCCTAGCGGATTGATTCGTTATCAGAATAGGATTTGTGTTCCACTTAAGGCGGAGTTGAGACAGAAGATCTTAGATGAGGCGCATAAGAGCCAATATACTCTTCATCCTGGTATGACCAAAATGTACCATGGTTTGAAATCTGAGTATTGGTGGCAGGGTATGAAGAGTGATGTGACAAAGTATGTGGCGAGGTGTCTCACATGTCAGAAAGTGAAGATTGAGCACCAAAGACCGCCTGGTTTATTGCAAAGCCCTGAAATTCTGGAATGGAAATGGGAAAGCGTGACCATGGATTTTGTTACGGGATTGCCCAAGATCAGGAATTATGATGCGATCTGGATTATTGTGGACCGGTTAACGAAGTCAGCGCACTTCCTACCGATCAATGTTAGTTACTCTCCGGATAGACTAGCGGAGATTTATCTTCGTGAAATTGTGAAGCTCCATGGCATACCGAGGAATATCATCTCTGATCGAGATCCTCGTTTCACTTCGAGATTCTGGAAGGCATTGCATGAGGCACTGGGTACTCAATTGAGATTCAGTACAGCCTATCATCCTCAGACAGACGGTCAGTCAGAGAGGACTATTCAGACCTTAGAGGATATGTTGCGGGCATGTGTACTTGACTTCAAAGGGAGTTGGGACCGTTTCCTTCCACTTGCTGAGTTTGCCTACAACAATAGCTTTCATGCGAGCATTCAGATGGCGCCGTATGAAGCGTTGTATGGAAGAAAATGCCAATCGCCATTGTGTTGGAATGAGTTGTCCGAGAGGAAACTCTATGGGCCGGATCTTGTGGATCAAACCTCAGCCCAGATTCGAATCATTCGAAAGAGGCTTCTTGCAGCTCAGAGTCGGCAGAAGAGCTATGCGGACAAGAGGAGAAGGCCTCTAGAATTTGAGGTCGGTGACCATGTGTTTCTTAGAGTATCTCCTGTCACCGGTATTGGGCGAGCTATAAAGCGAAAGAAGTTGAGCCCGAGATATATAGGTCCTTTTGAGATCCTTGATAGGATTGGGCCTGTTGCTTATCGTATAGCCCTACCTCCGAGCTTGAGCAGACTCCATGATGTATTTCATGTTTCCCAATTGAAGAAGTATCAACCGGATCCATCCCATGTCGTTGAGTATGAGAATGTGGAGTTGCGAGATAACTTCACGTATGCGGTGGAGCCAGAGCAAATTATTGAACGAGAAGAACGTCGGCTCAGACACCGGAGTATTCCTTATGTGAAAGTGATCTGGAAGGGAATGACTCAGCGGGAAGCAACTTGGGAAACGGAGGAAGATATGCGAAGGCGATATCCGGAGTTTATGGCTCAAGGGATGTAACAAATTTCGAGGACGAAATTTATTTAACGGGAGGAGAATTGTAATATCCCGATTTGTAATTAGGGCTAATGATTCTGATAATTATTGTAATTATCTTGATTAAGCACAATGATGATTAATGTAATGTGAATTTTGAGAATAAATACATGTGGTATTTAAGATCAAGGGTTGTGGTTTTATGACCATGGGTCGGAATCCTGCGTGTTGTGGTGAGGTGAGTTCATTGTGGAAGAGAATGGATGATGACATGTGGCAAGTGGAAAGCCATAGGATGATGCACTAAGTGACAAAATGTCACTTTTCCCTCATTTTCTCTCTCTTATTCGGTTGGAGGCATGGGCAAGGGAGGGAGTATGTGTTTCTTCATCATCATTTTCTCTCTCATTTCTCATCTCTCATCTTTCTCTCTAATTCCGGCGACATTGAGGCAAGAAGAGGAAGAAGAAAAAGCTTGATCTTGGTAAGTTATGCTTCTCCTTTGCTCTAATCCTCTTCTCTGATATTGATCATCTCAATGAGAGTTACATTGTGATGATTGTAGAGCCTTAAATGGTGTAGATTGGGACATTGGTCGAATTTGGGAGTTTGAGAATCCAGATTCTGGATTGAGCAAAGAGAAGAGGTAGGCATTTAGAGCATTTTGATGTATTGTTTATGATTTTTGGTTAAGTTTGGTAAAATCTGGAATTTTGCCCTAAATATGCCTATTTTTGGAAATATGAAGTTTATTATGATTGATGAATGGAAATGATGTAGTTGGAGGTATAGAAGCATTTGATGTAATTTGGAATGATAAAAATGGGTTAAGGGAATTTGGATAATGTGTATCATAGAGACCTTAGTGGATGATTGTGGTCAAATTGGTTTTTGGAGTGTTTATGAAGTTGCCATAGTGTTCCCTAGTTAGTGCTTAAGGTGTGTGAGCATTGTGGAGAGTTTGGGAACCTTTGGGAGTGAATTTGACCATCTGGTGTTTTCTGGTTTTCTGCATTTCTGGGTCTCGCATGAGCATCACTCGAGCAGAGGAAGAACGTGCTCGAGTGATGGAAGAGTTTTCCCTGTCCTGCTTCGAGTGCGTCTGGGTTTCTTTGGGTGATGCTCGAGCACAGCGCTTTGTGCTCGAGTGAGCAAAGAACATGCTCGAGCAGGCATGGTCTGCTCGAGTGAAGGTGGGAGTTCAGAGTGAAGGGTTTCTTTCGGGTCTTCACTTGCTGGTGGATGCCACGAGTGTGCTCTGACACTCGCGAGCATAGCCTTCTCACTCGAGCACTGGGGGTCATGCTCGAGTGAGGTTGTGCGTCAGGAGGGAGTTGTGCTTTCAGGCTCTCACTTGCGAGTGAGGTGCTCGCGGGTGAGAGGTGTGTGCTCGTGGGTGAGAGGTGTGTGCTCGCGGGTATGCTCGCGGGTGAGAGGTGCGTGCTCGAGTGATCCTTTGCTTGGAGAGCTTTGGGTGCTCTCGGGTCCTCACTTCCTGAGTTTCTCTCGCGGGTGCTCGAGTGAGGCATTTGGCCTTGTGCTCGAGTGAGGATGAGCGTGCTCGAGTGAGCCAGTTCTTGCAAGCGTCTTTGTGCTCTCGGGTGCTCACTCGCAGTCTCACTCGCACTTGTGCTCGAGTGATGTCCGTACATGTGCTCGAGTGAGAGCATCTGTGCTCGAGTGAGATGACCAAAAATCAGTGTTTTGCCTTCGAGGAAGGGGTCTTTTGGGTAGTGTTTTCCAACCCTTTAGGCATATGTTTAGGCCCCTAAATGTCACCCAAAGAGTCCTAAATGATAACCAACTTAGAGAATTATTGAAATATACCTATGGATAAGAGATTAATTGGTTGTCCCTAATTGATATAGGATTTGATATCTGTCGCCCTCGTGAGGCCACGGTGCCGGAGCCAGTCAGGAAAGATACATGTAGTGACTCTATCTTTATACCTTATGTGATGTATGATATGTGTGCTATATCATTGTGATTAAAAGGATTTTGTATGCTGCAAGTTTTGTGAAAACTTTGTGTGGAAGCACCGCTAAACCAATAGTCCCTGAGTCGCTAACAACGGTTCGGGTGAAGGTCGTATGCCTTCCCGGCGGTAAAAGGGGATGAGGTTAGGGTGTCATATATGCGTTATGTGATATTGTGGTAGCACCGCCAAACCAATAGTCCCTGAGTCGCTAACAACGGTTCGGGTGAAGGTCGTATGCCTTCCCGGCGGTAAAAGGGGATGAGGTTAGGGTGTGATATTTGTGAAGGCCGACGGGCCATTTGTGAAAGCCGGAAGGCTATATGTGAGCCGTGTGGCTATTTGTATGCACTGCCACGCCAATAGTCCCTGAGTCGCTAACAACGGTTCGGGTGAAGGTCGTATGCCTTCCCGGCGGTAAAAGGGGATGAGGGTGGAGTGAATTTGTTGCTGTTGATATGAGATGATGTGTTTACATATTATGTGATTGCATGTGGTATGAAATAGTAGTTACTACGGGATTCTTTAGAATCTCACCCTCCCAAATGATTAATCTTTTCAGACAGGGCGAGTGGTTCGAAAGGGAAGCGGACGACCAGGAGTAGTTAGGCTCACTCCGAGATCTAAGTGGTAGTTGGTTATCATAGTTTTGGATTGGGATTGCAATTTGTACATTTTATGTAAATGACTATTTTGGTTATGTAATCCCCATTGTTGGGAAACCTGTAAACCCAAGTTATGTATGCAAGTAACCCGGGGTTTGCCGGGATTTTGGTTTCCGCACTTTGATATTTAATATGTACTCTGTTTTTCTCAAGTAATTATATCCGCCTGTGAATGTGAGACCAGGATTAACTATGTTTCGAAACGGATTTTGAAACACCCCATCTTGGGATGAGGGATTATGAATTGTTATTTTGTTTTATTGGTCTCTATTTCACAGAAATTTCATAAATCGGATGTCATTACGGTGAGGGGGTTACAATAATTAAGCATTCTTCTGAGTCAAATATTACCCAGTTGTCTTTATCCGTACTTTGACATACGCTCAGCAAATTGTGACACAAGCCTTCAACATAATATACATCTTTGACTTGTATTCCTCTATCATTTTTTATTTCACCAATTCCTGCTATCCTTCCGGATTGATTTCCTCCAAATTTTACCTTTCCTCCTTCCTTAGGTTGCAAAGTGGTAAAACTTTCAAAATCTCCGGTCATATGTCTAGAGCATCTACTATCTATGTACCACTTGCTATTTTTGGATGCTTTAAGACATACCTGCAATCAAATGACTAAGTCTTAGGTACCCACATCTTTTTGGGTCCTTTTGGGTTAGTGCAAATAATTTTCTGAACATATGAGCCCTTAGGTACCCATTTGTAGGTTCCTATTGTTCCTTTCTTCTTATGAATGCATGAAGAAGTATAATGTCCTTTTCTATTACAGTAGTTGCAAAATGCAAAAGGATTTGATGTATGCACAGAATGCTGGAAATAATTCAAATAAGACTTACCTCATGCTTTCATTCTACCTTTCCTTCTATCTGATCTTGGATCATAACCAATTCCAGATCGGTCATTTACAAATCGTTGAGCTTTTAAAATCACATTTAGCATCTCACTTCCTTGAGTAAATTTTTCAAGAGTTTTTGTGAGATCAATATTTTTCTTTTTCAAAGAAGAGCAATTTTCACAATCCTTTTCGAAACTTTCTTTAAGTTCAATTTCAAGAGCTTTGTTTTTCTTTTTGAAAACAACCAATTCTTTAACTACTTTGATGAATTCAGAATGTAAAGCATTATATTCAGATAGTAATTCATCATAGGTAGGTTCAGAATCATTTACCTCTTCTTCTGTTTCTTCTTGAGCAACAAGACATATATTAGCTACTTCTTCCTCATCACTTTCTTCGTCTGAGGAGCTATCACCCCATATAGCAGATATGAAGGCCTTCTTTTTGTTGAAGAATTTGCCTTTTCTCTTTTCCTTGTTCTTTTGATTCAGGTATGGGCATTCTGATTTGATATGTCCTGGTTTTCCACATTCATAGCAAATGATATGATCTTTATTGCTATTTTCTCCTTTCTGAAAGTGTTTAAATCCTTGACCTTTCTTGTAGAACTTTCTGCATCGTTTTATGATTAGGCCCATTTCATCATCGTCAAACTCCTCATCCTCATCTTGATTCTCTTCTTTCACTTTTAGTGCTAGACCTTTCTTTTTCTTGTCACCAATGTCATCTAGTTCTCGTTTGAACGTTAGTTTGCTTTCATATTCAGAAAGACTTCCAAATAGAGAAGCAACTGATCTCATTGATTCTCCTTTTGCTTTTTCTATCGTAGTGACTTTGGCCTCCCACTCTTTAGAAAGAGTATTCAAAATCTTTCGTACTTGGGCATGCTGATCGTAGACTTTCCCAAGTGCTGCAAGTTGGTTAACAAGATGAGTATATCTAAGTTCGAATTCAGAAATCGACTCACCTGATTTCATTCAAAGTAGATCGAATTCGATGACCAAAGTGTTGATTCGATTCTCCTTTATTCCTGAAGTTCCTTCATGAGCTATTTCCAGAGCTTCCCACATTTGCTTTGCTGTTGGGAGTATGCAAATTCTGAAATATTCACTTTGACTCAAAGCACTTTGTAACATCAGAATTGCCTTGCTGTTGAGAGTGATAAGTTTCTTGTCATTCTCATCATATTCCGCTAGCGTCTTTGGAATTTTCTGAGAATCTACAATCTTTGTTGGTTGATAGTTTCCACTCTCAATTACATCCCATAACCCATATTCAGTAGGCATCACGAACACTCTGAATTTAGCTTTCCATAAAGAGAAGTGTTCTCCATTGAAACCGGGAGGTCTAGTGATGGATGCTCCGTCGGCAAGAATTCCTTCACCCATGCTTGCCATTGGATCCTTCTTAGGCTGTTAAACCTTAACAAGAAGACCTACACTCTGATACCAAATGTTATAGTAAGCGTTTCACCCAAGAGGGGGGTGAATTGGGTGATACTAAAAATTCATTGGAAATATAAAACTTTGACAGTGAATTTAAAATAGTAAAGAGTAAGGAGAAATATCACCGAAGTGTACACCGAGAGTTATACTGGTTCGGTCACAACCACTTTGACCTACGTCCAGTCCTCAGAGTTCTTCTGAGAGTTTCACTATAACTTCCAAGATTCAGTGGGTTCTTGGCACCATAGTACAAGCAAGTTCCTTCACCTGGACACTCGCTCCCCCTTACAAGTTGTAATTCAATCCCAACTCAAGGTTCCACAACCTTAAGTTATCTCAATAACAAATATTGAGTTTGAATGAAATATCGCTCTTACAGAGTGAATAAGAATACTGACGCATAGAAATACAATTACAACGTAAAAACAGAGCAATGAACTTGATGATATGTTTGTGTGTGTTCTTGATATTTTCTCTGTTTGGATGTTCCCATATATATAGATATGTTGGTGATGACCATTGGAACATTTTCTTTTCATCCGTTAGAGAGTGCGTAGCCACTATTGACTTTTCCAGTTTTTGAAAAATATCCGTTGGCGGTGGTTGGCATTTGAACGTTTCATTTGACTTCCCTTACTTGATATGATTTCTTTATTATTTATCTGTAAATATGCTAGACATACTAATACAATGAAAAGTTAATCATATAGAAAACAAATTAATGAATATTTGAATGATTTCTGAATTTCTGGGTTTACTTACTCGAGTAGCTACTCGAGTATTCCTTAAAGTTTACTCGAGTATCATCGGGAAAACTTTAATCAACTGCAAGTCAACCGACGAATATAAGATTACTCGGGTATTGCATGGAATAACCAATTTTCAAATCTTTGGAAATGTATGTTTACTCGGGTACCTACTCGAGTAATACACTCACAACTTTATGGGTTACTTGGGTACCAACTCGAGTAATCCTTCAAATAAACTTTTGGTTACTCGATGCTTTACTCCAGTAATATTGGTAGGATTTCAAGGCCGAGAGCACATCAAGTTAGATTACCTTGTTACTCAAGTACATACTAGAGTAAACTTACTTTTTGTGCATAACTCACTCGGGTAATGACTTGAGGTTTTCCTTCAAAATAACTCTGTATACTCGAGTACATACTCGAGTAATCCACTTAAAATGAAACATTAAATACATTCATACTAGAGTAATAACTCAAGGAAAATGAAATACAATTATATCAAGTTATTCGGGTACCACCTTCAAGTTTTTGCTTACCATACTGAGTTACTCGAGTAGCTACTCGAGTAACATTGGCAGTGGTACAAAATGCCGAGAGCACCATATTTACTGAAACAGGGTAACTCGAGTACATACTCGAGTATCATTGGCAGGCTGAGAGTAACTTGGAAACTTTTACATGGTTACTCGAGTACCTACTCGAGTAACGTTGGCAGGCCGAGAGCAACTCCAAGTTTTTACCTGATTACTCGAGTAGCTACTCGAGTAACATTGGCAGGCCGAGAGCAACTTGAAAATATTTACACTATTACTCGAGTACTTACTCGAGTAACGCTATCTGGTTACTGGAAGGTGCCTCTAGTTACTTCAAGTTTTGTCCCATTACTCGAGTACGTACTCGAGTAATGCCTTACAAGATTTGCTTCTAATCAAGTTTCTCAGCATTTTCTCTTGGTCTTTCCTCATTACTCCAATGCTTACTTCAAGTTATGCTTATCCCTGTTATTACTTTGCTCAAAATTTATTTATTAATCAATTCCTTTTCATACCATTCTTTTGTTATCATCAAAACATGAGATCTAACACCCTTTAGGCTTATATTTAGGTTTTTAGTAGCCACCTAAAAAAGTCCATATGATAACCAACTTAAGCATCTTGAAAGCGAGAATTGGAGTAGGAAATTAATCCGGCCTTCTTGATTTTGACATTTGCTATCCTTATGAGCTAACGGTGCCAAAAGACTTCAAGAAAGAATAAGGTAGTGACTCTTTCTCTTATACTATGTGTAAAGCATTTTATGTATGTTATCATACATTGTGATGCTTTGAGTATAGTGATTACAGCGTAAGCTGTCGCATTGAGCATAGAGATTATAGTGAAAGTTGTCAAAAATTGTGTATACAGCTGTGAGTGCTGTTGTGTGTGATGTGAGCCATTCATTATTGTGTTGCTGCTGAACATGATCTTACATGCTATGTGTTTATATATTGTATGAGTGATTTGTTACTATTGGGATTCTCTTGAATCTCATTCTTTCCATTGACTAACCTCCAGATAGGGCAAGTGGCTCCAAGGAGAAATGAACCACCAGGAGCAGCTAGGACCTTGTAGGGATATGACTTTTGGGCTGTTGGTTAAGGCAAGGGGTTATAGTAGCAGCAACAACCTACGGAGCCCAGATAGAGAGTTTAGGGCAGAGTTTACATGATAACTCAGAAGGAGGCCAAAAAATCTCCTAAATTGATACAAGGTACGATTTCTCTTAATGGCAATTCAGTGTAAGTAATGTATGATTTAGGTACTAGCCATTCATTCATTGCATATAATTGTGTGAGACAGCTAGGCTTGAGTATACAAAAATTCCCATATGACTTGGTTGTGTCTACGCCTATGGGTGTCAAAGTTGTCATAACCGATGTCTGTCAGAATTACATAGTAAATGCCAATGAACATGAATCAACACTGGATATGATTTCTTTATCGATGTAAGGCTTAGAAGTAATCCTTGGTATTGACTAGATGACTGCAAAAGTTGTGTTGCTAGACTATAGAAGAAAAGGGTTATTTATCCTAATATGCAAATAAAGGCCGGTACAGAAATCAACCTTAATTTTCTTTCAGTAGCTAAGGCTAAGAGATGTCTGTATAGAGGTTGTCAGGGGTACATAGCATTCTTCTCCATGAAATCAAAAGCTGGAACAACATTTGAAAGTATCCCTGTAGTGAATGAGTTTCTAGAGGTGTTTCCAGATGATATCAGCGGATTACCTCCGGATAGGGAAGTGGAGTTTGCCATTGATCTTAAGCCTAGAGTGGGACCAATATCTAAAACCCCATATAGAATGGCTCCAAATGAAATGGTAGAATTGAAAAAGCAGATTGAGGAGCTTCTAGAGAAAGGGTTTATCTAACCCAATGTTTTGCTATGGGAGCTCCAGTACTCTTTTTGAAAAAGAAAGATGGAATTTGTATTGATTACAGGGAGCTGAACAAGGTGGCCATTAAGAACAATTACCCATTTCGTAGAATTGATGATTTGCTTGATCAGTTATCTGGTTCCTGTGTGTTTTCAAAAATTTACTTGAGATCAGGGTATTACTAGCTCAAGGTAAAAGCAGAGGATGTATTAAAAAATACTTTTAGGACCAAATATGGCCATTATGAATTTCTTGTAATGCCATTTAGGCTAACCAATGCACCTATCATGTTCATAGACTACATGAATCAAATTTTCAGTTCATATCCGGACCAATTTGAAGTAGTCTTTATTGAAGATATTCTGGTATACTCAGAGTAGAACAAAACATTAACAACATTTGAGAATAGAGTTGAATACATTGAGAGATAAGCAATTCCTCCCAAGCTGAGCAAGTGTGAATTTTGGCTTTCAGAAGTTAAATTTATAGGTCATATAGTCTCACAGCAAGGGGTCTTAGTGGATGCTAGCAAAGTAGAAGTAGTACTGAACTAGTAGAGGCCAAACACTATTTTTGAAATATGTAGTGTTTTGGGTCTTGTTGGATATTACAGAAGATTTATACAAATTTCTCCAAAATAGCTTTGTCTCTAACAAAGTTAACATAAAAACCTCAACCTTATATATGGGACCACAATTGTGAGAGGAACTTCACAAAGCTAAAACAGAAATTAAAAATAGCTTCAGCGTTAACAATCCCAAATCCATAGTTGACCTTTGTTGTCTTCACAGATGCTAGTGGGCATCGATTAGGATGTGCTTTGATGCAACATGGCCGAGTAGTGGCATATGCATATAGACAGCTAAAGCCACATGAATAGAATTATCCACACATAATCTTGAGTTAGCCCTAATTGTGTTTACGTTAAAAATATGGAGACATTATCTCTATGGGGTGACCGTAGAGCTGTAATGCAACCACAAGAGCTTAAAATACTTGTATGATTAGAAAGAGCTCAACATAGGATAGCATAAATGAATGGAGCTACTTAAAGGTTACAACCTAGAGATCAAGTACTATCCAGAAAAGGCTAATGTTGTTACTGACGCATTGAGCTATAAAATAGTACGGGTGGCAACCTTAATGACTCATGAGTAGAAACTGATCAAGGATTTCAAGATCTCAATCTGTCTAATCAGATCATGATTTGTGGCAACAATGTCAATCAGGCAGATAATGATCTGAGAAAGCAATAGAAAAAGCTCAGATGCAGGATAGAAGAGCGTAGTTTATCCAGGACAAGATTGATAGGGGCGAAACTCAAGCATATGACTTTTTACCCAATGGGCTGGTCAGATACAGGAAGCAGATATATGTCCCACTAATAGAGCTTAAGCGGTAAATCCTGGTTAAAGTACATAAGAGTAGGTATACTCTACACCCAAGAGCAACCAAAATGTATCATAACTTGAAGTCTATATATTGGTGGCTAGGGATGAAAAGAGATGCAACAATGTTTGTGGCTTGTGGTCTTACCTGTCATAAGGTAAAAATTGAGCATCAATGACCATCTAGACTTCTACAAAATGCTAAGATTCCTTAGTGGAAATGGGAAAGCATTACTATGGATTTCAAGACAGGGTTGCCTAAGATCAGAAATCACAATGTGATATTGGTAATAGTTGATCGATTCACGAAGATAGCCCATTTCCTACCTATTAGCATTCATTATTCTTCTGATAAGCTAGCGGAGATCTATATAAAGGAGATTGTGTGATTACATGGTACTCTAAAGATCATTTTGTATAGAGATCCTCGCTTCACTTCTAATTTCTGGAAGCATTACATGAGACTCTGGGTACCAAGCTCAGATTCAACACAACTTATCATCCTCAGACAAATGGACAGACAGAATAAATAATACATACATTAGAGGATATGTTAAGGGCATGTGTCTTTGATTTCAAAGGTAGTTGGGACAAATTCCTTCCACTTGGAATGTTTTCCTATAACAATAGTTATCACTTGAGTATTTAGATGGCTCTTTATGAGGCATTGAACAAAAGGAAATATCAGTCACCCTTATACTGAATAGAACTGTCTGAGAGGTGGTTACTTGGGCCAGACATAGTTGATCAAATAATAGAGCAGATTAAACTGATCAAGCAGAGATTGTTAGCAGCTCAAAGCTAATAGAAGAGTAATGCTGTCAAGAGGCAAAAACCTCTAAGTTTAAAGTCTAAGATCATGTCTTTATGAAAGTTTCACCGATCACGAGTATCAAAAGGGCACTGAAAGTGAGTAAGCTAAGACCTAGATATATTTGCCAATTGAGATCCTATCAATGGTTGGACCAATAGCATATTGGATAGCTTTACCCTCAAGTTTGAGCATATTGCATGATGTCTTCCATGTTTCACAGTTAAAGAGATATCAACCTGACCTAGAGCATGTAATGGAATATGAAGATATGGATGTGCAGAATGATTTGACATATGAGGTCACACCTGACCGAATCATTGATCAGCAGGAGAAACAGCTTAGACACAGGAGTATCTCATTCGTAAAGGTTGTCTAGAAGGGATTATCTCCTATAAAAGCTACCTAGGAAATAGTAAAAGATATGCAAAAGTGTTACCTTAAATTCATGGATATGTATGTGTAGTAAATTTTAAGGATGAAATTTATTTAGGAGGGAGAGCTGTAACACCCCACTTTTTATCCACCAAAATTCCTTGTAAATATTTGTAGAATTTAAAGAAATAAAATGGTGAATTTTGGTGCACTGGGAATGATAAAAATATTCTTAGTTGAAGTTACACGAAAATTGGGCTATACAAGACATAAAGTGTATTTTTTGTCTTCCAAAAAGCTTTTTCTTGAAGCCTAAAATAATAAATGGAAGAACACAAATTTTTTAGCTTAAACAAAGTGAAAATTTTGGCCAACACACAAGGAAAAGATGAATGCCTGAAATTAAATACAAAAATGCAGGGGCAAAATAGTAATTTGCCATAAAAGTAAGAGATAACTATTTTTCCTTTTTCTTGAGACCATTTTAGACTAAAAAGGAGAATGAAGGAGAAAAATAATAACTTGGATATAAATATCCAAATTGGTACATTTTTGGCCAACTAAGTTAAAAAAAGAAGAGATGATAATGAAGTCAAAAGGTCAACAATTGCAACTAAGAGTAAAATATTTGTGGACATAAATCAAAGTAATTCAAGAAGCTTTCTCTTAGTAACTCTAAGACACATTTTCGGTCAAGTAATGGAGAGAGAGGAAAAGATAATGATATAAAGAAATTGGCATGTGTTCTTTACAATAAAAAAACAATATTTCTAAGGATATGGAAGTATGATTTTTAAGAGGCTTTTCTCTTTCATTCAAGGCCGTATTTCGGTCAACTTAAGAGAACAAGAGAGAGAAGGAGTTAAACAAATAAAGAATAAGAACAAGTAAGAGCAAGTGAGAGCTCAAGTGATTCAAGCAAAGACAAGGTGAGTTGATGGTGATTTTTACTTGTTTAAGCCATCTAACTCATAGGAAACCTCTTTTAATCTCTTCTCCTTCATGAATAACACTTGTAGCAAGCAAAATCAAGAAGAAAGAGAGAGAGAGACAGAGAGAGAGAGAGAGAGATCAGCATGGTTAAAGAAAGAGAGAAAGAGAAATCAAGGTGAACTTAGAAACTTGTCTTGTCTTGTCTTGATGATTATTGCTTGTTGTTGCTTATTGTGGTTGTTTGGTTGGATTTATGGCTTGATTTTCATGGTTTTGTAATTTCGGGGATGCTAAACCCTAAGGGGTTATAATGCCTAAATTTACATTAATCATATTCATTAGGAGATTGAGTGGTTAAACAAGCAATTACAAGTGAAAGGAAGATGTTTTATGGATTGAATCATGAAAAACAACTTTTTTTTCTTTTCTTGGATAAGTTTTAGCCTGTCCTAGAGTTGGGGGTTAGGGATGGAATTTGAGTAATTTGACCCTTCCATTGTGTTTAGAATGGAAAATCATATAGGGTTTATGTTAAGTGTGAATTGTGAAAACCATTAGAATGTGAAATGACAAAATCATTCCTAAAACCCTAAGTTAGAGGCTGCCAAGGGCAAAATAATCTTTTGATTGTGCATTAGTCAATTCTGAGGTCAAAAATGGTTTCTACAAGTGAAATTGTGTAGGATTAGCCTAGGTCATAATTTTTAGATAAGTACAATTGGACGGGTATAAAGGGACTTAGACCGGGTTCCTAGGGGTAGTTTGGTCATTTTGCAGTTTTAAGCTAAGATAACCAATTAAAAGAGTGTAAAAGAAATTAGAGTAGTACATGAATGAGTAATAACTGAATTGTTGTAAATTTGGAATTTTAGGACCAGACAATTTGCCTTAGCCGGGACAAAGACTTAGAGCTAGGAAAAGACATTTAAGGTAGTAACTATATCTTTCATACACTATGTGAACTTGTATATGCTTTATATATGCTATCTTTTGTGATATGTATAATGCACACACATTATCTGACTGGTGCGGGCAAAGCACAAGTACCCTAACAGCCCAAAGGGGACCTAGTTATGATACATAGTGCAAATAAGGTATATTGCCTAGTCTATGGTCTTGAGCCCACCTGAGGTACGGACAAGTAAGGGTTCTAACAATAGTAGGCTCTGAATACGTTCACATACCAATTATTATTATTACAGTGTTATTATGATGTTGCATTATATGGTGCATGGCATATTTATTTTTCACATTTTTTATGAGTGATTGCCTATTACTATGAAGATTCGTTTGAATCACACCCTTTCCAATATTTAAAAACATTCTAGCAGAAGCTAGCGGCTCTGAGGGAAAAATGGTAAATATTGGCAATTGAGGATTGTTTATCAAGAAGGCATAGTTGTTAGTTATCATTAGCTTATTTTAGTAGTTTTGGACAATTTGTATACATTTTTCAAGCCCTATGGGGATTTCCTGTACTGTAAACAAGTACTTAATATTAGTATATTTATGGTATTTTTGTATGCCTGTGGAACTATGCCTTTATTACTCCGGAAAATATTGAATGTTATGGGGTTTGACAGCTTGGGTGAGTTGCTGATCTGGGCCAATTTGAAGGCATTCGATGGAGCATAAATATAAGGAGATTAGCTGACAATTAGGAGCTGCTATATCAATTGTGAAAGAAAGGAAAGGCGCATTTGGAGAAGAAGGAAAGAGTGTGCTCATCTTCATTATCTTTGGCCAACTTTCTCCATATGCATCGAGCTTTATCTTCATCTATGAGTAACTAAGTTTTGTTGATTTCCTTGTGTTAGGTATTAGTTTGAGTTTTTGAGCTTCAATGGAATTCCTTTAAACTCCCTTTCTAGTTCATAATTACATGGCTTAGTTAAGTACTGTGGTTGTGAGCTATATTGCTTTATGCCTAGTGAATAAAATTGGTGGTTGAGCTAGGAGTTGACAAGCAAGCTTTGTATGATTTATATTACAAGTAGGTTGAGTTGTTTATTTTGACTCAGTTCAGTGGATTTTAAATGACTACACTCAATGCTTTGAATTTTTGTAATGATAATAACAATTTAGAATTGCAAGTTAATTATTCTTCTCATTTGAGTCAGATTATTGTATTGAATGGTGGTGCTCATTTAATTGCTTCAGTAGAATGTATTAAATGGGTATTGCAAGTATGAATCTAGTGGTAGCTTAAGTTCATCCTTTTAACCATATTATTGAATTCTTATCATTATTAAGCAAGGAAGACTAAAATCTCAACTCAAGGGAATCCCACTTCATTATTTTATTTTGTTGAATCTACCTTGTTATTGTTGTTGTTAATTTTGATCTATTTACTTCTTTATCTTGAAAACTAAAAAATACAAAAATATTGATTTATATTACATTTTTTCATTTGTCTTTGAAATAATTTTGTCAAAATGATTTCTCACAACTTTAAAGTATTTTGTCACTTAACTATTTAGAAACATGGAAATTAATCTCCTTACAAAAATAGCCTAGGTTGAGATACTAAGCCACATTTTCAAACCTAGTTTTTGAGAACTCACATGAAATGTGTTTATCACTGAGACAAGTGTGAAAGTATTCACTAGCACGGTTGTCACTAAGAAGTAAGACGAAGACTTTTTATGGTGGGGCTTGATTGAAAATGACTCTTGATAGCTAGAAAAAACAAAAGGATCAGAGTAGTAGGGTTACAATGTTGATGGGTTTTGTTTGAACAGACTAAGTACCAAGTGTATTCCTTTTTAGATGCTAAAATAGAAGAGGAAGCGTAGGGCTTTCTGGGTTGTTGGGATCAAGACTTTACATAACGGCTGTATCAATAAAATTGGTATTTATTTGATTATTTTTATTATGGTTCTTTGTTAATAACTGTGAGTTATGTCATTGTTTCAACATATACATATATTACGATTATTAGTTAATAATTGTGAGCTTTGTTTTTGTTTTTTTAAAAAAATTTTGGGGAGCTAATGCCTAGATAATTACATTTTATATTTTATAAAAATAAAACAAAAAATTATCATCCACTAGTGGGTAGTTACTTGATAGATGATATGAGGTCTGCTATGAATTTAAGAACTTTTGTTTCCTTCAATTGGAATGAATCAAAAGTTCTGTAAATTCACAGCAAACCTCATATCATCATGCTACTTGTCACCAGAGGAGTGGTTTGAATGATATAAGAGTATGTCAGGATTATGGTTGCCAATCTCATTCTCATTAAGAATGAAATTGGCCGTCCAGTTCATACTCAACAAATATCCGGTAAGCCTCCTCACAACATGGTCAATGCGTTCTATATGTTGCATCAATGCCTCCACTTGAGGTGGAGGCGGAGTTAGAGGTTGGGGAGCGAAGCAGGAGCAAGAGTTTGCGAAGGAAGAGAAGGGGGAGAAGGAAGTAGAGGAGGAGGATGACGTTGTGGATTTTTTAGCAAGTCTTCAGCAAGGTGTTTAATCTTGGCGATTAAAAGAACAAAGGAGGATGATGAATGAATAGTACGATAAACGTAAGGAAATGGAGAGCTTATATAGATTGGAAGTAATAGGTTTAAACCATCATTGCATGCATTGGAAGTTGAAGAGGAGTAGTTACTTGCAATGATAGGTAATGAAAGGGAACTTGATTCTCATGCCTATCATCAAAGAAAAAAGAAGCATAGAGTATTTTCATTATGAGCATGGGGAAGGGGAAGGTTTCACCATTTAGTTGAAGGTTATTTAAGAGAAAATGTTATGTTTTTGTTGCTAATATAAAGTTGGAAGACAAATTGTTTTTTTTGTTTATCTAATGTTTCATTATGGTTTTACTGTAAGAACCGTCATTCTTGTGTTACAATATATGATGGTTACAAATTACAACCATTATGTATTTGCATGGCATTCTAATAAGTGACAGTTGTTACTTAATAACTGTAATGTATATACCTTTTTTACAAAAAGAAAATTGGTGGTTGATTATGTAACTACCATTTTGAAAAAAAAAGACAAAGTACATAAATAAACTAAGAATAAAAAGTTATGAGATGTTTTAAGAATATGATGTATCATCATATTCTTCATTCTCTAGTAACTTGTCCACCTTCTCATTCAAAGAGTGAATGAGAGAGGTAAGTTCATTCAAGCACTAGTCCAAGTGTCTTCACTCTCATATGTAAGCTTGGATCATATGATTAAGTTTATAGTTTGCATGGACGAGACCTTTAATGGTTGTTGGTGGAGGGAATTCATCTTTTAGTTTTTTTTCCAAATGATGAATAAGAAGTTCTCTTGCATTTGTCCATGATGTTTTGTTGAAACAAAGGTGGTTTGAGAAGTTGAAATGAAAGTAGAGAAGTAGAGTTCATTTTGCGGATATTTATATGGAGAGGGTTTCATGGATTATCGAGTCGTCATGTCTTTTAGTATTAAATATCATTATATTTTATAAATGGTGATGGTTAATTCTTAATAATCGTTATGTATTTGACAATTTTTTAAAATATATTATTAACTTAGAATCATTATTTATTTGCATGGTCTTCTATTAAGTGATGTGTTTTACTTAATAACCATTATGCATTTGTATTAAGGATCATAACCGTAATGCCCTCTTTCCCAAGTTGGCCCCTCCACCCCCTCCGTCAATCCATCTATTATACCAAATGATGAGATGCCGTAATAGAAAAGAGAATTGGGGAAGGATTTTGTTGTCATGAAGGTGGTCCAAAAAGCAAATTCAGAGAAAGAGGAGGAAACTTACTGTGAGATGGAACAAGAAAGGACAAATAACTTTTGGGTTTAGGGTTTAGGGTTTAAGGAAGGTCATACCGTACTATCCATTATGGTGATCTAAGATTCCCATTTGGCTTCTGAATAGTGAAAAACCAACTGATTTCTTTATAGATATTTTATACTAGTTTGATATGATTTTGTCATTATCAACATAGAAAAATGATATCATGCAATCATACATATTAGCATAACGTACTATCATTTCAATGAACATGTTATTTTTTTTGTTTTTTGCTGTAAATGGAAAAAGGAGAATATGAAGATGGAACTTCAAGCCAACCACCAACAAGGCGAAGAAAATTTTTGACAAATGAAGATAGGCAAATAATAAGTAATATCTTGGCCAACTCTATCTCATCAAATGGGAATGTAAAGCGAGGGACAATAGATAAGATGGCTTCAATGTTCTCAGTTTGCACAAAAACTGTTAAGCGAATTTGGTATAGAATGAAGGAAACAAATGAAGCATCACATAGGAAGACCAAAAATTATAGATGGAAGAGAGTTCAATTGGATTAGGGACGCTTACGTGAGGTCTATACTCGACAGCAAACTATACTTAGGCCTCTATCATTTGCATAACAGATAAACAAAACATTACTTATAAGATTAATGAAGGCCAATGTGACACAACGCTGCACCAATACCATCAAGCCCTTTCTAAAAGATGAAAACATAATCTGTCGGTTGAAGTTTTGCTTATCTATGCTTGAAGATCGTAGCATACCACATTTTCCTACCTTTAAATCAATGCAAAACATCAAACATATAGATGAAAAATGGTTTTACATGACCAAAATAAAGGACAAATAATACTTGGGAGCAACTGAGGAGGACCCACATAGGGTATGTAAAAATAAGAACTATATTGGCAAGATAATGTTCTTAGTTGCACTGGCTAGACCAAGATTTGATGAAGAAGGAAATGAAACCTTTTCTGGAAAGATTGGTGTCTTCCCTTTGGTAACTTATGAGCCAACAAAGAGAAAGAGTGTTAATAGAGATGTGGGTACTTTGGTAGTAAAGCCAATTCTTCAATTAATACAAAAGTATGTAGAAACTTTCTATGCACCAAGGTATTACCTACACTAAAAGCTAAATGGCCAAGTGATGCTGTAGGAGAAACAATTTTCACTCAACAAGATAATGCTCCATTCCACCTACATGTCAATAATGAAGTGTTTCACCGGGTTGTTTGTGAATGCAGACTTGACATTGACTTAATGTCTCAAAACCCAAGATTATTGGACTTAAATGTGCTAGATCTTGGTTACTTTAATGCAATTCAAGCATTACAACACAAAGAATCACCCAAGAGTATGGAAAAGCTCATTGTTGCTATTACAAATTCTTATGAAAGGCTCTCTTCTTGCCAAACAAACAAAATATTCCTAACTTTGCAAGCAACTATGGTGGAAATTATGAAGGCTAGAGGCTCAAATAAGTATAAGCCCCCTTATTGGTCATTGAATATGGTACAAAGAGAAGGTGGACTCCCAAGTTAATTGGAGTGTGATGCATCCATAGTATAAGCAATGTTGGCATAATTAAGAGCAATAGTTTATAGATGATAATGTATTACATGATTAAAGATTATTTTTTCTTAATACTTTCTTTATTACTATTGTTTTATTAAGTATGGTTTATTTCTTCAACTAATATTTGTAAAATACATGATATTGCTAGAGTAGTGGGTTTGCTAATTTTAAAGTTGGGAATTGATTGGTTGTGCAACTTAATGCATTTCCTATTTGATGATGTGAAATATATAATACAAAATTGTTGGTGAATCAAAGTAGGTATGATAATAGTTATCAGGAGGTTCTAATTTTCTTGTTTGTGGTAATAATATTATTAATTCTGATTTGAATATAGTCTTAGGCTATTATACAAATTTGACAAGTGACCTTTTTGCAAAAAAGAATAAGGAAAAGCTCTAGTGTTTTCTTCGAACAAGAAAACTCCAATCAATATTAACTTCTTCGAACAAGAAAAGCTCCATCATTTCATTATAGTTGCTATCAGAAAACCATCATAATAACATCAACTGACCCAAAAACAAAACAACCAAAAATCGTTATAGGCGTACACTCAATGATACTAATAACATCACCTAACCCAAATACCTGACATCCAAAAACCATAACCAATAACTAATTTACTTCATTATAATACTAGCATAGGTGTGTACTCAATAAAAACCAGGAAAATAAAGTTTCAACATTGACCTTATGAATCGCTTTCGCTCTTTATCTTCATTGCTATTCTTATCACATTTTTCTTCCTGAAATTTGTTAAGGTCAATTTAACAACCATATTTCCTTAGCGAAATTGTTTCACAAGAACCATCAACCATACTTGTCATTATTGACTGAACTTCCTCCTCCTCTAGTAGTTGGTTCAAGTCAATTCAACAAACACGCCCCTCTTCACACTCAAGTAAATCTTCAGTGACTAAATGAAAGAGGTCACCGTTCAAATCAAACAGTAGAACAGAACTACAGTTTACATGTTTCACATTTCCTAATTTTGGCAGATCAAACGGCATATCGAAGCACTACTACAAAAGAGGGATTTAGTGGCTCCCTTCTTGTAGCACTTCTTTGAAGAAGTGCTAAAGATTGTTATTGTTTTTTAAAAAAATTATTTAAAAGCTATGGCACTTGCAACTATAAGGGTCAAGGTTGGTGTTAAGCTTATATGATGCTTGCCTAGATAAGCGCAAAACAAGGCCTTCTTTTTTTGGAAAAAAAGAAAACAAAGCACTAGCTATGGCATTTACTTAAGGAAGCACCATAGCTAGCATTATTTTTTTAAAAACAAAATACGTAACTTGTATGGCACTTCCCAGGCAAACACCTTCTAAGGCCTCGTTTATTTTCTTTTCAAAATAAGCCACTACTTCCCTTTCATTAAAAAAAACAGCCTCGGCAAGTATTGCTTCCCTAATAAAGAAAAAATGGGAAGTAATGCAAGCGCCTTTACTTCCTTTACATTTAAAATAAAATGTCCCGAACTTTTAAAAAAACAAAAATTAAGGAAAGGAGCTTTGGCCCTTCCTAAAATAGTGCCACTGCTTTCCATTTAAAAAAATAAAAAAAAATTGGGAAGCTTTGTCGCTTCTTAAGCTTCCTTATTAAAAAAAAACCAAGGTGCCATGCCAACGCCACAAAAGTGAACTTGTTTTTTTATTTTATTTAATAAGGAAGCTTTGGTGCTTACTAAAGAAATGCCAGAGCTTCCCAATTTGTTTTATTTTTGCCTTGTATAATTGATATATGATGATACTTTGTTCTTGTTGAACAAGTCCAGGAAATAGATCTAAGTAAAGCTTGTGTAGAGTCATATGTTTAAGCTATACCTTTCTTTGAAAGTTATAAAAACTATCTGCAAGTTGACACAGTAGCGGCTGATGCTGATGACTTATAGACATGGAAGGGTTGGGTGGAATCTCAAATTTGGCAGCTGATTTTGATGGTATTGTATCTTATATCTTTATGGCAAGCAATGGTGCTAGTTCTAAATGTTTATTGTACTAAAGAATTTTGCTAGGATTACCGTAAATACCATCTTTCCCAACTCATCGGTTGCTATTAAATATTCTTTGCAGATTGAAGAAGTTTTATAATGACATGAATGTAATCCAATTTTTCTTACGTTTGAGAACCAAAAAGCACTCCCATTTATCTTGTAATATCCCTAATTTTGGTCCTAGGTGTAACCCCCTTCACGATTAAGGCCAAGATTTAGTTCATAAACACGTAATTGATGTAGAATTAGAGACCTTAGATGATTTTGGGACTTAAACAAAATCAAACTTCCCAAAATTATGGCTTACAAAAACTTTTACAAAATTTATTCATGACGGTCTCATATTCACATTTTAATACTAAATGGCCTGTACAAGTTGATTTCATTCACAAATATCAGAGTATAAAGCAAATTCCCGACACACTCGGGTTCCATTCATTAAATAAGGGATTTACAAAGGCACAAAGCCCACAATTCATTACCCTTAACTTGGGGATTACACAAAACTATACTACCAATCCCAATATACATAATTGTTTCCCAAAAATATCCAAAAGATATACATGATAACCAATAACCCAAAATATAAATCTAAATCAGAGCTTTATCCTCTCTTCGTCGCCCGCTTTCCCTTTGATCCTTCTGCCCTATCTAAAACATGGTTTTTGGGAGAGTGAGATTCTAAGGAATCCCCGTAGTAACAAATCAATCATATAATGTACAATAATATCGCATGTAAGAAAATCATTAACCACAACAAGCAACTACAATGGCAGTTACAACGGCAATGGTTAGTATGACACATGTCATCCCTTACGATTGCTCACGCTGAATTGCTCACGTTGCATTGCATCACAGTAATCCACACAATACATTCCACCACAGCTGGGATTCATATAATGCATTTCATATACAAGCCATACAGGCAAGATACACACAGCCCATGGCTGGATTCTCAAACGCCACCCCATGGGTCGGATTCACAATATCCATGTCGATTATGACGGCAGTTCAACGGCCGACCTAGAGATGACCACCGTCAATCCCTACATGGCTCACGCTGACCTACTCACGCCGTAATGGACCATGACACACATTTCACAAATTCAACGATAAGTTATGCATGCCAAAACATCATACATAAAATGAGAGAAGAGTCACTACCTTGATCCTTCCGGGCGTACTCTGGCGCTGGTCTCTCCCGCCTAGGGCAAATGTCGTATCCTAGAATCATGATTAGGGACGAAGAGTTATATTCTATTCCAAGACTTATTTAACTTGAAACACTTAAATTTGGTTATCATAATTGACCCTTAAGAGGCCACAAATGCCTCTAATAAAAGCCCTAAAAGGTTGGGAAACAATAGGTTAGAGATGTCCTTTCGAAAACTCAAAGTGCCGGAACACAGGGGTTGGCCACGGCCAGCCCTTCCTTGGACCGTGGCCAAAATATGGTTAGAGGGCCACTGGCAGCGGCCAGCCACTCATGGGCCGCGGCCAGAATCAGGCCAGAAAGGTTTGGGCCTCGGCCAGCCACCTTGGGCCGCGGCCAAGAAATCCCCTGATTCTTGGCTGAACTTCCAAAATTCATAACTAATCCTAAAAAAATTGAAACGGGGTGATTCTAAAGCCAAATGAAAGGTATATAAGTCCTATTTCAAGGAAAAATATGTCCCATCACTGGAAATCACTACAAAAATACAGAATCACCAAAAACTAAACACTACTCCAAAACAGAGTTCTATTTCCATCCCAAACATTGGACAATCATATCTCAAAGAATACTAAACGAAATGACACAAAATATATGTCCATTTTGAACCTTGGGATTTGATCTTTAAGACTGGAAAGTTTCAAAATTTTACAATACCATTTGGTCATTCAAAACGCTCGTCCAAACTTACTGCGCAAAACAGAGCTCAAACCAGACAGATTTCCAACTTTTCCCAAGTGATTCAAATGAATCCAAAATTAATAACCAAGCTCATTCCCACACAAAATCACTCAAGGAATCCAATGGGAATGTCAAAATCACCAAAATCCTATTCCATTATCATGCTTTGGTTTTGGATAACATTAAACACTAAACTCTCAAAATCTCCAAACTTAACAATTTCAAACCCAATCAAATCTATCTATCCAAAATGCATTTCAGACATACCAATTCCATACCAAACACATACCAAACTCCCAATGGCCCTCATTTTCGAAAATGAGCCCAAAATTCCAGAAAATTCAAACTATTTCAAATGGTATGAAACTTAGGTAGATAGATAAGTCTCACTCACCTTATCAACTTCTCCAAAGAGAGTTCTTGATTCACCACTTTTTAAAATTTCGTGTGATCACAAACCACAACCAATGGACCAGCTACAACCACCAAAATGAAGCTCATCACTCAAGGATCAATATTAGAGAAGGAAGTTTGAGCAATAGAAGCCATTTTCCTTACCTTTTTCAAGCTTTCTTCTTCCTCCTTTTGCTGCAAAAATGGCTGACGAGAGAGAGAGCAAGAATGAGAGAGAGATGATGAGATGGAGTGTGAGGAAGAAGAAACAATAGTACTCCCCCCATACCTCCAGCCGAATACAAGGGAAGAAGAGAGAGAAAATAAGCTTCTTTATTCCCTTTTGACTTTTACACACCTTTTTCCACATGTCAACTTGCTATTGGCTTACACCAATTAGCTACTTTAATCTCTCCATTAGCCATTTTAATCACACATCCCATTTTCTCTTAGTTAGTAATTAATTTCTCCCTTAATTACCAACTCATGACCAATAATTCCATTCTTCCAATTTTTCAATAATTATGATGTATTAATTAAAATAGCCATAAAAACACATAATAATTCCCATTTAAATTCATAATTATCCACAATAATCATGATTTGCCCTTAATCAAAAATTGGGATATTACACTAAGAACTTGAGGATAAGCCTATATCAGGCGGATGACTAAGCTCTAATTTAGGAAGAGTCCCAAGAATGTCCAAGAGTCGGAATGACTTTTAGCGACTAATTTGGGAAAAGCAAAGTATGGAATTTGGTTCCAAATAGCTAAAGGAAAATACCCAATTCCTTTATCTAAATGTAAAAATGATATAACACCTAATTTGGATCCAAAAAGATAGGGAATGGCCTATCAAAGAAAGAAAAAAAGAAGAGAATTAAAATAAAAAAGAAAAGAACTAATGGAAATTCAATTAATGTTGTCATGATCAAGGGCAAAAGAGGCAATTGCCTTTTGATTTTGAGATTAAAATTGGAACCCAAGATTAAGGGCTAAGATTTGCTCTTGAAAAGAGAAGTAATAATGAGGCTTCAAAAGAAAAATTAATTCCCTCAAAATAACCAAGAATTTCGACCAAAATAGAAGAAAAATAGAAGACAAGAAATTCAACTAAGTAACCAATGGATGATTAGCTTCTTTTTGAACAAAGAGCTAAGAACCATTGGGTAAAAACTTTCTTCTCTCTCTGCTTTTAATTTTGGTCAAGAAGGAAAAATTAAGAAGGAATAATTGCTTTTGGTCCAACTAAACACACTTGGTTAAGCAAACTAGACTTGAGTGCAAGAATTAACTAGGAAGGACATGTCATTATTTTTCTCTATCCCTCTTCCATTATTTCGGTCAACAACTTTTAGGATGGGAAATAAGTGTTTTAAAAACACATAATTGCCTTCCTCATACATGTCTTTGGCTGTCCAAGAGATGAAAGAAGAGAGAGAACGAAAATCTCAAGATTCAAGAAGTGGTAAGCACCTTTTCTCTAGATTTTCACCTTCTTACTTACCTTTCAAGCCAAAAATGTCTTTATGAACATTGTTCCTCTTGGCCTAAGCTTCATTTCTATGGCTTTAGGTTTTCAAGAGGAGGAGTTTCTATTGGAAATTGTGCCTTAAGGGCCAATCATTGTACTTTAAACTTTATTATTTAATGAATTTTCTCTATTCTGTTATCATATTATATAAATGTTAATTGTGATAATTGTATCCTTGGATAAATCATAAAGATTGTCTTAAAATGTCCCCAGTCGATCGTCTATATGGGAGCAGAGATGAAATAAGATCAATATGACTTTGATAAGATATGGAGATATGAATCAAAGTCTGAGGCACTTGTAAGAGTACAAGGTACTAGACCGACCCACTATAAGAAAGCTACATGGATCAAGTCATAAGCTTTTCTCATGTACAACCATGTCACAATGCCCTTTGACCTGAGGTTATCATGGATTCCTACATGAGAGTTGCTAAGCTTTGAAGTAGTCAAAAGTCACTTTGACCGGGTGATGATAAAGGCTATGATCGGGCTTGATGGTTTTTCATACAGAGGAATATGAATAATCAAGATGGAATTTGTCCCTCACATTAGTAGAGAGATATTACTGGGGCCTTCGATGAGTGAGTTTGTGAAATGTATGGCCATGCTACGATGCAAAAGAGTTTCTATTTCTATTATCAAACTACTCAAGAATCGAAAAAGTAATGGTCAAGAACATGAGGATGACATTATCCATGCCTCATCCTTGACCAATATATTAGGTGACAAAAGGGACATGACATGGTTGTATGATAGGTTTCATTGTGTTAACGATCCTCATATGAATTAGGAAGTTGTAATATTTTGCTAGAGGCCACTTGTGATGTAACCCCCTCACGGTAATTATATCCAGACTACGAAATTTAAGTGAAATAGAGACCGATAAGACAAAAATAATTTTTATAATCACTCATCTCCAAGAGATGGGGTTAACAAACAAAAATTTTTAAACAGAATTCATCTTGTCTCACATTCACTTTCGAATACAATTACCTATGCAGTTATATCACATAATAAATATCAGAGTGCGTAACAAAAATCCCGGCAACCTCGAGTTACTTATATATATATTGGGTTTAAAGGTTTCCCAAAATGGGGATTACATGACCAAAAATCCAAAACAGATAACCAACGGTCCGAACTCAAGTATGTCCCTACTACCCTAACCACTCCTGGTTGGCCGCTTATCCTTGGAACCACTCGCCCTGTCTGAAAATGTTAGTCATTTGGAAAGAGTGAGATTCTAAAGAATCTTAGTAGTAACAAATCATTCATACCACACGTAATCACATAGCATGTAAGCAAATCATCACATAACAGTAGCAACACAAATTACACTCCACCCTCATCCCTTTTTACCACTGGGAAGGCACATCGTCCTATCCCGAACCGTTGTTAGCGACTCAGGGACTGTTGGTATGACAGTGCATACAAATAGCCTTACGACTCACATATAGAATAGCCTTTCGGCTCATATAATCACAATTGTTACACCCCAACCTCATCCCCTTTTACCATCGGGAAGGCACACAGCCCTTACCTAAACCATTGTTAGCGTCT
This sequence comes from Inga leiocalycina, assembly GCA_963242795.1. NCBI lineage: Eukaryota > Viridiplantae > Streptophyta > Magnoliopsida > Fabales > Fabaceae > Inga > Inga leiocalycina. The sequence goes on along the minus strand of OY725329.1, from coordinate 29,574,853 downwards.
CAGGGACTATTGGTATAGCGGCGCATACACAATTTCACAAATATTATAGCATACGAATCTATCACCAACTAATGATATAACACACATACAATGCATCACATAAGATATAAAGGAAAAGTCACTACCTGAATCTTTCCTGACTTTCTTTGGCTTCGCAGGCTCACGAGGGCAATAGATATCAAATCCTATACCAAATTTGTGATAACCAATCAATTTCTTTTCCAAGTGTATATTTTCATAATACTCTAAGTTGGTTATCATTTAGGACTCTTTAGATGACTATTAGAGGCCTAACATATGCCTAAAGGGTTGGAAGAACTACCCTAAATCCCCTTTTTCAAAAGGCAAAACAGTGATTTTAGGCTGGCTCACTAGAGTGAAGATGACCTCACTCGAGTGATGAGACACTCGTGCCCGAGTGAGAACAGCTCTCACTCGCGAGTGTTTGACAGTGAGCAACCATCTTGGCCAAAAAGTGCTCACCGCACTCGAGCACAAAGCTTTACACTCGAGTGATGACTCCAAACTCACTCGATTCACCAAAAGTGCAAGACAAGAAGTGAGAACTTGAGAGCACAAGCAACATCAGAGGGACAAGCTCACTCGAGCATACCCCCCAGTGCTCAGGTGAGAGTCCTGCACTCGCGAGTGTCAGATCACACTCTTGAGTATTGGCCAGTGAGTGACAACTCAAGAGTAATCCTAACTTGGACTCATACCATCGCTCAAGCAATCCCTGCTCACTCGAGTGACTACCAACTTCACTCGCGGTGACAAAAGTACACTTGAGCTCTACTCATAGAACCCAGGCAAAACTCGAAGTAGAAAAGGGAAAACACACATAGTACTCAAGCATGATCTTCCCTCACTCGAGTGTTGCTATCAGAATGCCCAGATCGCAGCACATGACAGAAATTTCCCAGATGGTCAAAACAATCCCAATAGTTTCCAAACTTCTCACAAAGTTCATACTCACTTACTCATGCCTAAGGAACACATTGGGAACTTCCAAAATGCCCAAATACCATTCTAACCACAATCAAACACTTAGGTCTCTATGACACACCCAATGTCCAAATTTCATTCAACTCAATTCAAATTTTCCAAATCAACTCCAACAATCAAATAACTCCACAATAGACTAATTCCAACATCAATTATTATGAATTTCATTCATTCCAAAATAACCATAAATTAGGGCAAATTTTCCAGAATTTCTTAAACTTATCCAAAACTCATAACATATATATCAAAATGCATCAAATGCCTACCTCTTCACTTTGCCAAATCCAGAATCTTGATTCTCCAACTTTCAATTTCTTCCAACACCCAAATCAACACTATTCAAGATTCTGAAATCACCACAATGAAGCTCTTAATGAGGTGCACAACATTAGAGAAGAGGATTTTAACAAAGAAGGACCATTACTCACCCAAAATCAAAGCTTTTACTTTCTCTTAATGGGGAAGGAAGAGAGAGAAAATGAGAGATAGAAGAGATGATGATGATGAAGCACACTCCCTCCCCTAGCCATACACACAAACCTCATAGGAGAGAGAAGGGAGAGAAAAAGTAATGTTTTGTCCTTTTGTGCCATCCAAGGGACTACATACACAATGCCACATGTCATCATCCTACACACTCTTACATGAGCTCACATAGATGCAAAGCATAGGATTCCGACCCATGGTCAATAGATCTCAACCCTTGATATCTAATCACCAAATACACATATATCAAATTTACATCATATTTCTCTAAGAGTGTTTAATTACACTAATTACAATCAATATCAGAGTCATTAGCCTTTAATCCCAAATTGGGATATTACATGTGACTTGTGGGTTAGTATAGTTATTAGGCCACTACAAACTTTGTATGGGCCTACAAGGTCACACACAAGAATTGCCCAACACGAGATAATGTTTAAACTAGGGTGGACGAATTTTATATTTATATATATAATATAAAATTCATGAAAATAAAATTAATAAAATTATATATATATATGTATTTTTGAAATACACACACACACATATATATATATATGTATATATATTATGTGATATTATTATATTTTTTAGTTTTAAATTTAATTTTATTAAGATAAATTAGATTTAATAACTAGCATGATAGAGATATAGTATCTCAAATTTAATTTATGAAGATAAATTAAATCTAATGGTTCTTTATTTAGATTAAATAAATAGGTTAAATTAAAATTATTAGACAGATTTAATTTAAACTAAATTTATTTAATTAGCTCATCCAGATAATTAATTTTTAATTAATTTCAAAATTAATAAAGATTAATTTTGAAATTCAAATATAGCCCCATAGGTTATAAAATTGATAGAGTAGAAAAACTCAGACACGTATGAGAATTTAGAGCTGTAAGGGAAACCCTAGGAGATATTGGAGGCGCTAGCACGTAGTCAGTGTTGGAAAGCATTCATGTGAATACCGGTAGAGAGAGTACACCTGAGGTGTTGGCTCCTAGAGATTGAAAAACCCTAAATTTGAAAAGGTACAATTCTTTCTAACTCGATTTAAATGTCGTTGATAGATTCACAATTGGGATTGGTGAAATTTCAAATTCTTCCACTGTGTCTACTGATCCCAATAGTTTTGAGGCATTTATCAAGACCCATAGTGGTTGAATCAAAGAATAAAGCCTTGAAGAAGCAAGATATGAGTAAGAGCTTTCTTGTGAACCAAATATTGTGTGGTTTGGTGGAGCTTTATGAAATGGGTATTTTTGCCCTCGTTTTTTGTTATATGGTTATTCTTAGAATTCATGGTGGTTTCATTTTGTAAATGGTGTTAAATAAGGTTTAGAAATAAAAATCACAAATTTAGAACTTAAGAGTAGTGCTGCCAGATTTTATTTTCTGGAAGGTAGCGATGTTGTGGCATGTTATTGATCAGTTAAACCTAGTCCAAATGCTATCAAACTTTTTAGAATGAAAGTAGACATCTTGAGCTTCATTTTGATAGTTAGAATGTAATTTTTGGACTAGTGAATTTGAAGTTATTTTTTTTTCAAAGTTGGACCCTGTTTCTGGAACCAATTCTGGAAAAGTTAAGGTTTGACAAATTTCTGGAAATTGTGCTGTTTTAGTCTCTAGTAAATGATATTTTACTTTGAAAGTAAACTTAAATAGGTTTACAATGCACTTGGAATCAGTCAATTTGAAGTTTTCTAGAATTAATTATGATTTTTGAAATTTGGGCATTGAATTTGGAAGTTGTTTTGTGGCCAACTGATTTTTTGTCTAGACAAATGAATTCCAATATCCACGACATTTTCTAAAAATAAAGTATACCTAATAAGCTTTAATTTAATAGGTAATTTGTACTAATTGGATGAGTACAATAAAAGTTATGATTATTGGAAGTTGGCATTAAGTCTAGGCACGATTTTGTGCATAAGCGAATAAATGAGAATTCTGGAAATGTGTGCGTGTAACTGGTAGTTCTAACTATTTTTCCCTTAAAATAGACTTAATAACTGACACATAGAATTTTGAACCACTTAATTTGGATATTTGTAGAAAAAGATATGAATTTTCAAATTTTCTTGAAAATTTTGCCAACTTTTGGAAATTGTGCAAAAATAAATAGGTTATCGCATTTGGTAACTAAGTTGACCTCCAAGGGTTAAATTAAACATTTAGAGTTAGTATGGGCTTACTAAATACCCATTGGTTCTAATGTGTTGACTTTTAAAGTTAACTAACCAAAGTGTCTTGAGTTATTAAAATTGGAACAAGTATAGGGCCAAAGATAAGGGATATGTCCTACAGGCTAAAACAGCCCATTAGACATTTTTGGTAATGCCTATTCTTACATACCCCTTTAATTATGTACCGGAAGAATTTACGTATATTCTCTTAGGGGATTATTACTCAATTTTTTGTTGTTAAGCCATTATTTTTACCAGATATTAGAGTTAATTCTATTTCTTAGTTTCCATGATCCCAAAACAACTTAATTCGGTTACAAGCATTTGTACTCTTTATACATACATTCTTGCCATGCAGATAATTTACATACAATAAATTAATACACATTCTTTCTTTCTTGATTCTTCATCTTCTTTCCGCCTTGTTTGTCTTTAGCATCCTTTTCTTTCATATTCTAGTACCTATATGGCTGGTGGGGGTAAGATTCGGGGGAATCTCAGTAGGAAATATTACAGACAATACATGTAAGATGAATGCTAGTGCATGATATGCTTGCCTTATATAGGCTTATGTTCACATAATGATATTCTGCATGCTCAATGTTTCGTGCAACATACTTATGGCTATAGCAAAAAGAGAAACAGAGCTTCATTCATTCATACATGCTTCACATAATCAAGTAAAGCAATACAACAAATCAATACACAACATAAACATTACATACATGCAAGTAAGTAAGTTCACTACCTTTGGACAAAGTCCTTCTTCTTGCCCTCTTTTCTTTTGACCATGGTAGATTCTTGACCTTCTTTCATTCTTCTTCTTGACTTCTTATGGCCTTAAATAAATACCAAATTATAAGTTCCATGATAAGTGAATTCTTAATGGGCTACATTAGCAATATCAGCTTACTTTTACCCTTGGAGTTCATACTAATTGCATTTGGCCCATTCTTTCTTAAATTCGCATGGTAGCCAAAAGCTGCCAGCATTTTGACCAAACTTTGAAAATTCATAACAAATTCTATAGAACTCTAATTGGGGTGGTTAAAATTCTTAATTAAAGCTATGTGAGTATAATTTAAAGATAAAATATTACTCAGAGCCAATTATAGCCATAGAATTCTAAAATCACGACCAAAGCCATACTGGTATAGGATTCTATCCAGATGCAATACCTAACTTCAAAAATTCATATCTCCAAATGTACTGACCTAAATGGCACAAATTACATATCCAATTAAAGCTTCACATGTTTACTTTTATTCTAAAAAATATCATGGCCATTGGATAACGTATGGTCATTCAAAAACTCATTATAACCAAACTACCTCCCAGAAAATGAAATATGGGAGCACTATATTTAATTCAAACTTTTGGATTTCAAATCCATTCTTTCTAAAATTGTACCAACAACCTATTCCAACACAACTTTGCCCAAGGAATCCATTGGAGACCTCAAAATTGGCAAAACCATCTACCTGCCCTGTTTAGACCAGAAAATTAGGGCATAAAGCAACAATTCACCAATTCACAATTTCTTCACCAATTCACCAAACTAGTCTCATATGCTCTTAAAACTTCATATAACATCATTTATATGATCAATCATAACAAGATTAAACCCTAATTTCTCTTAATGATTGAAATTCAGGGTAGCCAAGCAAATTCAACATACTCAACCGAACAAGATAATATATAGCTCAAATTAAAGCCTAAGCTCACCTCTTGCTCTTTCTTGAGCTCTTTCTTTGGTTCTCCAACTTTAGGTTTTGCAAGATGACTCAAAAAGCCTCCCTTTGAAATTCTAAAACCATAGAAACTAAGCTCTCATCAAGGGAAACAATGTTAAAGAAGACACTTTGAGTTAAAAAAGTGATTATCATGGTGAAAATCAAGGTAGAAGATCTCACCATGTTCTTGAACTTCAAGAGCTCTCCTTTATCTTTCCTTCTCTTTTTTTATCTATGTTGAGAGGCCTGGCCAGCTTTTAATGTGTGTAAGAGAGAGGGGGGAGTATTAATTTTAAAATTCATTCCCTTGCTTCTTGAATTCTTGGACAAAAATCATCCAAAGAATAGGAAAAAATCCAAGTGTCACAATGTTATGGTGTCTTGCAACAGTAGATTGATTAAATTAACTATGATTAGCCAAATAGTCTTTTTTCCTCCTTCCTTCTCACTTGACTGAATTTGATATCCCAAAAGAAGGGAATTATGTTGAAAAATTCCTTCTTGAAAGCTTGCTTTTTGGGCCTACCTTCCAAATTGATCAATTATGTAGTCTTCTTGACTTTTATTTTTGGCTTGGTCAAATGATACTAGATTTCTTCAATTGCATGTTCTCTTTCTCTTTCTTTGGGATATTAATCAAAATTAATTGATAGAAAAGGAGAAAGATATGTGGACTAATTGATCTCTTGGTTCTTACTTTAATTATACCTAGCCATAATTGTTGACTTTTTAAATGGAAAAGTGAGATAGTATGTCATTTAAATTCTCTTTCTTTATTCCTCTACATCTTGGAGGCTTTTTTTATCAAGGGAAAAGGAATTAGTTGCTTCTTCATCTTCATTATTGCTCTTGCTTTTCAAGAGTAAATCTTGACCCTTCATTTTATGTTTCCAATTCTAACCTCAAGATCAAGTGACAATTGTCTCTTTTGCCCTTGATTATATTATTTCTTGTGCCATTAATTCCTTCAATTCTCTTTCTTAATTCTTTCTAGACACCATTTCCGTTTTCCTTTGTATCTAGGTTAGTTATTTTCTTTTGAGTAATTCGCACCAAAATTTATACTTTATTCTGTGTTCAGTTTCTAATAGTCATTCTATTCTTATTCATTCCTAGGACTCTTACTAAAATAGGCTTATTAGTCTACTTTATTTAGGCTTATTCTCTAGCCTCTAGTCCTAAAATTTGGGGTATTTCAATTCTCCCCCCGTTTAATAAATTTCATCCTCAAAATTTGCTACCGGTCCGATTCTTAATATTACTTCAAAAGGACCACTGTAGCGAGGGTTTCATTTTCTTCTCATTCTATATTCTATTGAGACCTCAAATTCTGCAGACACCTAAAATTCTAGAGGTATTCTAGTTCAATTCTATTCTAATAGACCTTGCTCATCTATGCTGTGTTTGAGCTTCTTCTTTAATTAAGCTCTCAAACTACTTTCTCATAACCAACACTATAGCTAGCAAGTATTATCTGACTTTACAGGTTTAGATTTCTAAACCCTTATATTAGTTTTTATGCCTGTATTATCATGACCACTAATTGCACTTCTTTTCAATTCAAAGCATTCACTGTTTTTCTTTTCATTTATGTTGTCTCATATTCTAATTTTCAGATTTTCCAAATATTCAAAATTTATGTGGTCACAGTACATTTTCATAATTGCACTATATAAAGTAGTGCTTTTACATTTTCAAAGAAAACATGATCGTTGCCCGCTCAAATTCATAAATGAGGTAATTCATCTAATGAGGTTTCAACTGTTGCGAGGTATACACCACCATTCCATCCTACTTCACTAGGACATATCCCAATCCTTTCTTTTTTTCTTATTCTTTTGCAAACCATTCAGGTCACTTTACTACAAACCTCATGGCTCACAATTTATACTGACCACATGGGTTGCATTCTTTGCAGACCACACACGGGTCACATTATAGGATCGGGAATATTCAATACTGGTGTTGTAATATCCCAATTTTTGATTAAGGGCTAAGCATGATTATTGTGGATAATTATGAATTTAATTGGAAATATTATGTGTTTTATGGCAATATTAATTAATATGTCATAATTAGTGAAAAATTGGGAGAATGGAATTTTTGGCCATGAGTTGGTAATTAAGGGAGAAATTAATTACTAACTAAGAGGAAAAAATGAGAAGTGTGATTAAATGGCTAATGGAGGGATTAGATAAGCTAATTGGTGACTTATTTTGGGTGAGCCAATAGCATTATGACATGTGGCAAAGAGAGTATGGGAGAGAGTGCATGTGTGTGTAAGTCAAATGAGATAAGATATATTTTCTCTCTCCTCTCTTCCCTCATTTTCATTGCAGCAAGGTTAGAGGGAGTATCATGATTGCTTCTTCCTCCACACTCCACCTCTCACACTCTTCTATCTCTCTTTCTTCATTTCTGGCTGCCAAGTTGAACAAGAAAGAAAAAGATAAAGCTTGACTTTTGGGTAAGCAAATGACCTTTAATGCTTAATCTCACTTCATTAATATTGATCCTTAGAGTGAGGCTTCATTTTGATGTGTATAGTGTGCCTATTTGGTGTTGATTTGTGCCACACAAAATTTTGGAGGTTGGTGGATCAAGAAGTTTCTTTGGCAAAGTGAAAGAGGTAAGTGAGACTAATCTATCTATCTAAGTTTCATGCCATTTAAAGAAGTTTATAATTTCTGGAAATTTTGGACTTGAATCCAAAAATAAGTACCACTGTTCATTTGGTATGTTTTTGGCATGAGAATGGTATTTTGGAATGAGTTTAGGATAGATAGATTGATTGGTGAATTAGAATGTGATGTTTGGATGAGATTGGTATATTGTTGATTTAGTTGCCCAAAACCTAAAGCATGATAATGGAGTAGGATTTTGATTATTCTGACGATCCCATTGAGTTTATTGGGTGTTTTTCTGTGGGAGTGGCTTTAGGTAAAGTTTTGTGTCCATTGGGATCAATTGGGCAAGTGTTGGGAAAATGCCTCTATTTTCTGCGTTTTCTGGTTCTAATATAATCACTCGAGTGATTCAAGATTCACTCGAGTGAGGGATGATGATCACTCAGGTAAGGTTGAACAATGCTCGAGTCCTGTGCGTATCTTATGTTTCTCTTCAGTTTTTCTGTTGTGCTTTCTGGAAAATCCAAGAGTGCATAGTCTCACTCGTGAGTGAGGGATGAATATCACTCGAGTGAGCCTCTTTGTGCTCGAGTGACTGGTGTATTTGGCACCAAGGACTTGCCTCTCGGGTTGTCACCCGCGAGCATGGTGCAAGAGTGTGCCTTCTCACTTGTGGGTATGGGGTATCCGATCAAGTGAGCTGTGTTGTGCTCGAGTACAGTGAGCCATTTGGGCTACTGCCTTTTCTCTTGTGCTCTCAGGTTCTCACTTTCTGGACTTTACTCTCAGGTGCTCGAGTGAGGAATTTGGCTTTCACTAGGGTGAGGTTCAGTGTGCTCGAGTGATCCTGTCTCTGAAAATTTCTTTATGCTCTCGGGTATGCACTCGCTGTCTCTTACTCTCAAGTACCCGAGTGCAGACCGTACCATCACTCGATAATCCGTACAATCTCACTCGAGTGAGGCCATCTTCACTCAAGTACCTCAGTAGAAAATATCAGTTTGTGATTCCAAAAAGGGGATCTTTGGGATAGTTCTTCCAACCCCTTAGGGCTATGGTTAGAGGTATTCTGGAGTACTAAAAGAGCAATAATGATAACCAATTAAGTGTTATGAAGACATTGAGAATTGGAATAGAGAAATAACTCTTCATCCCTAATTATGATTTTAGAATACAATATTTTCTCGATGCAGGAGAGACCGGTGCCAAGGAACGCCCGGAAGGACTCAGGTAGTGACTTTTCTCTCATGTTGTGTGTGATACTTGGTATGCATGTTTATCATTGTGAATTTGTTATCGGCCATAGGGTATTACAGTGCAAGCAGTTCAGCGTGAGTCGTCGTAGGGGGCCAATGCTCATGATACCTACCCCAGCCGTTGTATCTGTCGCTGTAAGTATCGAGGTTGCATTATGGAATCGTGGATTCCTATTTGAGATCAGCCTGTGGGGCTACATATTGTGTTTAGTATCCAGCCCGTGGGGCTGTGTGTTGTGAAATATTTTATATAGATCCCAGCTGTGGTGATATATGTGATATATTCATTTGAATGTGCAATACAACAAGTAGTTCAGCGTGAGCCGTCGTAGGAGGGGCGATGCCCATGATACCTACCCCGGCCGTTGCAACTGTTGTTCGGATTGCTGTGTGTTGTATGGATGATTTACTTTCATGCTTTGATATTGTGCATATTATGAGTGATTTGTTACTACGGGGATTCTTTAGAATCTCACTCTCCTAAAATTAAACATTTTTAGACAGGGCTGAAAGATCAAAAGGCAAGTGGGTGACAAAGAGCGGGTAGAGCTCCATGTTAGGAGTTTATTTTTGTTAATGGTTATCATTGTATATCATTGGGATATTTTTGGTGGAAATGATTGTATATATATTAGATTTTTTGTAATCCCCAAGTAAAGGGTATGAATTGTGAGCTTTGTACCTTTGTGTAAACCCTTTATATTTAATTAATGGAACCCGAGTGTGTTGGGAATTTATGCTGTACTCTGATATGTATGAATGAAATCGACCTGTACAGGCTATTTATGTGTTGAAATGTGAATATGAGATCGCTGTGAACAGGTTTTGTAAAAGTTTTTGAAAATGATGATTTTGGGAAGTTTAATTTGAATAAGTCCCAAATCATCTTACGATCTCTAATTAAAACTTAATTACGTGTTTATGAACATAAATCTCGGCCTTAATCGTGAAGGGGGTTACAGGTGTGAGTTTCAACCTCTCTTATAACTCTATGAAATCCTCTAGTAGACATCATCCCACTTAAGAAATTCTTTTTGTAATTCTTTTTTTTCAATTCTTTCTTTTAATCATTCTTTCACATGAGTTTTTATTAATGGCAAAGTGATTCAAGAAAAATTCTAAATTTATCTAGCAAGACCCAGCAAATTGAGAATTTTTCCAACAGTTTCTGGCCTTTTCCAATTCTGTGCTTCTTCTACTATTCTGGGTTCCTCTAAGGATCCCTTCTTTTGAGACATGGTTTAAAACTGACTACTACAACTAGTCAAAAATTCTATTCAAAAATTCAATTCTAGAAAAATTCTGTTAACAATTCAGTTCATACAATTCATGAAAACAATAGGTGCATTAGTTAGCTCAAAATTCAATTTTCATAGATACTCAAGAACCAGAAAACTATTCTAGAAGGTCATTCGTTCTGTATACATTCCAGGCTATAACCCTTGCTACTCAAGCCATTCATATAAACCCCCATATGTTACATCCCAAGTTTTGATGATCACAAAAGGTAATTGTATACAAAGCATGGTTTTATAAGTCTAAAGAATGATTACAAAGTTACCAAATGCATATGGCAAATTTTTGTTCTGCTGTCAAAATTTAACTGATGCACTTAAGCAACGGAGCTAGTACTCGAGCATGGAGCTCTTTTGCACTCGGGCAGATGTGAGTGATGGATAGAAAGTGTTTGCCCGAGAGCAAACTACTGTCATTTTTACTGATACACTCGAGCACTGGAGATAGCACTTGAGCATGAGACTCTTTCTCACTCGAGCACATGCGAGTGAGGGACTGCAAGTGCTTGGCCGAGAGCAATTCCTGTCATTCTTACTAATGTACTCGAGCATTGTAACCAACACTCGAGCATGAAACTGGTTTGCACTCGAGCACTAGCGAGTGAAGGACTGCAAGTGTTTGGCCGAGAGTCATGAAGGTTAGAGAAGCACAAGTATGCCTGAGTGAGGCTTCATATGCCCGAGTGACACATCAGCACTCACGAGTGAGAAATCTAACTCTCTCAAATTCTGATGCAAGTACTGATAACAAGAGTATATTACATGAGAATATTCTTCTCACTCTAGCAGGAGTATGTGTGCTCGAGTGAGGGCCCATATCACCTGCGAGTGCAAAATCTCACTCTTGCTAAAATGGTATGCGAGTGTTGTCCAGAGACGGGTCTCTTAGTGTAATGAGCAAGGCCACTCGAGCAAGAGTTGTGCTAGAGTGAGGCCCCACATCACTCGTGAGTGAGAAAATGATCTCTTTGAAATCCTGTGGAAGTACAAGTATAAAACTGAAGAACAAGGAGAAAAATTGTGAGTTCACTCGAGTGAGCCCATCCATGCTCGAGTGATACTCTACCAGAAGACAAAATGCACCAGTGTTACAGCGTTCAATTCGAACATGGTTTAATGATATTTATTTATCTTATCATCACTTATTATTATTATTTAACATCATTTTGAATGTATTATAAGTGTGATGCAGGAGGATGAACGTTTGAAATAAACAGACGTGAAGGAAGTCAAACAACGGTAGACAACATCATTACAAGCACGTACCTACCGTATTCAAAGTTTTCAAAAGTGTGCATGTCGTTCCACAGTAACATGCCCCGCTCCACAATGATCGTTATTCAAACGGGCAAAAACGAACGTCTATAAATACAGAGTCATAGAGATCGTCAATAAGAACGAAGCACAAGAATTCACAAGCAAATTCACGAGTCTCTGTTATTCATATTTTCTCTGTATTCATATTGCTCTTCAGTGTTTATTAGACTTGCTCTGTAAGAGAGTTTATATACATTTCAAATTCTATTTTCATTTGATCTCAAGGTATTGGGACCTTGAGAGGGTAGATATCCTTATGAGAGAAGCAGTTGAGAGAATTCCTAGTAAAACCTTCCACTCATAAGACTTATAAGATACAAGCAGTAGAGAACATTGCTGCTCGTAAGACTTACAGTGGTGTAAGCGGGAGAGAACGTTGCTGCTCATAAGACTTGTATACGTAAGCAAGTGAGAAAGGTCATAGGTTGTTTTTCTGCATGTAAGACTTGTCGTAAGGGGGAGAGAAATTTCTTAGTGTGAGAATATTTCTGCTCGTAGTCCATTCGAGGACAATTGCTGTTTTGTGGCATTCTGAGAGCCCATTGAATCTTGGAAGAATAGGTAAAATCTCAGTAGGTCTTGATCTCTGAGGACTGGACGTAGGCCTGGTTTTTAGGCCAAACCAGTATAACTCTCTGTGTCCTAATCTTCTCAACTCTACTCTGTTTACAATTATTTTAATATCACCACATCTAGCAAAAAATTTATCACAACACCTAATTCACCACCCTCTTGGGTGAAGCTTGCCTCTTTCACCATCGTCATCAAGGGCGTGATTAATGTTTAAAACATATTTCATAAATAAATAAGAGATCGAAGAGAATAAAAAACTGTTTATAAAACCTATATAATACATTCTCTATTCATTTAAAAGTGAAAATAATTTGCCTGTTCGGTTGTCACATACACAATATCAAAGTGCTAGTAAAATTTTTGACATTTACCCAGGATATAATCATTAACCAAAGGGTTTTACAGGGCATCATTGCCCATCTCAGTTTCCTATATCATGGATTACACAATAAATATTGTTCTATGGTCAACATATTTATAAAATTGTCCAAAATGATAACCCATAACCAAAAAGCTAAGATTATCACCGACAATCCTAGTCACCCTTCTTCACTTGCTTGTCCCTCGGTCCACTTGCCCTAGCTAAAATTTGATAATTGGAAAGAGTGAGATTCAAAAGAATCCCAGGAGTAACATTTCACTTATATAATGCATAATTAAACAAAGCATGAAAGCATATATCACAATTCAACAATATTCAAAGCTGGCCTACCCACCGTGTCTTAATCAGCAATAGCAGCATTCAAGGCCGGGCTAACTACCACAGCCCAATCGATCATTCAAAGCCAAACTAACTTCCATGACTCAATCATACATTCAAAGCCAGGCTAACTGCCGCAACTCAATCGATCATTCAAAGTTGGGTTATCGGCCATGATCCAATCGTACGTTCAATGATAAATACAAACATACATTGCTTTAAACATGATATAGGAGAAAGTGTCACTACTTTGGTCTTTCCCTTCTGATTCAAGCACATAGCTCTTACGTTCCAGGAAAATATCAAATCCTATAATCATAATTAAGAATGACAAGTTTCACTTATTCCAATACACAAATGACTTCAAAATGCTTAGATTTAGTTATCATTAAAGTCCCTTAGGTAGCTATAAAATTCCTTAATAAAATCCCTAAAGGGTTGGGAAGTACTGGATTGAACACTACAATTCAAAACTACAAGTGCTAAAAAACAAGGGTTGGTTACTATAATATCCCAAAAAAATGAGTAAGGGCTAATAACTTCAAAAGTAGATATAATTATTGTTGAATAAACACTTTTAAAGAGTATGATATGAATTACGATCCGAATGTGTTGTGATTAGTGCCTAAACCTGCATTGAAGCTTAATTGTGTGGTAAAGCTTAAAATAATCCCTAATAGTAGGGAAGGGCGCATGAATGAAGAATGTAATGATATAAATGTGTTTAGTGGTGATTTAAGTGGAATTGCCAACTAATTATCTCGTTACTGAAGAGGAAACTTCTTGGTAATTCAAAGATCAATGGTTGAGATTTATTGTCATGAGAGAAAAATCATGTGTGTGTGAACTCATGTGAGCCATGGAAGGTGAAATAAGATCTTGACAAGTGTCATGAGGTAGGCCATAGGTTTGTTCAAATGCTCAAACTCTTTTCCTTTTCTCTTCTCCTCTCCCAAAGTCGGCTATGCTTAGGCTAAAGAGGGAAGAGAAATTTGAACATATCATCATCATTATCTCATCCCTCTCTAACTCCATTTTCGGTTGTAAGGAAGGAGGAAAGAGAAAGTGAAAAGGTGAGTTTTGTCTTGGTAGATAATCTCCTTAGCTTAAATGCTTTTCTCTGATTTTGTTCATGGTGTTAAGGGCTTCATGGCTATGGTTTCAGATTTTTGAAAGGTGGAGTTTGAGTATTTAAGGAAAGTTAGAAGTTGTGAAAACAAGAAACCAAACTTGAGAAGAGGAAGATGTAATACCCCGAATTTTGAGACTCGAGGCTAGAGAATAAGCCTGAAATAAGTGGACTGCTAAGCCCTGGTTTAGCAGGATCCCAAATTGTGATTAAGGGTTAATGACTCCAAAAGTAGATGTCATTAGTGATAAATGGACCCTTTTGGAGATTATGGTGTGAGTCGGCACCCGATGTTATTCGTATGTGCTGTGAGCAGCGCCAAAACCCTGTATTTAAGTTCGATTATGGATTAACCTATAAATTGACTTAAAATAGAGGTAGGGCGCATAATATGGTGTAAATGAATGAGAAAATATATTTGATGGTGATTTAAGAGAGATTACCATAATCAGGGGCAAAACAATAAAGTTACTGACCAATTGATCGGTTACCGAAGAGGAAGCTCCTTGGTAACTCAAAGATCAATGGTTGAGATTGATTGTGTAATAGATCAAAGGGTGGAATCCCATGTGGTGCACTCATGTGAGCTCATGGGAGGTGTGTTGAAATGTTGACACTTGGCAAGTTTTGGGCCCTTGGATTGGTCAAAGTGTCAAACTTATTTTTCCTCTCTCCCTCTCACTTTTTAGTCGGTTGTGGCATCCCAAAAAACTGAACATCATCTTCATTTCATCATCTCATCTCTCTCTCCTTCATTCTCCATGGCGCCATGCTTAAGGGAAGAAAGAGAAATCAAAAGGTGAGATTTTGGTTGGCTTCTTGTCCTCTAATGCTCAATTCATCTTCTAGAAAGTTGTTCATAGTGATGAGAGCTTCATCTCTATGGTTTTAGATTTGTGAGAGGAGGTGTTTTGTTGCTTGAGCAAAAGTAGAAAGATGAAGAATCAAGGAATTGGTTTGGGAAAGAGGAAGAGGTGAGTATTTGCTCCATTTTGATCTATTTATTGTGGTTTTTGGTGGAGTTTTGAGAATTGTGAATTTTGCCCTGATTTTATGGTATTTTCGTGTGGAATGTGAATGGTGGAATTGGATGGTGATTTTTGTTGAAAATGATGTCATGTTGTGGTATTTAGTCATTGGAACTAGTTTGGATTGGATTGGATACATTGTGTGCAAGACTGGAAATTCTGTCCAGTGTAAATTCTGTCTGGGCAGTCTTGTTGTGTTGACGTTTTGACTGGGCAAATGAAGTCAGAAAATTATGAAACTTTCCACTCTTAAATTTCACATCCTAAGATTCAAAATGGACATATAATTTGTGCCATTTCGTTTTGGGAACTGGGCGTTATAGCTGTCCAAAGTTTGAGGTCGAAAATGGATTCTGTTTTGGGACAGTCTTGAATGTTTGGGAATTATGTATTTATGTGGTGATTTCCAGTATTGGCCAATATTTTTCCTGTGTATAGGACTTGAATAGCTTTCATTTGGCTTTGGGATCATCTCATTTCGAGTTTTGTGGAATTAGTTATGATTTTTGGAAGTTCAGCCAAGAAACTGGATTTTCTTGGCCGCGGCTAGCGGATTCTGGGCCGCAGCCCAAATGTTTCTGAGCGTTTCTGGGCAGTGTTGGGCCGCAGCCCAAATGTTTCTGAGCATTTTTGGGCAGTTTTGGGCCGTAGCCAGTGGATTCTTGGGCCGCGGCCCACCCCCAAAAATCAGTATTTTACACTTCTAAAGGTGATCTTTGGTCAAGTGTTTCCCAAGCCTTTAGGCATATGTTTAGGCTTTGATTAGCCACCTAAACGTCGTGAATGATAACCAACTTAAGTGTTTGAGAGTTAAGGAATTGGAAAAGGGATTAACCCTATATCCTTGTTTGGTTATAGGATTTGATGTTCGCCTGGACGTGGTTCGGTATTTGTTCTGATCGCGAGTAAGCGGAGCTGGAGCATACGTGGAAAGAGTGCAGGGAACATATCTCTTCTGCTTGTATTTGATATATGTGTTAGTGTGTTGGTGCATGTCTTAGCTTTGCATAATTGTGTGTAATTTGAAGCTATGTTTCAATTTATGCTATGGCCATAGGTATATTGTTCGAAGCATTGAGCTTGCAAATTGTCATTGTGTTATCATGAGTTGTGTGATGCAAGCATGTCATGCATTAAACATGTATCGTACGTGCATATTGATATTGTTATCCTACTGAGATTCTCTAGAATCTCACCCTTCCCTACTAACCTTTCAGACAGGGTAGTAGATCAAGGATATTGCGAGCAGCTAAGGGCGATGAAAACTCCTTCGGGATTGAAGTTGGTAGTTGGTTATCTTAGTTGGGATGTATATTTGGATAATTGTATTTGGTTATTTGGATGAATATATGTGGATGAGGTTTTGATTATTTGTATTGAGATTTGTTGTGTAATCCCCATATGAGGGCTTGTATGGGCGATTGTTCCCTGTAAGGCTTGATTAATGAATGGAATCTAGAATTGCTGGAATTATTACATTGCGTACTCTGATATATGAATGTGATTTATCTTTGTGTAGTAATTGTATTCGGAAAGTGAATGTGAGACCAAGTCTATAAATGATTTCGAAAGGTAATCGTGAAAACCCCGTCTGGTAGATGGGTTTATAAATTATAGTTTTGTTTCTTATTGGTCTCTATTTCACTTTAATTGCATATTTCGGATATAATTACGGCAGGGGGTTACAGAAGAGGTAAGGACAAGCTCTCTATTGACATGCTTATTTTGATCACTAGTTAAGTTTTGGAAATTTGTGATTTTGCCCTGATTTTGGTATAATTTTGGAATGCATGAATTGGCTAATGTATGGTGGTGCAATTGGTGGCATATTGTGTCTTTGAGCCATTGGTATTAGTTTGAAATTTTGGAAACCAAATTGATCATTATGTGGTTTTAGGGTTCAGTATGGTTAGAAATGTACAATATTATATTGTGATGGGAATTTAGTTGTTTTGGTATGTCTAATGAGTTCTTTATGTGAATTTGTGTGGGGAAAGGTTGTTTGGTAAGTCATTGGACACTTAAGGCAAAATCTGGGAAACTTCTGTCAGTTACAGCGGTTTTGGCTTCTGATATGCCTCACTCGAGTGCACCAGGGTGTCACTCAAGTGCAACATTCTGTTTCCTTTTTTGCTTTAGTTCTAGCACACTTCCTCGCCAAGGAAATAGAAGTGCACTTCCTCACTTGCGAGTGATATGGGTTATCACTTGAGTGCTTCGAGTCTCACTTGAGTGAGCATGTATTTTGCACCTTCAGGTTGCTTCTCGGGTTGTAACTTACTGCCAAATTATCAAGCATGTGTGCTAGCACCCGCAAGTACTGAGCCATCACCGAGTGCTAGAGCTGGTGCTTGTGTGCACTTCCCCTTCTAGGTTTTTGGTTGCTCTCGGGTAGTCACTTCCGATGCCTCACTCGGTTGAACTCAGATGAGCATGAGGGCATCACTCGAGTGTTGAGGTCTGGACTCAAGTACAGCGATCATTTTCTATCTCAGTGGTTGCTCTCGGCCAAATACTAGCACGAGTGAGCCAACCTCACTCGAGTGCAAACTATCTCATCACTCGAGTACATCTTCTATCACTCGAGTGCAAGGGCTGAGAATCAGTCTTTTCTCTTCCAAAATAGGGATCTTTGGTGTAGTGTTCCCAATCTTTAGGCTTGTGTTTAGGCTTTTAGTAGCCACCTAAAGAGTTCAAATGATAACCAACTTTAAGTGTTATAAAGATAAGAATTTGGAACAGAGAATAACCTATCGTCCTTGATTTGGTGTACAGGCTTTGATATTTGCCCTACTCAAGAACAGACTAAGCTAGATCACGCTAGGAAAGAATAAGGTAGTGACTCTTTCTCTTATACTGTATGTGATGCATTGTATGTTTGATTTATCATTGATTTGTGAAGACTTCGTATGCTGTCACTACTACAGAATATACATATAAAGTCCCTAAAGGACGTCCCTTTTTCAAAAAGGGACGCCCAAAATATGGGGCGGTGGCATATGGGTAATTATAGATCAAAGTTGAAAAGGTTGGCTCGTAAAAAAAAATTGAATCTCGCGCCAAAATTAGTTTTAGACGTCCCCATGTTCATTAGGGACGTCTAAAGACTGTTTTAGACGTCCCCAACAAACATGGGGACGTCTAAACACTCCAGAAAAGCAGATGATCTTCGGGTAAAAAAAAATAACACACTTTAGACGTCCCCAGATGGCCTGGGGACGTCTAAAGCTTAAAGATTAGACGTCCCCAGACCAGCTGGGGACGTCTAAAGATTATATTAGACGTCCCCAGCTGGTCTGGGGACGTCTAAAGGTGCCTTTAGACGTCCCCAGCTGGGCTGGGGTCGTGTAAAGGGTGCCTTTAGACGTCCCCAGACCAGCTGGGGACGTCTTAGGCTGAAGCAAATGCACTGGTCAACATGACCAGTGCATGTGGAGTGTCAGATTTTTCTGAGCACTTTCTCTACTCTCCCTCTCCTTCATCACTTCCGTCCCCTCTCCCCTGTTTCTTGTTTTTTTTTACTTTACTCTTTCACTTCCGTGAGTTCCGCCCCCGCCCTCTCCCTTGCTTGTTGCTTTATTCTCCTACCTTCACTTCAGAATATGCGAGGCCATTTCTCCTTTCCCCTATTTCTTCTTGTTCCTTCTTAGCCTCTATTTCATCCAGACCGTTGCATCTTTGCTCTGCTGGTTCTGCACTGTTCTCTCTCATTCTCTCCACAGTCGGGCTCCTCTTACCACCGTGGGTCGTCATCTGCTCTAAAGTTCTGTGCTTGAGGTTAGCTAAAACTAAACTTGTGAATGAATTTGTGAATGATTAGGAAAAATGCGTTTGTTCTGTGTTGGAATTTAAGTGTGGTTTGAATGAATTTGTGAATGATTAGGAAAATGCCTTTGTTCTGTGCTGGAATTGAAGTGTGGTTTGTGCTTGAGCTTTATCTTTGCTATTTTGTTGAATTTAAGACGTACCACATCAAGTTTTAATCTTTTGATTTTTTCCATTGTTTTGACAAACATGAATTCTCATTAACTAAAAATCAACCCATAAATTATGTAATTATCTTCAAGCTAGGCCAAGTACTAAGCAAGACCAGACACTAAGCAATGTATACTGCCCTGCGTATTTGGGGCTGCTGAAGTGTATATATAATTGTATTTAATATATATATATATTCATTATTTGACAAAATTGAACAAGCATATTTACTTATCATTCAATTAGAATATAATGAATAAACATATTTTTTATTTACTTAGTAGATATTCATATTTTTCATAAAGAATATTTAATTAAGAAATTGGTAAATTGAAATCTTAAGAAATAAATTATTATTATTATTATAATTATTGTTCTTATTGTTGTTGTAGATGTTGTTGTTAAATAGTAAGAAAATAATCTCTAGTGAATTAATTTTCATTGGCTCAAAAATTGAATCTAAACAATAAAATATAAACAGGATTATTGCATAGAATATGTTTTTGAAATATTAAGCTGAGATGGTTTGTTATTTTGATTTTGGGATGTCTCACTTTTAAGGGGAAATGCTGCCAAAATTTTGAAAAACATACTTGTAAAAGGAAATTCCCCGTGTTTTCAATTATTCTAAACTTGAGTGTAAATGGAAATGGCATAGGTGGTAATAAATTGGATCATAGTTGGATGAATGCTCTGAGAACAAGTGAAGAATATGAGAATGGGGTTGAAAACTTTATTGAATTTGCTAGGAGGAACGTTCCAGCAAAAAATGGGATGTATTTTTGTCCCTGTGTCAATTGTTTAAATGAGAGAAAACAGGATGTTGAAGTTATAAGGGATCACCTACTTTGTGATGGAATAAATCTTCGATACACAAGGTGGATATGGCATGGTGAGGAAGTAACTGATTGTCCGTCACACAAGAAGGAAGCTGTGGATGTCATAGATGAAGATACAATGGAGAGAATGATTCACGATGTTGAGGTAGAATCGTTTGCGCAGTCGCATGAATATGACAGCCTGCGGAGTGATGCAGAGACACCGTTGTACCCTGGGAGTAAGTACACACGGCTCACAGGAACATTACATTTGGTTAACTTAAAAGCAACTTGTGGGTGGACCGATAGTAGTTTCACATTGCTGCTTGAACTGTTGTGTGATATGTTTCCAGACGATAATGTACTTCCAAATCGTATGTATGAGGCCAAGAAAATCCTATCGACAATGGGTATGGAGTATAAAAAGATACACGCTTGCCCTAATGACTGTGTACTGTACAGAAAGGAGTATGAAGGCCTGAGTGAGTGCCCTAAGTGTCAAACCGCACGATACAAAGTGAAGAAAGATGGTGGTTGTGGTGATGGGAAGACTAAAAGGCAACCTGTAAAAGTTTTGTGGTATCTTCCAATAATACCGCGCTTTAAGCGTTTATTTGGCACTGCAAAAAAGGCGAAGAAGTTGAGATGGCATTCGGATGACAGAATATCCGACGGAAAATATCTTCGGCACCCGGCTGACTCTCCACAGTGGAAGAAAGTAGATGAAATGTTCCCTGAATTTGGCAGCGAGCCGAGAAACCTTCGGCTTGGGCTCTGTACAGATGGCATCAATCCGTATGGAACTCTTAATAGCACACACAGTGCGTGGCCAGTACTCCTTGTAATATACAACTTGCCTCCCTGGCTTTGTATGAAACGCAAGTATGTGATGCTTTCTATGATGATTTCTGGACCAAAACAGCCAGGAAACGATATCGATGTCTACCTGGCGCCTTTGATTGAGGACTTGAAGAAGTTGTGGGAGGAAGGCGTAGATGTGTTTGATGCGTATAAGAATGAGTCATTCAAGCTACGTGCAATGCTGTTCACCACCATAAATGACTTCCCTGCCTACGGAAACCTCTCAGGGTACAGTGTGAAGGGGCATAAAGCATGTCCGATCTGTGAAGCAGACACTCACTTCCACCAACTGAAACATGGAAGAAAAACGGTGTACCTAGGTCACAGGAGGTTCCTTCCTAGATTCCACCCGTATCGTAGGTTAAGAAAGTGTTTTAACGGCTTGCCGGAGCATGGAATGGCTCCAAAGGCATTAACCGGAGAGGAAGTTTACAGTCGGGTTGAATGTATCAATGTCTTACTCGGTAAGAATCATAAGACTTTGGGTGAGAGGAACATATGGAAGAAGAGATCAATTTTCTTTGATCTTCCATATTGGCGTAATCTTGACGTGAGGCACAGTATTGATGTAATGCACGTGGAGAAAAACGTTTGTGATAGCCTTGTCAGTACACTTTTGCACATTCCAGGGAAGACCAAGGATGGGATTAATGCGAGACTAGACCTTGTTGATATGGGAATAAGAGAACGGTTACATCCACAGCTAAGAGATGATGGTAGGAGGGCATACATGGAGCCAGCAGTGCATACACTATCAAAAGCGGAGAAAAGAAGTTTGTGTGGGTGTTTGCATGAAATTAAGGTACCACAAGGATATTCTTCGAATGTGAGAAGGTGTGTGTCAATGGACGATTTGAAGTTAGTGGGAATGAAGTCCCATGATTATCATGTGTTGATGCAACAACTGTTACCAGTAGCTATTAGAGGGATTATGAAAGATGAAGTTCGAAACACTGTGACAAGATTGTGTGTTTTCTTTAATGCTATTTGTAACAAAGTCATTGACACTGAAAAGCTGGATGAACTGGAAGCCGAGGGTTATATCATATTGTCCCAATTAGAGATGCACTTTCCTCCTTCTTTTTTTGATATAATGGTCCATTTGATAGTTCATTTGGTAAGGGAGGTAAGGCTCTGCGGTCCAGTTTACCTGAGGTGGATGTACCCTTTCGAGCGATACATGAAGATCTTAAAAGGGTACTCTAAAAATCCCTATCGACCAGAAGCCTCAATAGTTGAAAGGTATGTTGTTGAAGAGGCTATGGACTTCTGCAGCGATTATCTATCAGGGAAGAAGGAACAATCTCGGCATGAAGAGGGCAGGAGCAAGGGAACACGAGGACTAAAAGTGAAGACTATGCCTCGTGAAGAGGTGTTGCAAGCACACCTTTATATCCTTAATAACATGGCAGAAGTGCAACCGTACATAGAGGAACACAGAAACAGATTGAAGAAAGAGAATCCGAGGAAGAATGACATGCAGATTACTATTGAGCAAAACAAGACATTCATTCAGTGGTTTGAGGAAAAGGTTTTGAATGAGTCCGGTGTGTCTGGGACAATAGAGTGGCTAGCCTGGGGGCCTTCGTTTCAAATCATTACTTGGAGCGGTTATGATATAAACGGGTATTCTTTCTACACAAAAGACCAAGATGACAGGAGTACCATGCAAAATAGTGGGGTGATGGTAGAAGCTGAAGCCATGCACTTTTCCAGTTTGAAAGACAAAAACCCCATATTAGCATCCATGGCCTATTATGGAGTGATAGAAGAAATATGGGAAATCACTTACAACAAGTTCAAAGTTGCTTTATTCAAATGTAAGTGGGTTAGCAATAATGCTGTGGTAATAGATCAACAATTTGGATTTGTCTCAGTTGATCTTGAAAGAGTAGGTTATAGGGATGAGCCCTTCATTCTAGCAAGCCAGGCGAAACAAGTGTTCTATGTCACAGATCCCGCAAATAAGAAAATGTCCATTGTACTTCACAGTAAAAAACAGAAGCATGGTGATCCGACCTTCAACCTTGACGACACACCACCTTTCACAATTAATCCACCTACAACAATTGAAGAAAGAGAATTGGTAGATGATGAAGAATATGCTGTGAGAAATGATCATGGTGAAGGAATATGGGAAACAATCTAGAGTAAGAGCTTAACTTAGAAAATAGTAATGTGTGCTGTTTGTTTTATTACGTCTCAGTTTATTCATTTACTTACAATTTATTCACCTATCTGACAATGCTTTTTGTGCTTACAGGAATATGGACGACTCTGGTGACTCTCCAAGTGATAGGGACAATGAAATGAATAGGCCTGAAGGTGATGCGACACGTGAACCGGTTGCGAGACGAAGGGTTAGAGGCAGTACAAAAATGCCTGCATTGGTAGCACGTCATAACCATCAACAGGAGAGGTTGCATATTGACTTTGATCAAGATATGAAACCAATTGGTCCGGAGGAAGACCATTTCATTAGCTACGTAGGTTTTTTGGCTCGAAGCAAAGTTCGCATTACCTATGCTAATTGGAAGTTGGTTCCACCAAAAACCAAAGACTTGATTTGGCAACAACTTTTGGTATATAAGTTTCAATACATCTGCATTATATCTTTATTCCTATCGCTTCAAATATAATTAACGTATGTTTTTACCTTGCAGCAAACCTATGATGTCCCTGACACCGCGGAGATGTACAAGGAGTGGATGACGGAGGTTCGTCTACGATGGAAAGATTTCAAGAACAGGCTCACACGAGATTACATTCGAGGGGACTTGAGGGGTAAGGATCCATGTCATGAGTATCCATTTTTGTCTCCAGAGGACTGGAGGTTGTTTATGGCATCACGAGAAGATCCAAACTTTTTGGTAAGATTTCTGTAATCATAGTGTTTTATTTGAATATAGTTGACATTATTGATTCGGTGTTCGTTCTTTTCCTTTAAAAGGCATTAAGTGCAGCAAATGCAGAGAGGCAAGCAGCTAATAACTATCAACATTGCATGTCTCGTGGTGGTTATCGGAAGCTTCAGCGACAGATGATGGCAGAAGAGTTGGAGAAATTGAAGGAAGCAGCCACATATGATCCTACCGTTGTGGTCCAGCCCCCGCCACCTCCACCACGTCACAAAAAATGGAAAGCAGGGAGGCTTAAGGGTGGGAAGTACGTAAATCCGACTGTTGCTGACGTTGCCGCAAGAATTGTAAGTAGTTAGAGCATAAGTACAAACTTATTTTTTCATATTGGGAGTGCTTACGATAACTTTTATGCTGCAGGATGAACTGGAAGATCGTAGTAGCCAAGGTTCGTTCACTCCAAGTGGACGGATGGACATCTTGTCAACGGCGATTGGGAAGCCAGATCACCCTGGTCATGTTCGAGGGGAGGCTGTGGGAGTTCGTGTCACGAAGTATTTTGGCCTAGCCTCACATCCTTATTCGTCACAAGGTGAACCCAGTAGGGAGCTTGTGGCCAAGATTCGTCAGGAAGTCTCACAAGAGCTCGAGGCCAACCTTCGCGACAAGCTCCGACAAGAGCTGTTGCCAGAGCTACGTCTTGAGCTGATGCCTGAGCTACGAGCTGAAATGCAGAAGATGTTTGAATCGCAGATGGCTGCTACCGAGAGTAGAACCCATTCATCCCCGGCCTTCCACAGCACCAAAGGAAGTTACAACCCGGCGGAGGAACCACTTGGCGAACCTTCTCATACTCCAGCGCCGGGAGAACCTGCCATCCTCTCTTTGGATGCCCCAGTGCTGCGTGTAGTTGCAGATGCTCTCGTTCACACAGAAGCTACTACCCACCATCATCAGCAAATTCCACAGCATTTGCGTAGGGTGACTGTGACGTGTGTTCGAGCGGGGGAAGAAGGTACAGCGATCCCTATTCCTGATGCCGAGGTTGCCACGATAGCTCAGGCGAGAGGATCTTTCATCCTTTGGCCTGTACATCTTATTGGCTTGTTACCACAAACACCTCCAATGGTATGAAACTACCTTACTTTTACTTGAGATGTGTTGACATCCTACTAACAGTATGTGTTTTTATATTCTAAAAGAACGAGCAGGAAGCAGAGAAATGGCCCTTCTTAGCACGATTGCAGCATATCTATAAAGGCATTCGCCAGATTGATTTGCATATGCCTCCAGGGTTTGTGGGCCAGAATACAGAGTATCACTTCACAATTGATAAACACGATCTTAAACAGTTCATGAAGTTCAAGGAGCTAGATATTGGATGGGGCAAATTTGCAATCCTGTAAGTTTTTTATTTCCCATTTTTTGATTCATTTAGTTAAGTTGATTTTAACTAGCTAATACATTCATCATTTTAATTCTATTATAGCACCTTCCGTCGTATATGCGTTGACTCTCAGAAAGTTGATTTATATGGATTCTTGTCTCCTGCACATACGACAAGGGTTGAGAATACATTGAAACGAAGGACGAACTATGTGGGCTTTACATTGTCAGAGGACGAGTATACTTGTTATCTAGCACCGATTGTTCAAGGGTACTCATTTTAATTTTGTGTATTTGAGATTTTTAGTAAATAATTGCCTTGCCATCTAACTTCATTTTAATCTGTATATGTTGTGATAGTTATCACTGGAGTTTGTGTGTTGTCTGTCCTAAGTCGCACGTTGTTTACTGGTTTGATTCCTTAAATAGAAGACCAGACAAAGAAACTAAAAGCGTCTTCAACCAGTAAGTTATTTTTTTGTATTTCATTGCTTCTTGATTCTTGACTTAATGAATTATTCTAATTTATGTTGATTTTCATTTTCATGATAGCGCATGCACGACGTATCGAGCGCTTGTCGGGCCACGCGAACGTAGAGGTGGCAAAGATCCAAGATGGTTGTTTCCAAAGGTACGTAGTTTCAAATCAAGTTCTTTTGATTGACGGTCGTTTTAGATATGCCTTTATTGATTTTAACCATTTGCTTTTGATTTATAGTGCCCTCGACAACCTGGCGGTTGGGAATGTGGATATTATGTCTTGCTTTATATGTTTAACATCATTCAGAGTGGCATTACGAAAGATTTTGAACAAGTAATCGCTTCTTCATTCTCTGAGGATAATATTCTTGGTGTTGTGATTCAATGGGAATTCATTCACTTCATTCATTATTTCATCTAAGCTTATTTTCTAATTTACAGATTTTTGACAATGAAGATGCCTACTCATATGAAGACTTAAATATGATCAGAGACTTTATGGCTGGACATCTTCTTCAACGTGTACCAGAAGAGTAAAGTCTTTAGTAGTTTGTGTAGGACATACTTTTGTGGTAGTACATATAATTAGCGTTATTGTTGTTGGATTTGGATTGGATTTTAGTCTTGGTTATTGTACAACCTGGGGACTTGGATATAGATTGCTGTGTAGTTTGTCTGGTTAGAAAGTTTGTGTGGCATGTAGTAGACTTGGATATAGATTGTTGTGTAGTTTGTGTGGCATGTAGTAGCCTTGGGTTGATCACTGTGTTTGTTGTTGTTTTCATTCTGCTGAACTACTGTTGTTTTACTCTGTTGTTGGAATTCTGTTTCTGCAGTTTACATATTTTCCAGACAGTGCAATATGTATAAAAGGTCTATTTTTTTAAAAAAAAAAACCTTTCAACGTCCTTAATAAACAAGGGACGTGGAAAGTACTGCTGGCGACACTTTAGACGTCCCCAGAAGACTTAGGGACGTCTAAGGTGGACCTTAGACGTCCCCAAGTCTTCTGGGGACGTCTAAGGTGGACCTTAGACGTCCCCAAGTCTTCTGGGGACGTCTAAGGTGGACCTTAGACGTCCCCAAGTCTTCTGGGGACGTCTAAGGTGGACCTTAGACGTCCCCAAGTCTTCCACCTTAGACGTCCCCAGTTCACTGGGGACGTCTAAAGTCCACCTTAGACGTCCCCTATTTTATGGACGTTAATGATGTTACTTTCTACGACTCTCACATAGACGTCCCTCTGTTTTCAGACGTTGAAAGGCCAAAAAAAGGGACGTTAAAACCCTTTTTTCTAGTAGTGTGTAAAGCTTGTGGATGTGAGCCGAACGACTATTTGTGGGCCGAAAGGCTTTTTGTGAAAGCCGAAAGGCTATTTGTGAAGCCGAAAGGCTATGTGAGCCGTAAGGCTATGTGTATACACGACCATGCCAACAGTCCCTGAGTCACTAATAACGGTTTTGGTAAGAACTACGTGCCTTCCCGGTAGTAAAAGGGGATGAGGGTGGGGTGTGATATGTATTGCTACTACTGCTTGATGATTTACTTTCATGCTATATGATTACATGTTGCATAAGTGATTTATTACTACTGGGATTCTTTTGAATCTCATTCTTTCCTTTGACTAACCGTCGGACAGGGCAAGTAGCTCCAAGGATAAGTAGACAACCAAGGGAGGATAGGACTCCTGAGGGAGATTTGTGTTTTAGTTGTTGGTTATCTATTTTGGATTGGGGATCTCTGTATATTCTGTGTATATTATTTTGGATACAGATGTGTAATCCCCTAAGTGGGAAATTATAAACCCTTAGTTTATATATATGAAACCCAGGAGTTGCCAGGATTTTTGTTATACATTCTGGTATATAAATGTGATTTAAATGCGCAGGGTAATTATATTCGAATTGTGGAATTTGAGACCAGGTTTAAAAGAAATTTTGAAAGGATTTTGTGAAAAACCCTACCGTCAAGAAGGGATAGTAAAAAAGTTTGATTATCATTGGTCTCTATTTCATTTTAATCACATATTTCAAATCATAATTATGGTTTTTGAGGTAGGGGTTATAGCCGCGGCCAAGCCACCCATGGGCCTCGATCAAGATATGGTTAGAAGGTTTTGGGCCGCGTTCAGCACCCCTTTGCCCGCGGCCAAGAATTGTCCTGATTCTTGACTGTTTTCAATTAACTATAACTCTCAGCACACACCTCAAAATTAACCAAACTTTATATCAATGGAAAGCTTGCAATGTGAACTAAAAAAATGGAAAGTTCACAACATTTCAATACCATTTGCTATTTTAAATTAGCATACAAAGTTGGCCACTTGCACAACAGTTTACACTTAACATTTTCCAGAAGTTTCCAATTTTGCAACCTAAGTCTCCAATGGTTCCAAAACTTAATCCGAAACTCATTTCCACATAAAATTTCACATGGAAACCAATGGAGACATCAAAATGACCATATTCACATTCCTTTCACATGATATAACATATGCAATAACTCAATGCAAATTTCCATAAACTTCAAACTTCACAATTCAAGCTCAAATCAATTCTAATCTATTCAAAACACATAACAAGGCACCATTTCCATGACCACAACATGCTAAGCTCTCTATAACCCTAAATCACAAAAATTAGGGGAAATTTTCCAAAAATTCAAAGCTCAACCAATGGCCACAAAAATTATATAGAAGTGTTCATCTTACTCACCTCAATCACTTGCACCAACTTGTTCCTTGCTTTACCAATCTCTGGATTTTCTTGAGTGCACCAAACACCACCAATAGAAAATCTAAAATCATAGAAATGAAGCCCTCAACCCAAGAAATAGGATTAAAGAAGAGAGTTTTTGCATTTGAGCTCATCTTGGGGGTCAAATGGCCTACCTTAATAAAGAGCTTCTTCCTCTTTCTTGGACTCCAATGGCTCCGAATGGGGGAGAGAGAATGAGAGTGATGAAGATAATGGAGTTATCACTCTTCCATACCCATGCTTGCTGCAACCAAAAATGGGGAGAGGAGAGATAAGAAAAATGATTGTTTAATTGAGTTTTGTCTTCCTCAACAACTCTCTTATCAACTAACCATGCCACATGTCCAAATCTCCTTATTTCTCACCAAATAAGCAACCACATGGTTACACTAACTACTTTATTAGTCATTTAGTCACACTCCTCATTTTTCTAGTAATTAATTTCTTCTTTAGTCATTGACTAATTGGCCGGTAATTTTCCATTCTTTCAATTTTTCCCCTGATTATAACACATTCACTTGAATTGCCACATAATACATATTTTAATTCTTTTCTTCTTCTCAATGCACCATTTCCCTCCAATTTGGCCCAAAATTTACTTTGTCACATAATTATGCTAAAATACAAGGTGTTGGGCATTTCTAATAATTAATTTTGGGTTTCAAAGAAACTTTATTTCCCAAAATCATCTTTACAACCTACTAATAGGTCATTAGCCCTTAATCAAAATTTTGGATATTAAAATTCTCCACTCGTGAAATAAATTTCGTCCCTGAAATTTGTTACATATCTTAGGGCATAAACTTCAGAAATTGCTTCTTCATGTTCGCTTCTGCTTCCCAGGTTGTTTCCCTCGATAACATTACCTTCCAGACCACTTTCACAAATGGTAAGCTTCGATGTTTGAGCTGCCACTCTTCTTGATCAATAATTCATTCTAGCTCAACTGCATAGGTGAAGTTGTCTTGCAAGTCAACATCCTCATATTCAATGACATGCTCAGGGTCTGGTTGGTACTTCTTTAGCTGTGAGACATGGAACATATCGTGAACTCTACTCAAGTTCAGGGGTAAAGCTATCTGATATGCAACATGTAATACCAGAAATTTAATATTCACTAAATATATTGTAATTATTTGGGAAACTCAATAAAATGGTGAATATTCATGAATTTGGAATTTATGAATTTTATAAATGTTCAATTTCATGAGAAATTGGGCAAAAATGAATATGGAATTAATTTGGGTGATTTAAAAAGCCCAATATTATGGTATAAAAATAAATAAGTATTAGAGAAAATATTTAGTCCAAAAATAGATAGAAATTTGCCAAAGAAAAATAAGAGAAGAAATTGGATTAGAAAGGTAATGGCAAAATCGTAATTTTGCCAAATTATCATAAAATTAATTATTTTCCGATTAATTGAAGATAATTTCAATTAATTAAGGAAAATAAAATAAAAATATATTTAGAATATTTTGGTCAATTTAATATAAATTTATGGAAAATTTGAGCAAAAATGTAATTTTGACCAAAATTAAGACTTTACGTGTATACGTAACTGAAACCAGTTGTGAAGCCAATTGAGACTATAGGGAGGGACCCCTAGGTGTCTCCTACATGTGGCAAAAATAAGGAAATATTGGTTGGACATGATAGCATGGTTACATGAATGTAGGAGGTTATGTAATAAAAATTAGTTTTGGAATTGTTGGAAAATTCCATAAATCATTAAAATGATATATGATATTATAATATATCATTCTCATCTTCTTCATTCAGTATTTCATGTACAAAACAGTAGCTGAAAGAGAGAGAGAATGTTCAGATTTTTAGAGAGAGAAAGGAGAAGAAATCTCACAAGGTAAGCCGATTTCTCCGACGATTTAGCTCCTAACGCGTATAACTCCGGCCCTAAGCTACTCCTCTTTGTTCTTTAAGGTTTGGAAGCTCAAAATCTATTGTGGAACACTTAGGGTTTTCAACCATATTTGGTAAAAGCTTGTGGGAGCCTGAGGTAACTTCCAAACCTTCGCATATTAACTATTCTGGCTGTTGTAGGAAATTTAATCGGTGAAATTTTGCCAGATTGCCGTTGGTTTTAAATTTTGGGAATTGAGTTGCCTAAGGGTTATGCTACCCAATTTTGGTTCAAATGGTAGTTATAACCTAATGTAATAGTTAATTAAGTGGCTAGGAGTAGAAAGGAATACGTTTACAGAGCTAACATCGTAAAACCCCGATTTTCCTTGAAGGACTCATAAATTTTGCCTAGCTCTAGAAATAGGTCTTAAAGTCAGATTTTCAATGATTTGATGGTTACATTGAGTTCAGGAGTGAAAATTAGGTAGGGTTACAGTTGGTCACTTTTTCGGAAAAGGCCGAAAAAGCATAATTATGAAAACACCCCTACAACCCTTAAAGTGGGGCTGCCAAGGGTGAATTTGTAATTTGACATTGAATTAGATAATTCTTAGTCCATAAATGGATTCCTTGAGTGGAAATATGTTAGGATAGCCTAGGTTAGAATTTCAGGAAATGTGCAACCGGATCGGGTATAGTAGGCCCAGGCCGAGTCCCCGGGGACATTTTTGTAAACTTTTATTATAGACTCATATAACCCGAAGAAACACTATGGAAGTGTCTAAATGGTGCATTTGGAATTGTAGGATTTGACATTTGCCTTGATCGTTAACGACCTATGCCAGAGCACGTTCAAAAAGAACCAGGTAGTAACTTTCTCTCTTATACTATGTGTAATGCATTGTATGTGTGTTGTATCACTGTTTTGTGATGATTTCAGATGCTGTTGCGGTTACAGCTAGTGATAGCTGTCGTTTACAATGCAAGCTATTGTTATGCAGCTCAAGCTGTCGTTATTGTGATTACAGCGTAAGCTGTTGTGATTGTAATTACAGCGAAAGCTGTCGCATCGTGTATACAGTCGTGAGTGCTATCGTTTGTGGTGAAAGCCATGTATCTTTGTGCTGTTGTTGTTGTTGCTATTGTGATTTACTTACATGTTATGTGCTCATACATTGTATGAGTGGAATGTTACTACTGAGATTCTTTTGAATCTTATTCTTTTCATTAACTGACCTACAGATAGGGCAAGTGACTTTAAAGGGAAGCAGACAACCAAGAGTGGCTAGGACTCCTTAGAGATCTTTGATGTTGGTTTTTGGTTATCCATTTTGATTTGGGATTACTGTATATATATGGAATGATTTTGTGTAATCCCCTATACAGGAAACTGTAAACCTTAGTGTATATAGATGTATCTGAAACCTGAGGGTTGCCAGGATTTTGTTGTACACTCTGATATGTATGACTGCGATTAAACTGCGTAGAGTAATTAGATTCGAAAGATGAATCTAAGACCATGTTGAACGAATTTTAGAAAAGAAATTTAAGAAAAATGTATCCGTCGGTCTCTAATTGTTTTAAATTATGAATTTTTGAATCTTAATTATGGTTATCAATCAGGGGGTTACACAACAGGTCCGATTCTCACCAGAATCTCGAATGAACCAATATACCGTTGGCTCAGCTTCTTCCACTTGATTACTCTCCCGATACCTGTGACCGGATACCCTCTCAAGAAAACATGATCCTACACTTCAAACTCTAGAGGTCTTCTCCTTTTGTCAGCATAGCTCTTCTGTCGGCTCTGTACTGTAAGGAGCCTTTTTTTGATGATTCTAATCTGCTATGAGGTCTGATCAACAAGATCCAACCCATACAACCTTCTCTCAAACAGCTTTATCCAGTATAATAGTGACTAGTAGTTCCTCATGTACTGTACTTCCTACGGAGCTATCTGAATGCGAGCATGATAGCTGTTGTTGTAAGCAAACTCTATAAGTGAAAGGAAGTAGCCCCAATGTCCATAAAGTCTAGGAAACACACTCTCAACATATCTTCTAGCGTCTGAATGGTCTTTTCTGACTGTCCGTCTGTCTGAGGATGGTAGGCCGTACTAAACCTCAATTACGTACCCATAGCTTCATATAGAGACCTCCAGAATCTCGAAGTAAAATGAGGACCTCTGTCGGAGATAATATTCTTTGGTGCACCATAAAGTCTTACCATCTCCCTGATATAGATTTCAGCTAGCTTGTCAGGAGAGTAGCTAGCATTGATAGTTATGAAGTGCGCTGACTTCGTGAGTTGATCAACAATCACCAAAATCGCATCCTAGTTTTTGATCCTGAGCAATCCCACCACTAGATCTATGGTCACACTTTCCTACTTCCATTCTGGAATTTCCGGACTTTGAAGTAATCCTGGCGGTCTCTGGTGTTCAATCTTTATCCTCTGGCAGGTAAGACACCATGCCACATACTTAGTCACATCACTCTTCAACCTTGGCCACCAGTACATAGACTTCAGGTTGTGATACATTTTGGTCATACTTGGGTGAAGAGTATACTGGCTCTTATGAGCCTCATCCAGAATCCTCTGTCTCAAGTCATCCTTCAGTGGAACATAGATTCTCTTGTAGTAACGAACTAGTCTACTAGGTGACAAATCATAATCTTGCGTCCCTCCTTGCTAAATCATATCTTGGATGGACTAGGCTCGATCGTCTTACTTCTAGTCCACTAGCACCGCCTTCCTACTAAGTGTATCTGGGATGACATTAGCTTGACCCAGATGATATTTAATCTCTAGGTTGTAATTTTTTAGTAACTCCATCGACCGATGCTGTCTCATATTCAATTTCTTTTGATCATACAAGTATTAAAGACTCTTATGGTTACAGTACAGCTCAACAGCCACACCATACAGGTAATGACGCCATATCTTCAATGCAAACACTATCACCGTAAGCTTCATATCATGAGTGGGATAATTCATTTCATGAGGCTTCCAGCTGTCGAGAGGCGTAGGCCACCACTCATCCCTGCTACATCAGGACACACCGCAACCCCTGCTTACTCGCATCATTATACACAACATAAGTCAATATTGGGTATAATCAATATTGGTACCGTAGTCAACCTCTCCTTCAGCTCAGTGAAACTCTTTTCACAACGCTCATCCCACACAAACAGTTGATCCTTCCGTGTGAGCTTGGTCATTGACAAAGCAATTCGGGAGAGATTCTGAACGAATCTCTAATAGTAACCAGCAAGACCCAAAAAATTGCTAATCTTAGAAATAGTTTCTGGCCCCTTCCAGTCTGGTACTGCTTCTACTTTATTGGGATCCACCGAGACCCCTTCACGTGAGATGACATGACCAAGAAATTTTACTGCATTAAGCCAAAACTCACACTTGCTCAGTTTGGCATAGAGTTGCTTCTCTCGTAAGATTTTCAATACAATTCTCAAATATTGTTCATGCTCTTCGTTACTCCTAGAGTAAATCAAAATGTCATAGAAGAACACCACAACAAACTGATCAAGATACTATTGGAATATGCAATTCATATAATCCATGAATACGGCCAGTATATTAGTCAAGCCAAAGGGCATTACAAGGAACTCATAGTGCCCATACCTTATTCTGAAAGTAGTCTTTGAAATATCTAATGCAAAGGCATACAACTGATGATATCCCGACATTAGATTAATCTTGGAGAATGCACACGAGCTAAATAATTGATCTAATAGGTCATGAATTTTCAAAAGTGGATACTTGTTCTTAACAGTTACTTTGTTAAGTTCTCTATAATCAATACAAAGCCTCAAGCTCCCATCTTTCTTCTTGACAAACAATACCAGAGCTCCCTATAGCAACATACTAGGTCAGATAAACCCTTTCTCAAGCAATTCTTCTATTTGTTTCTTCAACTCCACCATTTCATTAGGGGCCATTCTATATGGGCTTTAGATATAGACCTATCTTCAGGCACATTTCAATGGAAATTCTACTTCAGTTTCTGGAGGCAATCTGCTAAGATCGTCCGGAAACACTTCAGGGAATTATCTCACCACATGCATACTCTCTAGAGTTTCATCTATCTCTCCTTGAACAAAAAAGAACACCACATACCCTTGGCATCCCTTTTTCAAACATTCCTTAGCTTTAGCCATCAAGAGGAAATTCAAACTACTATTAGCATTAACATCCCTCTGCGGAATAGGATAAACTATCTTCCTATTCCTACCATCCAACATTACATTGTTCTCCGTCAACCAATCAATCCAAAGAATAACTTATAGTTGATAGAGTGGCAAACAAATCAAATCAATAGTAGACTTAAACCCTTTGACAGCTACAACACAATTTAGACAAACTTCCATAGTCATAGTCTTTGTACCCATCAGTGTCGAAACAACCAAGTCAAATGGTAGTTTATGAACATGTAATCCTAAGCGCTTTACACAGTCATAAGTTATGAAAGAATGGCTAGTACCCGAATCAAACAAAGTTTGCAACAAACTACCATTTAAAAGAACTTTACCTTGAATCCGTTCGGGAGACTTCCTTGCTTCTTCATGTGTCGCTTAATAGGTTACCGCTTGAATACTCTCCCCTGATTCTTGGGCCTTGGCTTAATAGGTCACTGCTTGCACTTACTAGCATAAGGTCCTAGCTAATTGTAGTTGTAGCACACTACTTGCCCAACACAATTTCTTCCAGAGTATGCATTGTCACACTGGGGATATATCTACTGCACTAAGGGTTTTTGAGTCTCATGATCCCTAAGTTTGTATGGCTTCTTGTTGCCGCCCTTATATGAAAACCCTTGGCTCTTATGCTTTTGGAGGGAGTTTCGCTTCTTATTGGGTTCGTCACGACCTCCGCCCTTACTTGCATTAATGTCTCTTAAATTATTTTCGGTGATATGACACCCCTCAACCACCTTGTTGAACTCTGTGAACTGTCAGGTGGCTAAGTTATTCTTCAATTCATGTCTCAAGCCGCAGATAAGTATGTCAGATCTCCATTCTTCGTCATCCATATGCCGGAGGTAAGAGGAGTATCGGCTAACCCGATAAACTGAGATAGGTAGTCATCAAAGGTCGCATTATCCCCTTGCCTGATAGCCAAAAATTTTGACTCCTTCACAATTCTTACAGACTTTGGGAAGTATTTATCTTTGAATTGCTCCACAAACAACTCCTAAGTCACTGGCATATTCTAGGCCTGTATAGTCATAGTAATGTTTATCCATCATCTGTCTGCATCCCCTTCAAGCTTGTAAATGGCCAATTTTGCCTTTACTTCAGTTGGGCACTCAAGAACCTCACAGATCTTCTCTAACCGTATTAGCCAGTCTTTAGCTGATTGAGGGTCAAATTTACCTCTAAACCATGAGGTAAGTGCTTGCAGAATTTAGAAACCCAAAATTGAAGGTCTCTCTCGTTTCGAGCCGATACCCCATATGATTCTTGGTTCTGTTTGGTATGAGGTGGGGACTCATGAGATCAATTTGACCCCTCAGCTACTTCTTCTTGTTGGGTCTCCTCTTGGGTCTCTTCATGTGTAGACTAGACCTTATCCTTATTCCGCTTCACCCTTTTTTCTCTGAGCTCTTCTCTCAGCTCATTTATCATGTCTCTTTGTTCCCTTATTAGACCCATCAACTCCTGCATTGGATCATGTGGGTTGTCATTAAGTTCTTCTACCTTTGGGTCAACTTTTCTGACTCTAGGGCAAACCATTGTTTCTCTTCAATCTACAAATGATTCACCACATCAGTATCACAATTAATGTAACCCCCTTCCTTAATTAGTGTAATTAAGATTCGATAACGCATAATAAAATGGATTAGAGACTGACGGATAGTTTGAAACTCATTTTAAACACCCTCCCTAAGGTAGGGTTTCACAACATTTTTGAAAACTTCTTTCCTTTCCTGGTTTCAGGTTCAATTATCGAATATAATCACCTGTGCAGTTAATTTACATTCACACATATCAGAGTATATAACAAAAATCCCGGCAACCCCCGGGTTCCACTCATTCACTAAAAGGTTTATAATTCCCATATAGGGGATCACACAACTATATTCAACTAGTAATTACAACCCAAAAATAATTTATAAAATCCCTGTCAAGTATGATTAAAAAACATATCCAAAAGCAAATGTCCTTACAGGTTTCTAACCGCTCCGGGTTGATCGCTTTTCCTTGGAGCCACTTGCCCTGTTTGAAAGGTTAGTCAATGGAAAGAATGAGATTCAAAAGAATCCCAGTAGTAACAATTCACTCATACAACATGTAATCACATATTATAGAAGTAAATCATCAAGCAGCATCACGGCATAGCACACAACATGCAGGCTGCATAAGCACATAATCACATAGTCTCATTCCCCGGATTCCACTGCCCCAAAGGTACGTTCCTCCCACCGTCACCACCGATGGGCCACAGGTAATATACTCACAAATAGCCTTTCAGCTTCCACATATAGCCTTTCGGCTTTCACATAGTCTTATCCCCCGGATTCCACTGCCCTGAAGGTACGATCCTCCCACCGTCACACCGATGGGCCGCAAGTGATAGACTTACAAACAATGATCAAACAAACATACCATGTATCACATATAGTATAAGGGAAAAGAGTCACTACCTTGTTCCTTCCTAACGTTAGCTGGCACAGTGGGCTCACGAGGATGGTAGATGTCAAATCCTATAAACCAAACTAGGGACAACCCATCAATCTCTTTTCCAAGTTCTTAATTCCATAATACTTTAAGTTGATTATCATTTAGACTCTTTAGGTGGCTATTAGAGGCCTAGACATATACCCAAAAAGGTTGGGAAAGGCTATACCAAAAACCACCTTTCAAAAGTGAAAAATACTGATTTTTGGGGGTTGGACGCGGCCCACAAATCCACTGGCCGCAACCAAAAACATGTCAGAAACACATCATCTGGCCGCGGCCAAGAAAATTCTGTTTCTTGGCTGAACTTCCAAAAATCATAACTAATTCAAGAAAAATCAAAATGAGGTGATTCCAAAGCCAAATGAAAGCTATTTAAGTCCTATTCCTAGGAAAAATATTGGCCATTATTGGAAATCACCACAAAAGTACAGAATTGCACAAAACTAAAAACTCAAAACTGCCCCACAACAGAGTTCAGTTTCCATCCCAAACTTTGGACAGCCATAACTCACAGTGCTCAAAACGAAATGATACAAATTATATGTCTATTTTAAAGCTTGAGATGTGAACTTTAAAACTAGAAAAGTTCATAATTTTCTGACATCAATGGCCTATTCTAAACGCCAACACAAAAATAATGCCCAGCACAGACTTTCAATGGACAGATTTTTAGTTTTTTCACAATTTCTTCCAATGGTTCCCATTTTCACATTAAACACCATTCCCACACAAATTTTGCCCAAGGAATCCATTAGAGCCATCAAAACAATCAAATTCCATCCACATAGACATGTTCCACAGAAATCTTAACATGTCAACACAATATACACACAATCCACCACAATGTAATTCCTTCTATTCCAAAAATTCTAAATCAACTCCCATGGCACAAAGACACAATTTAACACCACATTCTACATAACACACTAACCAATTCAGGCATTCAAATTAGACCAAAAATCAGGGCAAGAATTCAAAATTCTCAAAACCAAACCATTGACCACAACAATTATACCAAAAGGTATCAAATACTTACTTCAACTTCTTTCTAAAGCTATTTCTTTGATTCTCCTACTTTCAAATCCCCACAAGTTCTCAAACTCCACTAATCAAAAATATTAAACCATAGGAATAAAGCTCTCAACCCCTTGAACAATATTAATAAAGGTGAGTTGAGCATTTAGGGACAAAACCTTACCTAAAACTCAAGCTTCTTCTTTCTCTTTCTTGCTTGATCTTGGCGACAATGGAGGAGAGGAGAGAGGTGAGAAGATGATGGAGAAATCAGATTTTTGGGGTGCCATAAGGCCCTTGGCCGACTTGAAATGGAGGAGGGAAGAGAGAGTTGCAATTGTTGACTCTTTGACCTCAATCCATGGTTCTTGTGTTGACATGTGTCAACATCTTGTTCCTCCTTCTAAGCACTCACATAAGCACATGCACACACAATCCTACTCCTTTGCTTCTTCAATCTTAGCCATTGATATCAATTACCAATGAGTTTCCTCTTCAGTAACTGTCCAATTGGTCAGTGAATGTACCATTTTGCCCCTAATTGTCATAACATATACGATACCCTCATCAAGCACATTTTACATCATAATTCACATCATATCCTTCAAAATGCTTAATCAACATTAATCACATTACTTTGAAGTTATTAGCCCTTAATTACAATTTAGGATATTACAGTTAACGTATACACATAGTCCTTAAACTCATATATCTATAAACTTCTAGAACATTCATGTGTATACACAATAAACAATTATTAATCCTCAATCA
This sequence comes from Inga leiocalycina, assembly GCA_963242795.1. Taxonomy (NCBI): domain Eukaryota; kingdom Viridiplantae; phylum Streptophyta; class Magnoliopsida; order Fabales; family Fabaceae; genus Inga; species Inga leiocalycina. The sequence continues at coordinate 29,536,026 of OY725329.1, read as the reverse complement.
TCACGAGGCAATTATCTAAGGCTACCATCCTAGCAAAACCTACCCTTACCAGGAATTACTGCTCTAATACCACAAATGTAACCCCCATCGTCATCAAGGCCGTGATTAGTGTTAAAAACATGTTTCATAAATAAATAAGAGATCGAGGAGAATTAAATTTTTTTTACAAAACCTGTATAATATGATCTCCATTCATTCAAAAGTAAAAACAATTAGCCTGTTCGGTTTGTCACATACACAATATTAGAGTGCTAGTAAAATTTTCAACATTCATCGAGATATAATCATTAACTAAAGGGTTTTACAGGGCATCATTGCCTATCTCAGTTTCTTATACTAGGGATTTCACAATAAATACTATTCTATGGTCAACATATTTATACAATTGTCCAAAATGATAACCAAAAACTAAAAAGCTAAGACTACCACCGGCAATCCTAGTCGCCCTTATTCACTTGCTTGTCCCTCGATCCACTTGCCCTGGCTAAAATTTGATAATTGGAAAGAGTAAGATTCAAAAGAATCCCAGTAGTAACATTTCACATATATGATACATAATTAAACAAAGCATGAAAGCATATATCACAATTCAGCAACATTCAAAGCAGGCCTACCCTCTGCGTCTCAATCAGTAACAGCAGCATTCAAGGGCGGGCTAACTGCCACAACCCAATCGATCATTCAAAGCCGGGCTAACTGCCGCAACTCAATCGATCATTTAAAGCTGGGCTACCCGCCACAACTCAATCAGCATCAGCAGTATTCAAGGATGGGCTACCTGCCACAACTCAGTCGTACATTCAATGATAAATACAAACATACAATGCATTACACATGATATAGGAGAATGTGCTGTCACGCCCTTATTTTAATTTCACCTTTATTAGAGTATTTGCAAAAAATGATATAGGGTTCAGTAAGCAACACAGGAATAACGTAATTATACTGATAACATGAGCATGATTACAGAAAGTCCCTATAAGGTTCGAATATAATAATTACCATCAATGTAGCCACACAGGGCTACCAGGGTGTCTAAACCCGTCCAAGTGAAATAGAGACATCTTTCGTCTTCGTTCCACCACCGTAATCCCCTCATACGATCCCTTTCTTTATTCTTAGCGTATCTTCTATCTCCTCCTGTTTAAATTGTTTGTAGGGGAGGGTGAGATTCAAGAGAATCTAAGTAGGAAAATAGTACCAATATGCATACAGGATAAGTGCTTAATTCATAACATGCTTGCATTACACAATTTATGTTCACACAATGACATATCTACGTACTTAATGTTTCGTGCAACAAAACTATGGCCACAATATAAACAGAAACAGAACTTCAATCATTCATATATGTTTCACATAATCAAGCAAAGCAATAACATGTATCAATACACTAGCACAAATATCAAATACATGTAGGAGAGGTAAATTCCCTACCTTAGACCTTTTCCACCTCGAACCGTGTGCTTTGATTAGCATGCCAATCCCTCAGGCTTTCAATTTGGTCCTAAAATGTCAAATGTACCAGTTTAGACACTTCCATAGTATTTCTGGTGGTTATATGAGTCTATCATAAAAATTTATCAAAATGCCCCCGAGGATTCTGTCGGCCCTGTCGTACTCGGTCCCACTGTACTTTTCTCAAAATTTCAATATGGGCTATTCATACATATTTTCACCCAAGGAATCTATTTCAGGACTTGGGATTATCAAATTCATTGTCAAATTACAAAAATACCGTTGGCAACCATTATTTCAGGGTTTCAGGGGCATTTTCGTAATTATGCTTTTTTAGGCTTTTCCAAAAAAGTGACCAACTGTGACCCCACCTATTTTTCCCTCTTGAACTCAATGGAACCATCAAATCATTGAAAATCCATCTCCTACCCCTATTTCTTCACTTGGCCAAAACTTGAAACGGAAAAGGAAAAATGCAAATTCTTGATTTTCAACTCCAAATCCTTGTTCCTTTCTACCTCTAATCACTTGATTAACCATTTAAACACTAAATGAACACGATTAGAGAAAATTTTGGAAAAATTTCCCCTTAGGGTTTCATCATCCATTTTCACAAAATCAAGCAATACCAACCTAAATTCAACAACTACTACCACAACAACATATAGCACAAGAGGATTAAATTTATGAGATCACCTCTTGATTTCACCTTTTTAACTTCATGTTCATGCCTATAATATCACTAAAACCCTAAGGTTACTATTTAGAAAAAATAGGGCAGCATAATATTACTTCAAAAATTCAACCAAATTTCAAGACACTTGGGTTAAAACAAAGCTTGTGCTTACCTCTTTACTTGGCTATAGCCCTTTCTTGAATCCTCCCACTTCAATACCACTTAGATGGCACAAAACTCCTCCTTTCAAGAAATTAAAATCATAGAAATGAAGCTATTAATGAGAGTGACAATTTTGATGGAGGCCTTAAGAGCTAGAAATGGAGTCTTGATAGAGAAAATGGCTCACAAACATATACCTTCACTTCTTGCTTCTTTGCTCTTCCTACTTTCGTCCCTTTCTCTTTCTCTCTCTTTTTTTTCTTTGGCAGATTTGAAATGAATGGGAGTGAGAAAGAATGCCACTTAGACATGTGTTCTCTCTTCCTTAGCCTCTTAACCAACTTTGGAGAGTGAATGAGTATTGAGGTTTATTTAATTACATGTGTGTATAAGTGCATGGGTAAAAAGTGGTCAATGTGTCCCAATGTAAAGGTATGTTGAATATTTGACCCAATTGCTCCTTCTTTCCTTGTCCTAATCGTCCTTATTGAGCTAAGAGGTAAGGAGTATATCTTAATTCAATTCCCTCTCTCCTTTCCTTGTTGTTGACCGACTTTTGAGTACAAAAAGATTAGGAAATATGTTAGCTACCCTCCTCTCTCTCCTTCTCTTATGCTTAGCCGATTTTGTTGACTTAAAAGGAAAGAACATGTCAAATAAACTCTCTCCTCTATTACCCTTTGTTGCTGGCCGAAATATGTGAGTAAAGGGAAGAGAAAACATCATCTCAATCTTACATATGTGAACAAGAAGTGTGAGGGTGACATGTGTCATGAAGCCTAACTAAAATGAAACTAATTTTTCCCTCTTCTAGTTAGCCCATAAGGACGCCTAAGAGTCCTTCAATTAGCCCAAATAGATTTTCTCCATTTATCCCATATTTACAAGATTGCCATCATATTTTTATTCAATTTTTTGGATTTTCTGGCATATTTTCTACTCAAATTTTGAAAAATCATAACTAATTCTACAAAAATCAAATTGGAGTGATCCTAAAGCCAATGGAAAGCTATTTAAGTCCTCTTTACTGGAAAAATATGGATCAATGCAGTTCATAACCTCAAAAATAAAGAATTGCACAAAAGTCCATACTGCTCCAAAACAGATTCCAGTTTCAATCCCAAACTTTGGAAAATCATAACTCTTAGCTCACAAATCGAAATGACACAAATTATATGTCTATTTTGAATCTTGTAATGTGAACTTTAAGACTGGAAATTTTCAGAATTTTTAGACTCATTTTCCCATTCAAAACGTCCATACAAACCAACTTCCCTATACAGAGTTTCAATGGACAGAATTTCTAACTTTTGCACAACTGTTCCCAGTGGTTCCAATTTTACAAAAAACACTCTCCCCACACAAATTTTCATAAGGAAGCCATTGGAATCACTAAAACAAACAAATTCTCATCGTGTCCCCTTTTGAAGTCATTAACCCTTAATCACTTTTTAGGATATTACATTTCTCCCCACATTCAATAAATTTCATCCTCGAAATTTGTCACACCACTTAAGTCATAAACTACGGATACCTCTTCACAACAACTTCCATTTCACAAATATTCCCAAAGCATTGCTTGTGAATGATATGCTTGTCTTACATAGGCTCATGTTCACATAATGATATTCTGCATGCTCAATGTTTCGTGTAACATACTTTGGCCACAGCAAAAATTGAAACAGAGCTTCATTCATTCATACATGTTTTACATAATCAAGTAAAGCAATACAACAAATCAATACACAACATAAACATCACATACATGCAAGTAATTTCACTACCTTTGGACAAAGTCCTTCTTCTTATCCCCTTTTCTTCCAACCATGGTAGCTTCTTGACCTTCTTTCATTCTACTTGTTGACTTCTTATGGCCTTAAATAAATACTACATTATTAGTGCCATTATAAGTGAATTCTCAATGGGCTACATTAGCCACAAGAGCTTAATTTTACCTTTAGAGTTCATACTAATTACATTTGGCCCATTCTTTCTTAAATTCGCCTGGTAGCCAAAAGCTGCCAACATTTTGATCAAACTTTGAAACTTCATAGCTAATTCTATAGAACTCCAATTGGGGTGGTTAAAATTCTAACTAAAGCTATATGAGTGTAGTTTAAAGATAAAATATTACTCAGAGCCAATTATAGCCACAAAATTCTAAACTCACGACCAAAGCCACACTGGTCCAGGATTTTGTCCAGATTCAATACCTAACTTCAAATTCATATCTCCAAATGTACTGACCAAAATGGCACATATTACATATGCCATTAAAGCTTGACATATTTACTTTTATTCTAAAAAACATCATGGCCATTAGATTACATATGGTTATTCAAAAACTCATTATAACCAAGCTACCTCCCAGAAAATGAAATATGGGAGCACTATATTCAATTCCAACTTTTGGATTTCAAATCCATTCTTTCTAAAATTATACCAACAACCTATTTCTACACAACTTTGCTCAAGGAATCCATTGGAGACCTCAAAATTGGCAAAGCTATTCTCCTTCTACCTGCCCTATTTAGACTAGAAAATTAGGGCACAAAGCAACAATTTATAAATTCACAATTTCTTTACCAAACTAGTTTCATATGCTCTTAAAACTTCATATAACATCATTTATATGATCATAACACCATTAAACCCTAGTTTTTCTTAATGATCAAAATTCAAGGTAGCCAAGCCAATTCACCATACTCAACCAAACAACATAATGTATAGCTTAAATTAAAGCCTAAGCTCACCTCTTGCTCTTTCTTGAGCTCGTTCTTTGGTTCTCCAACTTTAGCTCTTGCAAGATGGCTCAAAACACCTGCCCTTGAAATTCTAAAACCATAGAAATAAAGCTCTCATCAAGGGAAACAATGTTAAAGAAGACATTTTGAGTTAAAAAAGTGATTATCAAGGCGAAAACCAAGGTAGAAGATCTCACCTTACTCTTGAATGTCAAGAGCTCTCCTTTCTCTTTCCTTATCTTTATTTTCTATTTTTGGAGGCTTGGACAACTTTAAATGTGAGAGAGAGGGTGGGGAGAGAGAGAGAGTATTAGTTTTAATATCCATTCCCTTGCTTCTTGAATTCTTGGACGAAAATCATCCAAATAAAAAGAGAAAATCTAAGTGTCACAATGTTGTGGTGTCTTACAAAAGTATATTGATCTAATTAACTATGGTTAGTCAAATGGTCTTCTTTTCTCCTTCCTTCTCACTTGACCGAATTTGATATCCCAAAAGAAGGGAATTATGTTGACAAATTGCTTCTTGAAAGTTTGCTTTTTGGGCCCACCTTCCAAATTGATCAATTATGTTGTCTTCTTCACTTTTCTTTTTGGCTTGGTCAAATGATACTAGATTTCTTCAATTGCATGTTCTCTTTCTCTTTCTTTAGGATATTGACTGAAATTAATTGATAGAAAAGGGTAAAGATATGTGGAACAATTGATCTCTTGGTTCTTGCTTTATTTATACCTAGCTATAATTGTTGACTTTTTAAATAGAAAAGTGAAGTAGTATATCATTTAAATTCTCTTTCCTTATTCCTCTTCATCTTAGACATTTTTTATCAAGGGAAAAGGAATTAATTTCTTCTTGATTTTCATTATTGCTCTTTCTTTTCAAGAGCTAATCTTGACCCTTCATTTTAGGTTTCTAATTCTAATCTCAAGATCAAGTGGCAATTGTCTTTTTTTGCCCTTGATTATGACAATATTAATTCTTTCAATGCTCTTTCTTAATACATTCTAGACATCATTTCCCCTTTCCTTTGGATTCGGGTTAGGTTTTATGTCATAATGACACATCCTATCAGAATTAGGTATTTTATTTTGACTAATTCATACCAAAATTCATACTTTATTTTGGGTGTGGTTTCTAATAGTCATTCTATTTCTTATTAATTCTGGGACTCTTACTAAAATAGGCTTAGTAGTCTACTTTATTCAGACTTATTCTCTAGCCTCTAGTCCTAAAATTTGGGGTATTACATTTGTCATGGCTCTAGTACTATGGCCATTTATCCAGGGGCATGAGATGACAAAGGAGAGACAATAGAGGCAACTTCAGTTGTTGGAAGAAAAGGTACCAAAAAGCGGACTCAAAGACAAAAGGAAGTGAACTTACCGTATTTGTGTTTATTGATATGTATGCTTGTGTGTTGATGTGCATGATTGCTTTACTTGTCTATGTACAACATAGTTGAATGATTAAAGCACTATTTTCTATTAATACTATGGCCATATGTAAGAATTGAGAATGAAATATGTCATTATGTTAACATGAGCCTATTAGATTCTAAGTTTTGATGATAACAAAAGGTAATTGTGTGCAAAGTATGTTTTTACAAGTCTAAAGAATGATTGCAAAGTTACCAAATGCATATGGCAAAGTTTAGAGAACTCTGCTGTCAGTTTTTGCTGATGCAGTCGAGCAACAGAGCTAACACTCGAGCATAAACCTCTTTTGCACTCGACCACATGCAAGTGTTGGACAAGAAGTATTTGACAGAGAGCAAATGCTGTCAATTTTACTTGTGCACTCGAGCACTATAACCAATACTCAAGCAAGAAGCTGTTTTGCACTCGAGCATATCAAAGTGTTGCACTGAAGTGTTTGACAGAGAGCAAAGTCAGAACAAGATATCAACACTTCACTCGAGCATAGGTTCTGTACTCGAGTGATGGTAATATCTACACCCGAGTCCTAGCGAGTGAGGGACTGCGAGTGTTTGGCCGAGTCATGCAGAATAGAGAAGCACAAGCATGCCTGAGTGAGAGTTCATGTGCCTGAGTGATACATCACCACTCGTGAATGAGAAATCTAACTTTCTCAATTCTGATGCAAGTGCCGAAGATAAAAGTATATTATAGAAGCATATTCTTCTCACTCGAGTAAGGGTATGTATGCTTGAGTGAGGGCCCACATCACCTACGAGTGCAAAATCTCACTCTTGATAAAACTAGGTGCGAGTATTGTCCAAAAACGTGGCTCATAGTGTAAAATGAAGCAGCACTCGAGTGAGGGGACCAGTGCTCGAGTGAGGACCCACATCACTCACAAGTGTGAAAATACACTCTCTTAAAATCCATGGAAACGTAAGTGTAAAACTGAAGCAAAAGGAGAAAATATGGTATTACACTCGAGTGAGATATCACAGTGCTCAAGTGATACTCTACCAGAAGCCAAAACATACCAGTCTTACAGCGTTCAATCTGAATATGGTTTAATGATATTTATTCATTATATTATCACTTATTATTATATAACACCATTTAACATGTATTATAAGTGTGATACAGGAGTTTGAATGTTTGAATTAGAAAGACACAGAGGAAGTCAAACAACAGCAGATAGTATCATTACGACCATCCAAGCACATACCTACCGCGTTCAAAGATTTCAAACGTACACATGCCGTCCCACAGTAACATGCCCCGCTCCACAATGATCATTATTCAAACAGGAAAAAACAAATGTCTATAAATATAGAGTTCCAGAGATTATAAAAAATAACGAAGTACAAGAATTCACACAAGCAAATTCATGAGTCTATGTATTCATATCGTTCTTCAGTGTTTATTATATTTACTCTATAAGAGAGTCTGTATACACTTCAAATTCTATTTTCATTTGATCTCAAGGTACTGGGACCTTGAAAGGGGAGATTTCCTTACAAGAGAAGCAGTGAGAGAATTCCTAATAGGACTTTCTGCTCATAAGACTTACAAGATACAAGCATAAGAGAACGTTGCTGCTCGTAAGACTTATAGTGGTGTAAGCAGAAGAGAACGTTGCTGCTCGTAAGACTTGTATACTTAAGCAAGAGAGAAAGGTCATAGGTTTGTTTTTCTGCACATAAGCCTTATCGTAAGGGGGAGAGAAATTTCTAGTATTTCTACTTGTAGTCCTTTCAAGGACAGTTGTTGTCTTATGGCATTCCGATAGCCCACTGAATCTTGAAAGAATAGTAAAAATATCAATAGGTCTTGATCTCTGAGGACTGGGTGTAGGTCTGGCTTTTGGCTGAAACAGTATAATTCTATGTGTGTTTATCTTCTCAACTCTACTCTAGCAACAACAATTACTATATCACCACATTAACCAAAAAATTTATCACATCACCCAATTCACCCCCTCTTGGGTGAAGCTTGCCTCTTTCAGAGCCTATGTAAGGCAAGTATATCATGCATTAGCATTTATCTTACATGCATTGTTGGTATTGTTTGCTACTGAGATTCCCCCAAATCTCACCCTCCCTCAACCAAACATACAGGCACGTAAGCACAGAAGAGAAGTGTAAGACAATATGCTAGATGAAGAAGTTACATGCATTGTTGGTATTGTTTGCTATTGAGATTCCCCCAAATCTCACCCTCAACCAAACATACAGGCACGTAAGGACAGAAGAGGAGTGTAAGACAATGTGCCAGATGAAGAAGTTACAGAAGAAGAGTTGATGAATTATTATGCGTTATATTAACATTTTATATGGTTAACTGTATAACCCTTATACTAAGGGATTATTTATTCGAGCGCATTAATTAAATTAGGAATGGGTAATTGCATTGTACGAGGACATTAGTAATGAGCATAGTAACTGAATATGTATAAAGATAACTCTAATAATAAGGAATAGGTAAAATTATTAATCCTGTGAATAACGTTAAACAATCTGGTAAATACGGCATTTCCAAATGAATAGTTCCCCAAGAATAATTGTGTAAGTTTTTTGCTATGAGCTTTATTTATTGATTCTTTTGAGCCATAATAATAATGATATCGCTTCTGATGCATATTAAAGGGGCATAAGGAACAAGTGTTACAATGGTACAAGTGGCTACCTGGGAGCTCTTAAGGCACATACTGTTAGAAATTGTGCCCTAACGGCCAATCATTATACTTTGAACATTATTATTTTAATGAAATTTCTCCATTCTGTTATCATATTATTTGCATGTTAACTGTGATAATTGTATCCTTGGATAATTCATAAAGAGTGTCCTAAAATGTCCCTGGTCGGTCATCTATGAGGGAACAGAGATGAAACAAGACCAGTATGACTTTGATAAGACATGGAGATACGAATCAAATTCTTAGGCACTTGTAAGAGTACAAGGTGCTGGACTGACCCACTATGAGAAAGCTACATGGATCAAGTCATAAGCTTTTCTCATGTATAACCACGTCACAATACCCTTAAACCTGTGGACATCATGGATTTCTACATGAGAGTTGCTAAGCTTTGAACTAGTCAAAAGTCACTTTTGACCGGATGATGAAAAAGGCTATGATCGGGCTTGGTAGTTTTTCATGCAGAGGAATATGAATGATCAAGATGGAATTTGTCCCTCACATTAGTAGAGAGATATCACTGGGCCCCTCGATGAGTGAGTCTGAGAAATGTATGGCCACACTATGTTGGAAAGGAGTTTTTCTCTCTATTATCAGGCTACTCAGGAATTGAGAAAGTAATGGTCAGGAACAAGAGGATGACATTATCCATGCCTTATCCTTGATCGATATATCGTGTGACAAAAGGGACATGACATGGTTGTATGGCAGGTTGCATCGTGATAACGATCCTCATATGAATTGGGTAGTCGTAATGTCTTGCTAGAGGCCGCTTGCGACTTTTGGGTTAGTATAGTTATTGGCCCACTGCCAACTTCATATGGGCCTACAGGGTCACACACAAGAATGGCCCAACACGAGATAATGTTTAATTTAGGGTGGACGAATTTTATATTTATATATATATATAATATAAAATTCATTAATAATATTATATAGATATATATATTTTTGAAATATATATCTTATATATATATATGTGTGTGTGTGTATATATATTATATGATATTATTATATTGTGTTAGTTTTAAATTTAATTTATTAAGATATATTAAATTTAATAACTAACATGATAAAGATATAGTATCTCAGATTTAATTTTTGAAGATAAATTAAATCTAATGACTCTTTATTTGAATTAAATAAATAGGTTAAATTAAAACTGTTAGACAGATTTAATTTAAAATGAATTTATTTAATTAGCTAATCAAGATAATTAATTGTTAATTAATTTCAAAATTAATTATGATTAATTTTGAAATTTGAAAATAGCCCTCATAGGTTATAAACTTGATAGAGCAGATATATTGATATGCACATGAGAATTGAGAGCCGCAAGTGAAACCCTAGGAGACATTAGAGGTGCTAGCACGCAGTCTCGGTTGGAGGGCATTCGTGTGGATACCGGTAAAGGGAGCAGACCTAACAGTTAGCTCCTAGAGATCGTGAAAACTCTGAATCATCAAAAGGTATGAATCCTTCCAACTTGGTTTAAACGCCGTTAATAAATCCTCGATTAGAATCGGTGAAAATTTTTAAAATTCTTCCGCTGTGCCTACCGATTCTATCACATACTTATCCTCAGGTTGTGGCCTCGAGTCCCTGGGGAGGCGAGATAAATATCCAAGAGGAGGGGACAGTACCTAGCCTTGACGTGGTGGAGCGGGGGTGCCGTAACCATCAGCCTAGGTTTGGACCACTTGAATAGAAGAGATTGAGACTCTGGGCCATCCGTTACATATCTCGTAAAAAGGAATAAGTATGTAATTTGATCTTTGGAAATGAGATATATTGCACTCCTTCATTCTTTATAAGCACGTTATACTACTACACCACTCATACTTCTAATCAAATTTTAATCTTCTACCATATGAGATATGACAAATATTTATTGCACCAATAAGAGCTTGTTTGTAGTTTACCCAACAAAGAAACTTATTATACTACTAAACCACTATTGTGCTTATTATAAATCACCTGTAATTCATTCTACATATCAATGAATGCATTAAATATGTTTTAAATTGATAAATTTTTTAAATTTTCAATTTTTAAAAAATTTCTCTTTTTCTCTCTCTATACTTATTAATCATTCTCACCTCCCTTTCTCTCTAATAGAAATCAAATAGGGGTAAGATTGAAAAATACATCATTAATAATCCTTAGGCACCCTAAAGAAGGCATTGGTTTTTTTTAACAATGGAAGCTTTGGTACTTCCTAAAAAAGTGTCAAAGCTTCCTAATCCCTTGGCGTGCCAAGTCGCCAAGTCCACAGTGGCCTTCTGTGGGCTTGGTAGAAGGCATTGATTTTTTTAATAATGGAAGGAAGTGCCAAAGCTTCACAATTATTTTTTTAAAAAAATGGGAAGCAATAGTGCTTTTTTAGGAAGTGCCAAAGCTTCCTATACCTTCTTTGGCACTTTCTATATAAGTGCCATACAAGGTGCTATAAAATTTTACCTCCCCACCATTATCACCCTCATGCTTTCCTTATCCATTATCCCCAATCCTTCTTCTCTTTGACGGTGGCAAGTAGAAGCTTCCTTGGTCGCCCACTTTCTGTTTTCTCTTGTCTCCTCCTCATACACACTTTTTCAACATTTGGTTGCCACTTCCTTTGCAGTACAAAGCTTCCTCGCCCACATGTTTTTTTCTCTTCTTGTCTTGTTGTAATACAAAGCTTCCTCTCCCACGTGTTTTTTTCATTCTTGTCTTGTCCTCTTACAGAAGCTCCCTAGCTTGTAAGTTTTTTTTAACATTTGATCCACTTTTTTTCTTTTTAGTTAAAATCTATCATGAGTCTTAATGTTTGCTTATAATTTTTGTTTTTTAGGTATGGTTTGAAGTTTCAACTCTATCTACTTAAACTTCCTATACATTATAAGTTATTAAATTTTTGAGCTTACAAATATAATAATACTGGTTTAATCATGCATAAAAGTAACGTGTATGGCTCAAGTTTAAGAAACTTAAATGCTGGGGTTCTTTTGTGCTTGATAAATGAAGACACAATATTGCAAAGAATACCTGTAAGTTTAGTGATGGATTATTCTACAAATATAATAATACTACTTTAATCCTCCATAGAAGTATATATTATCAATAATGAAAAAGTTATTGTGAATGGCATTGATGAAATGGTCATATTGGGTGGAAGTGTTATAAATGCCACTGGTAGTTTAATAAATGATTGTTTTGGAACCAATTAATTTAATAAACACAACTAGTAGTATTTTTGTTGGCTTGTTATTGAACCAATTACATTAACTATGATATTTAGTGTTGGCAAATATGATTTATTTTGTTGTGAGTTGCGAAAAACTATTATGATGTTGCGGGATTAATTGGTTGATTATTTGTGACTTAAAGAGAGTGTTTAATATTTTGAAAACTTTAAATTTTAAGATGTTATGCTATTGAATTTTTTTAAAAATAAATAACAAAAGATAAAAGTAATTAGTAACTGCAAGAGGCAAGCACTGACCACTTTTAAAAATATGTTTAAGATATAGATAGATTGAAAATGGATGTCATCTGATCAGTGCTCAAGGAAATATATAGATAGGGTGAAAGAATTTATTAGATTTGCAAGCGAGCAAACAAATGATCCTAACAAAATCTTGTGTCCATGTTTATCTTATTGTTATGGAAAGCGGATTAGTCTACTTGATTTGCTAGATCATTTAGTGTGTCATGAAATTGATCAATCATATACACGATGGATAATGAACGGTGAGATGGATGATACACAACGGGTGTATACTGTGATGAGGATGATGGTCTTCAAGAAATGCTAAATACAGTTGAAGGGGTGCTTCATAATTGTCCTCAAGAATTTAAGAAGTTGAAAGGTGATGCAGAGAAACCATTATATACGAGTAATACTAAATACACAAGATTGCTAGTAGTGTTGAAATTGTACAACTTTAAAGTGCACTATAGATTGAGTAATTCGGGTTTCACCACATTGCTTGAACTTGTACAAGATATGCACCCAGAAGAAAATGTACTTCCTATCAAGACATACGAGGCAAAACGAATACTATTAAGTACAACTGGCATGGGTTATGAGAAGATACATGAATGCCCTAACCATTTCATATTATTTTTGAATCAGTATGCTACCTTAGAGAAGTGCCATAAATGTAATACATCTCGTTATGGGAAGAAGAAAAGGTCCTCAAAGGTTTTATGGTATTTTCCCAGTATTCTAAGATTCAAGAGACTATATAATAATATAGAGATTACTAAGCTATTGACGTGGCATGCAGATGAAAGGATTGAAGACACAAACCTTAGGCACCTTGCAGATGTCCGTCAATGGAAAAAAGTTTATCATGACCACTCTAACTTGTGAATGAAACAAGTAACCTACGACTTAAACTTTCAACTGATGGAATCAATCCTCATGGGTTCAAAGTACACATAGTACGTGGCAAGTGATATTTATGAACTATACCCTTCCTCCACACTTAATCAAGAGACGTTAGTTTATGATGCTGTCTATATTAATTTCTTGGCCAAGGCAACTAGGAATGGTATAGATGTATACTTAACTCCTTTAATTGATTACTTGAAGCTGCTTTAGGAAGGTGTCAATGTGTATGATGGGTATAAGGAAGAAAGTCTCACTTTGAAAGCCATGTTGTTTGGCACAATCAACAATTTCCTCGTATATTGTAATTTGTCTAGATATAGCATCAAAGAATATTGTGTGTGCCTTATATATGAAGATGACACTTATTCAGTGAAACTAGATTATTGGAAGAAAAATGCATACTTGAGCCATTGGAGATTCTTACCATCAAAACATTGTTGGAGGAAGTGGAAAAGGGCTTTTAATAGTGAATCAAAGGTAGCCCACCGAAGATGTTGACCGATGCTTAGGTTGGTCAAACACTTAGATAACAATTTTGGCAAGCCTTTTGCAAAATAAATCAGGACAAACGGCTGGAGGAAGAAGTCTATATTCTTTGAACTTCCATATTAAAGGTCCTTATATGTGTGACATTTCCTTGATGTGATGCAGATAGAAAAAAATATATGTGATACTCTAATTGGTACATTGCTCAATACGGTGTGAATACGAGGTTGGATTTGGTTAACTTGGGAATAAGAGAAGAGTTGACACCATTGAGCAAAGGTGTAACCCCTTGACCGTAATTATACCCGGATTATGAAATTCTAGTGAAATAGAGACCAATAAAACAAAAACAACCTTTATAATCCCTCATCTAATTAGATGGGGTATCATGGAAAATAGTTCAAAAACATAATTAATCTGGTCCCACATTCACTTTCGGATACAATTACCTATGCACTTAAATCAAATTCATAAATATCAGAGTGCGTAATTAAAATCCTGACAACCCCGGGTTACTTGTATATATATAATAGGTTTAAAGTTTCCCAAATGGGGATTACATTTCCAAAATATTATTTACATCTCATAGACATATAGTAATCCCAAACCGAAACAGATAACTAATATTCTGAAACTAAAATATCCCTATGAGATCTTAACTACTTCGGGTTGTCCGCCCTTTTGAGCCACACGCCCTGTCTAAAATGTTAGCCATTGGAAAGAATAAGATTCTAAAGAATCCTAGTAGTAACAAATCACTAATATAATATATAAACACAAAGCATGTAAGTTTATCATGTACAACCGCAACACAATGAGTCATGGCTCACACCACAACTGATAGCACTCATGCTTGTATTCACAATGCACTATGCCTACTTTTGCGATAAACACTATGTTAGCTTTCACTGTGACCACTATGCTCACTTTCGTGGTAATTACTATGCAGCAGCATCACAAGGCACAAAGCATCACAAAGCTCCATAAAGTGTCACAAGGCACAAGGCATCACGAAGCAGCAGCATCAACACAATGCATGATAGGCATACATACAATACATTTACACAAAGTATAAGAGATGAGTCACTACCTTGTTCCTTTCTGACGTTCTTCGGCACTATGGGCTCACGATTTTGGGAAATATCAAATCCTATAAACCAAATTAGGGACAACTGATCAATCTCTTTTCCAAATACATATTTTCATAATTCTCTATATTGGTTATCATTTTAACTCTTTAGGATAACCATTAGAGGCCTAAACACATGCTAAAAGGGTTAGAAGAAACTACCCTGAAGACCCCTTTTTCGGGAGCACACACTAATTTTTGACTGACTCAATCGAGTAAAGATGACCTTGTTGGAAATTGTGCCCTAAGGGCCAATCATTGTACTTTGAACATTATTATTTTAATGAAATTTCTCCATTCTGTTATCATATTATTTGCATGTTAACTGTGATAATTATATCCTTGGATAATTCATAAAGATTGTCCTAAAATGTCTCTGGTCGGTCATCTATGCGGGAGCAGAAATGAAACAAGACCAGTATGACTTTGATAAGATATGGAGATACGAATCAAAGTCTTAGGCACTTGTAAGAGTACAAGGTGCTGGACCGACCCACTATGAGAAAGCTACATGGATCAAGTCATAAGCTTTTCTCATGTATAACCACGTCACAATGCCCTTAGACCTGAGGTCATCATGGATTCCTACATGAGAGTTGCTAAGCTTTGAACTAGTCAAAAGTCACTTTTGACCGGGTGATGATAAAGGCTACGATCGGGCTTAGTGGTTTTTCATGTAGAGGAATATGAATGATCAAGATGGAATTTGTCCCTCACATTTGTAGAGAGATATTACTAGGCCCCTCGATGAGTGAGTCTGAGAAATGTATGGCCATACTATGATGAAAGGAGTTTCTATCTCTGTTATTAGGCTACTCAGGAATCGAGAAAGTAATGGTCAGGAACAAGAGGATGACAATATCCATGCCTTATCCTTGATCGATATATCGTGTGACAAAAGGGACGTGACATGGTTGTATGACAGGTTGTATCATGATAACGATCCTCATATGAATTGTGCAGTCGTAATGTCTGCTAGAGGCCGCTTGCGACTTTTGGGTTAGTATAGTTATTGGCCCACTGCCAACTTCATATGGGCCTACAGGGTCGCACACAAGAATGGCCCAACACGAGATAATGTTTAATTTAGGGTGGATGAATTATATATATATATATATAATATAAAGTTCATTAATAATATTATATAGATATATATATATATTCAAAATATATATCTTATATATATATATATATATTATATGATATTATTATATTGTGTTAGTTTTAAATTTAATTTATTAAGATATATTAAATTTAATAACTAACATGATAGAGATATAGTATCTCAGATTTAATTTATCTTTGATAAATTAAATCTAATGGCTCTTTATTTGGATTAAATAAATAGGTTAAATTAAAACTGTTGGACAGATTTAATTTAAAATGAATTTATTTAATTAGCTAATCAAGATAATTAATTGTTAATTAATTTCAAAATTAATGATGATTAATTTTGAAATTTGAAAATAGCCCTCATAGGTTATAAACTTGATAGAGCAGATATATTGATATGCACATGAGAATTGAGAGCCGCAAGTGAAACCCTAGGAGACATTAGAGGTGCTAGCACGCAGTCTCGGTTGGAGGGCATTTGTGTGGATACCGGTAGAGGGAGCGGACCTAACATGTTAGCTCCTAGAGATCGTGAAAACTCTGAATCATCAAAAAGGTATGAATCCTTCCAACTTGGTTTAAACACCGTTGATAGATCCTCGATTAAGATCGGTGAAAATTTTAAAATTCTTCCGTTGTGCCTACCGATCCTCATAATGGTATCAGAGCCAGATCAATTGTGCGTTTAAATTGAGTTTATGATTTTTATACATGTGATATATATGGGATGTGTACGTATGTTTATAAGAAACACTCGAATATGCATGTGATTTGGTTAATACGAAACAAAATTATTTAGAAAGATGTGACCTTGTAGTTCCGTTGATTTTCATTTTCGTTTAAATTGAATCTTGAAATTGTTTCGTTTTCGGTTTTGAAACATTTAATCTGATCATGACATTTATTGCTTTTCATATTGTATGAATTCTTGTTGTGGTTTGTTATTTATCCTTGTTTGGGTATGGAGAACAACATGGCTTTAGAATTTTACAAAGGTTGTAATATTTAAATACGGCCTGCGTGCCATGCCTTCCTCTAAATACTCTCAATGTACATTCTCTTCTCATCTCAGAATGTTTAAACGAGGTTTGTCTCAATATATTTCTTTTTTATTTAGAGAAGTCCTCTCATTGGCTTCGAAGGATTTTAAGTTAGGTAAGCCATGTTGTGTCACGTTTAAATTCTGCTTTTGATAAGATCATTGCATGATTACTTTTACGTTTATATGTATTTATCTGTATGAGATACAACCACGATTGCATCCATATAAACAAAACTAATTAATTAAGCCCTCTGAATCAAATCTTAAGTCATAATGATGTCAATTAATGAATACTTGTCAAAACCTAGATCGCTCAATTGTGGAAACCACCAAAGTGGATGCACTTGAGTTATCTTGATGAGACAAGCTTGAGTAATGGTGCTGCTCATAATATTCATTATTGTTTTGACTTAATTGAGATTAACAAAGCAGTTTTGAATCTCAAGGCATTAGATGGGGTTAAACATGCCGGATCATATGATGATTAAATCCTATAAAGTGTAACCCCCTGCCTTAAATAGCGTAATTATAATTCGATATTACGTAATTAAATTGGTTTAGAGACCGTCGAATAGTTCAAAACTCATTTAGAACTCCCTGTGAAGTAGGGACTTTATAAAATTTTCAAAACTTCTTTCCTATTCCGGTCTCAAGTTCAATTATCGAATATAATCACCTGTGCAGTTAATTCACATTCATTCATATCAGAATATCTAATAGCAATCCCGGCAACCCCCGGGTTCCGTTCATACACAAAAAGGGTTTACAACCTCCATATAGGGGACTACACAACTACGTTCAACTATTCTTTACAACCAACATAATATACAGACACCCTGTCCAACAGGTTTAACCAACATAACCAAAATAAATGCCCCTACAGGATTCTAACCGCTCCGGGTCGTACGCTTCTCCTTAGAGCCACTCGCCCTGTCTGAAAGGTTAGTTAAAGGAAAGAATGAGATTCAAGAGAATCCCAGTAGTAACAAAACATTTATACCACACATAAGCACACAGCATGTAAGCAAATCATCATACAGCAGCAGCACCACAAATCACACTCCGCCCTCATCCCCTTTCTCCGCCGGGAAGGCACACCGCCTAACCCGAACCGTTGTTAGCTACTCAGGGACTATTGGCGTGGCAGTGCATACATATAGCCTTATAGCCCGTACAGCTATTCAGCTTTCACAAATGGCCCGTCGGCCTCCACAAATAGCCTTTCGGCTCACATAATCACATATATCACACCTCATCCTCATCCCCTTTCTCCGCCGGGAAGGCACACCGCCCTAACCCGAACCGTTGTTAGCTACTCAGGGACTATTGGAATGACAGTGCTAACACAAATCCACAGATGTCGCAGCATACGAAGTCATTACAAATCAACGATATAACACACATACAATGCATCATATATGGTACAAAGGAAAAGTCACTACCTCGTTCCTTTCTGACGTTTCGCTGGCGTAGTTGGCTCATGAGGGCGGCAAATATCGAATCCTACAATTCCAAATGCACTATTTAGACACTTCCATAGTGTTACTTAGGGTTATATGAGTCTATAATGAAAATTTACAAAAATACCCCGGGGACCCGGCCTGGGCCCACCATACCCGGACCGGTTGCACTTTTCTCGAAATTCTAATATGGGCTATCCTAACATATTTCCGCCCAAGGAATCCATTTCCGTACTCAGAATTATCAAATTCAATATCAAATTACAAAATTGCCCTTGGCAGCCCTACTTTTAGGGTTTTAGGGGTGTTTCCGTAATTATGCTTTCTCGGCCTTTTTTGAAAAAGTGCCCAACTGTAACCCCACCTAATTTTCTCCCCTGAACTCAATGGAACCATCAAATCATTGAAAATCCAACTCTAAGACCCATTTCTAAGGCTGGCCGAAATAATGGTCTTCTCCAGGGAAAATCGGGGTTTTACGATTTCGGCTCCGTAAACGCGTTCCTTTCTACTCCTAACCACTTTATTAACCATTACATTATGTTACAACTAACATTAAGACCCAATTTGGGCAGCATAACCCCTAGGAAACTCAATTTCCAAACTTTAAAACCAATGGCAATCCGGCGAAATTTCACCGATTAAATTGCCCACAGCAGCCAGAATAAGCAATATACGAAAGTTTGGAAGTTACCTCAAGCTCCCTCTGGCTTTTCCCAAACTTGGCTGAACCCTAGCCTCTTTAAAACACCAAATTTTGAGCTTCACAACCTTAAAGAATAAAGAGGAGTAGCTTAGGATCGGAGTTACACGCGTTAGAAGCTAAATCGTCGGAGAAATCGGCTTACCTTGCGAGATTTCTCCTCTTTCTCTCTCTAAGAGCTCTCAACTTTCTCTCACTATCTTCAGCTGAAAATGGCATGAAATGGCTGAAGAAGATGAGAAATTTGATTAATAATCCATGCTGACATCATCTTTTAATGAGATGATGTCATAATTCCCATTTTCGGATTTTCTGGCAGATTTTCTGCCCAAACTTTGAAAAATCATAACTAATTCTAGAAAAATCGAAATGAGGTGATTCCAAAGCCAAATGAAAGATATTTAAGTCCTATTCATAGGAAAAATATTGGCCATTAATAAAAATCACCACACAATTCCAGAATTACATAAAACTCATCACTGCCCCAAAACAGAGTTCAGTTTCCATCCCAAACTTTGGACAGTTATATCTCCTGGTTCACAAAACGAAATGGAACAAATTATATGTCCATTTTGAAGCTTGAGATGTGAACTATAAGACTGGAAAATTTCATAATTTTTAGATACCATTTGGTCATTAAAAACGTTCACACAAACGGACTGCCCAGAATAGAATTTCACTGGACAGAATTTTAGATTTTGCATCTTTGCTTCCATTGGTTCCATTTTCATACCAAACATCATTCTCACATAAATTTTCACAAGGAATCCATTGGAATCATTAAAATATCCAAATTCCCATCACACATTCTTCAAAAGTGTTTATTCAACAATAATTACATCCACTTTTGAAGTCATTAGCCCTTAATCACTTTTTGGGATATTACATTTCTCCCCCCGTAAAATAAATTTCGTCCTCGAAATTTGTCACACAACTTGAGCCATAAACTCTGGATAACGTCTCCGCATATCTGCTTCTGCTTCCCAAGTTGCTTCCCTCTTAGTCATTCCCTTCCAGATCACCTTCACAAATGGAATGCTTCGGTGTCTGAGCAGTCGTTCTTCTCTATCAATGATCTGTTCTGGCTCTATCGCATATGTGAAATTGTCTTGAAGCTCAACATCCTCATACTCAATGATGTGAGACGGATCCGGTTGGTACTTCTTCAGTTGGGAAACGTGGAACACGTCATGAAGTCTGCTCAAGCTCGGAGGTAGAGCTACTCGGTAGGCAACAGGGCCAATCCTATCAAGGATTTCAAAAGGACCTATGTACCTAGGGCTTAGCTTCTTTCTCTTGATCGCTCGCCCAACGCCCGTAACTGGTGATACTCTCAGAAAAATATGATCTCCAACCTCAAACTCTAGAGGCCGTCTTCTCTTGTCAGCATAGCTTTTCTGTCGACTCTGCGCTGCAAGCAACCTCTTACGAATAATCCGAATCTGTGCAGAGGTTTGATCAACCAAATCTGGCCCATAAAGCTTTCTTTCGGATAACTCATTCCAGCATATTGGTGATTGACACCGTCTTCCATACAATGCTTCATACGGAGCCATTTGGATGCTCGCATGATAGCTATTGTTGTAGGCGAACTCAGCAAGTGGAAGGAAATGATCCCAACTTCCTTTAAAGTCGAGAACACATGCCCGCAACATGTCTTCCAACGTCTGGATTGTTCTCTCAGATTGTCCATCCGTTTGAGGATGATAAGCCGTACTGAATCTCAGTTGAGTACCTAAAGCTTTATGTAATGCTTTCCAGAATCTTGAAGTAAATCGTGGATCTCGGTCGGAAATGATGTTCTTTGGTATACCATGGAGTTTCACAATCTCTCGGATATAAATCTCCGCTAGTTTATCAGGAGAATAACCAGCATTGATTGGTATGAAGTGCGCCGACTTCGTTAACCGATCCACAATTACCCAGATCGCGTCATAGTTTCTAATCCTGGGCAATCCCACAACCAAATCCATGGTTACGCTTTCCCATTTCCATTCCGGAATCTCAGGACTCTGAAGTAACCCAGGCGGTCTCTGGTGCTCGATCTTTACCTTCTGGCAAGTGAGACACCTTGCAACATATTTGGTTACATCACTCTTCAATCCCTGCCACCAATATACAGATTTCAGGTTATGATACATCTTGGTCATACCAGGATGAAGAGTGTACCGGCTTTTGTGTGCCTCATCTAGAATCTTCTGTCTCAACTCCACCTGAAGTGGAACACAGATTCTCTTCTGATAGCAAACTAATCCACGAGGCGATAGGTCATATCCTGGAACTTCTCCCCGCTCAATTTGAGTCAGATTGCGCTGTATCCAGTCATCTTGCCTCTGAGCTTCTTCAATCTCAGTTCTCAGATCACTTTCCTCTTGAGAAACAGTGTAATTGGCACAAATGATCTGGTTTGTCAAATTCAAATCACAAAAGTCTTCAATCAGTTTCTTCTCTCGTATCATCATAGCGGCAACGAGCACAGTCTTTCGACTCAGAGCATCAGCGACTACATTTGCCTTACCCGGATGATATTTTATTTCCAAGTCGTAGTCCTTAAGCAATTCTATCCAGCGGCGCTGTCTCATATTCAGTTCTTTTTGATCATACAAGTATTTGAGACTCTTGTGGTCGCAGTACAGTTCCACAGTCACACCATACAGGTAATGACGCCAAATCTTCAAAGCAAACACAATGGCCGCAAGCTCCAGATCATGAGTGGGATAGTTCAATTCATGAGGTCTGAGCTGTCGAGAGGCGTAGGCCACCACACGTCCCTGCTGCATAAGGACACACCCTAATCCCTGCCCACTGGCATCAGAATACACAACATATGTCAAACTGGGATCGGGCAAAATCAACACAGGTGCCGTAGTCAACCTCTCCTTCAGCTCCACAAAACAGTTTTCACATTTCTCATCCCACACAAACGGCTGATCCTTTCTCGTGAGCTTGGTCATCGGCAACGCAATACGGGAGAAATTTTGGATAAATCTCCGATAATAACCAGCAAGACCCAGAAAACTGCGTATTTCCGCCACAGATTCTGGCCTCTTCCAGTCCAGTACTGCTTCCACTTTACTAGGATCCACAGAGACCCCTTCTTGCGAGATAACATGGCCTAAGAATTTCACTTCTGATAGCCAAAACTCGCACTTGCTCAATTTAGCATATAATTGTTTCTCACGCAATATATTCAATACAACTCCCAAATGATGCTCATGGTCTTCCATACTCTTGGAGTATATCAGAATGTCATCGATAAACACAACAACAAACTGATCCAGGTATTGTCGAAAGATACGGTTCATGTAATCCATGAATACCGCAGGCGCATTGGTTAGCCCAAATGGCATCACCAAGAACTCATAAAGACCGTACCGGGTCCGAAAAGCAGTCTTCGGAACATCCTCTGCTTTCACTCGCAACTGATGATACCCTGACCTTAGATCAATCTTTGAAAACACACACGAACCAGAGAGTTGATCTAATAGGTCATCGATTCGGGGAAGAGGGTACTTGTTCTTAATAGTAACCTTATTCAATTCTCTGTAATCAATACACAATCGAAGACTCCCATCTTTCTTCTTTACGAACAATACTGGAGCTCCCCAAGGCGACACACTGGGTCTAATGAACCCTTTCTCAAGCAAGTCTTCTATTTGTTTCTTTAACTCCGCCATTTCGTTTGGGGCCATGCGGTATGGGGCCTTGGATATAGAACCAGCTCCAGGTACAATGTCAATTGGGAACTGAACTTCCCTTTCTGGAGGTAATCCGCTCAGATCCTCCAGAAACACATCAGGGAATTCATTTACCACGGGTATATTATTCAAGGTTTCGCCATTTTCCCCTTGCACAGAGAAAAACACTACATACCCCTGGCAACCCTTTTCAAGATACTTTTCAGCTTTGGCTGCCGAAAGAAAATTCATACTAGAATCCACATCTTCAGCCCTCTGAGATACAGGATATACTATCCTCTTGTTTCCACAATCAAGTAATATATTATTTGCCATTAACCAATCAAAACCCAAAATGACTTCTAATTGACTAAGAGGCAAACATATCAAATCTACAATAGATTGATGCCCTTCCACAGTTATGACACAACTCAAACAAGCTTCTGTGGTCAAGGCCTTAATACCCATCGGGGTTGACACTACTAAATCAAATGGTAATTTATGTACATGCAATCCCAGGCGCTTCACGCAATCATAAGCAATGAAGGAGTGACTTGCACCCGAGTCAAATAAAACTTGCAACAGATGGCCATGAAGTAGAAGTTTACCTTGTATCAGCTCAGGAGATTTGCGGGCCTCCTCATGGGTCATAGTGAATACTCGGCCCTGTGTCCTCGGTTTCTGCTCGACTCGTGGTCGTTGACAATCTCGGGAAAAATGTCCTGGCTGCTTACAGTTAAAACAGACCAATTCTCCCCGGCAATTTTGGCCATAATGCGTTTTGTTGCAGCGAGGGCATTTCCACTCAGTCACAGCCCTCTGAGGCTCACGGTCTCTGGGCTGATAGGGCTTCTTATCACCGCCCTTGTATGAAGAGGATCCTTGGCCTTTCCGCTTCTGGGAAGCATTACCCTTACTGGGTTCACTGCGATGGCCAATAGCTCTGGTAGGATTCAACTCCCTCAGATTATTCTCCGTAATTCGACATTGCTCCACAGCCTTGTTGAACTTAGTGAATTGGTTCGTAACCAATCGCTTTCTCAATTCTCGCCTCAGACCGCGGATGAGCATATCAGAACTCCATTCTTCATCATCTTTAAACCGGAGGTAAGAGGAGTACCGAGCCAACCGGACAAAACGGGACAAATAGTCGTCAAAGCTCTCTGTATCCCCTTGTTTGATGTTGGGAAATTCTGTCTCCTTCTCGAGCCGCACTGATTTGGAAAAGTATTTCTCGTTGAACTCTTGTTGAAACAGTTCCCAAGTCAATGGTGTTTCATTGCTCTTTAATGTCAGGGCGATATTCCGCCACCAACGATCCGCGTCCCCCTCGAGTTTATACACTGCCAACCGTGGCTTCACCTCCTCTGGGCAACACAGAACCTCAAATATCTTCTCCAGTCTGTACAACCAATCTTCGGCTGCCTGAGGGTCAAACCTTCCTCTGAACGCCGGAGGCATATGCTTGCAGAATCGGGTGACCCAATACTGAAGGTCTTTTTCCTCCCTGGGTGGCATCCCATATGATTCCTGATTCAAGGTGGCACGAGGTGGGGATTCCAGAGATCGTGCTGATCCTTCTGCAGTGTCCTCATGTCGAGTCTCTTCTTGAGTCTCCTCCGGAGTAGATTGAACCGGACCTTCCTGGTTCTTCGCCTTCTCAGCTCTGAGCTCTTCCCTCAGTTCAGTGATCATATCTCTCTGATCCCGAATTAGACCCATAAGCTCTTGCATTGCATCCGGTGGGTTTTCATTAACAACCTCCACCTCAGGGTCTACACACGGAATATTGAGGCGTCCTCTAGTTTTCTTCATTCTACAAACAACTTGCCCCATTAATTCAGCAGAAATAGTATGCACAATAGTCATAAAACCCATATATGTCCACATCAATAAACATACATGTGCATAAACAACAATCGTTCACAGATAATCTTCTATCCCTAAAACCAACTAAGGGAGCTATCCTAGCAACCTCTACCCTTGCCAGGAACTACAGCTCTGATACCAAAATGTAACCCCCTGCCTTAAATAGCGTAATTATAATTCGATATTACGTAATTAAATTGGTTTAGAGACCGTCGAATAGTTCAAAACTCATTTAGAACTCCCTGTGAAGTAGGGACTTTATAAAATTTTCAAAACTTCTTTCCTATTCCGGTCTCAAGTTCAATTATCGAATATAATCACCTGTGCAGTTAATTCACATTCATTCATATCAGAATATCTAATAGCAATCCCGGCAACCCCCGGGTTCCGTTCATACACAAAAAGGGTTTACAACCTCCATATAGGGGACTACACAACTACGTTCAACTATTCTTTACAACCAACATAATATACAGACACCCTGTCCAACAGGTTTAACCAACATAACCAAAATAAATGCCCCTACAGGATTCTAACCGCTCCGGGTCGTATGCTTCTCCTTAGAGCCACTCGCCCTGTCTGAAAGGTTAGTTAAAGGAAAGAATGAGATTCAAGAGAATCCCAGTAGTAACAAAACATTTATACCACACATAAGCACACAGCATGTAAGCAAATCATCATACAGCAGCAGCACCACAAATCACACTCCACCCTCATCCCCTTTCTCCGCCGGGAAGGCACACCGCCTAACCCGAACCGTTGTTAGCTACTCAGGGACTATTGGCGTGGCAGTGCATACATATAGCCTTATAGCCCGTACAGCTATTCGGCTTTCACAAATGGCCCGTCGGCCTCCACAAATAGCCTTTCGGCTCACATAATCACATATATCACACCTCATCCTCATCCCCTTTCTCCGCCGGGAAGGCACACCGCCCTAACCCGAACCGTTGTTAGCTACTCAGGGACTATTGGAATGACAGTGCTAACACAAATCCACAGATGTCGCAGCATACGAAGTCATTACAAATCAACGATATAACACACATACAATGCATCATATATGGTACAAAGGAAAAGTCACTACCTCGTTCCTTTCTGACGTTCGCTGGCGTAGTTGGCTCATGAGGGCGGCAAATATCGAATCCTACAATTCCAAATGCACTATTTAGACACTTCCATAGTGTTACTTAGGGTTATATGAGTCTATAATGAAAATTTACAAAAATACCCCTGGGGACCCGGCCTGGGCCCGCCATACCCGGACCGGTTGCACTTTTCTCGAAATTCTAATATGGGCTATCCTAACATATTTCCGCCCAAGGAATCCATTTCCGTACTCAGAATTATCAAATTCAATATCAAATTACAAAATTGCCCTTGGCAGCCCTACTTTTAGGGTTTTAGGGGTGTTTCCGTAATTATGCTTTCTCGGCCTTTTTTGAAAAAGTGCCCAACTGTAACCCCACCTAATTTTCTCCCCTGAACTCAATGGAACCATCAAATCATTGAAAATCCAACTCTAAGACCCATTTCTAGGGCTGGCCGAAATAATGGTCTTCTCCAGGGAAAATCGGGGTTTTACGATTTCGGCTCCGTAAACGCGTTCCTTTCTACTCCTAACCACTTTATTAACCATTACATTAGGTTACAACTAACATTAAGACCCAATTTGGGCAGCATAACCCCTAGGAAACTCAATTTCCAAACTTTAAAACCAATGGCAATCCGGCGAAATTTCACCGATTAAATTGCCCACAGCAGCCAGAATAAGCAATATACGAAAGTTTGGAAGTTACCTCAAGCTCCCTCTGGCTTTTCCCAAACTTGGCTGAACCCTAGCCTCTTTAAAACACCAAATTTTGAGCTTCACAACCTTAAAGAATAAAGAGGAGTAGCTTAGGATCGGAGTTACACGCGTTAGAAGCTAAATCGTCGGAGAAATCGGCTTACCTTGCGAGATTTCTCCTCTTTCTCTCTCTAAGAGCTCTCAACTTTCTCTCACTATCTTCAGCTGAAAATGGCATGAAATGGCTGAAGAAGATGAGAAATTTGATTAATAATCCATGCTGACATCATCTTTTAATGAGATGATGTCATAATTCCCATTTTCGGATTTTCTGGCAGATTTTCTGCCCAAACTTTGAAAAATCATAACTAATTCTAGAAAAATCGAAATGAGGTGATTCCAAAGCCAAATGAAAGATATTTAAGTCCTATTCATAGGAAAAATATTGGCCATTAATAAAAATCACCACACAATTCCAGAATTACATAAAACTCATCACTGCCCCAAAACAGAGTTCAGTTTCCATCCCAAACTTTGGACAGTTATATCTCCTGGTTCACAAAACGAAATGGAACAAATTATATGTCCATTTTGAAGCTTGAGATGTGAACTATAAGACTGGAAAATTTCATAATTTTTAGATACCATTTGGTCATTAAAAACGTTCACACAAACGGACTGCCCAGAATAGAATTTCACTGGACAGAATTTTAGATTTTGCATCTTTGCTTCCATTGGTTCCATTTTCATACCAAACATCATTCTCACATAAATTTTCACAAGGAATCCATTGGAATCATTAAAATATCCAAATTCCCATCACACATTCTTCAAAAGTGTTTATTCAACAATAATTACATCCACTTTTGAAGTCATTAGCCCTTAATCACTTTTTGGGATATTACATAAAGATCTAAGAGTTACATGTGATGTAATTGGTAAATAGGTTACCTACCTAAATAACTTGAATTTAAGCGTCTTGCCAAAGCGGACTTAAGTTTAAGCCAAATATGGATCTTAGCCCACTAATTATTATATTGAGGGTTGTTAATTTAGTGGGAGATTACTAACTAACTTTGCATATTTTAATTGTAGAATCATGTCGACTAGTAATACTGCTACACTATCTTTGCGATCGGTCCTTGAGAAGGACAAACTCAATGGGACAAACTTTCTTGATTGGTTCAGGAACTTGAGAATTGTTCTCAAGTAGGAAAGAAAGGCTTATGACCTAGATCAACCTATTCCAAAGGAGCCTACAGCTAATGCTCTAAGAGCTCAGAGAGATGCTTACACAAAGCATAAGGATGACTCTGTGGATATAGGTTGCCTGATGCTTGCCCCTATGGTTCCAGAGCTCTAAAGTGATCTGGAACTCATGGAGGCTCATGAGATGATTGTACATCTCAAGGAAATGTTCCAGCAACAGGCAAGGCAAGAAAGGTATGAGACTACAAAGGCCTTACATTCTTGCAAAATGGCTAAAGGTCCATCAGTTAGTACTCATATGTTAAAGATGAAAGGCTATATTAATCACCTGAGAGGCTTGGATTTCCCATGAGCTAGGAATTAGCTACGGATTTGATCCTCAACTCACTCCCGGAGAGTTATGACCAGTTTGTTATGAACTACAACATGAACAACATGGAGAAATCAATTTCTGAGCTGCATGGAATGCTAAAAAATGCTGAGCAAAGCATTAAGAAAAAGCCTAGCACAGTTTTGATGGTTCAGAAAGGAAAGGGTATGAAAAAGAAAGGGAAGGGCAAATGGAAGGGTAATGGCTCAGGTGGTAAGACCAAAGAGTCAAACAAGCCCGAAACCAAGCCTGCACCCAAGAAGGCAAAGCCTCTAAAGGAAGGAGTCTGCTACTTCTGCAATGAACCCGGTCATTGGAAGAGGAATTGCAAATTCTACCTGGAAGATCTGAAAAAGAACAAGAAGGATAGCAAGGCTATCGCTTCAGGTATTTATGTTATAGACATTCATTTTTCTACTTCCTCTATATGGGTATTAGATACTGCATGTGGTTCTCACATTTGTACAAATGTGCAGGGTCTAAAAGACAATAGAAAGCTAAAGAAGGGCAAGGTGGACCTACGAGTTAGAAACAGAGCAAGAGTTGCTACTTTAGCCGTAGGCACTTATGAATTAGTTCTGCCCAGTGGGCTTTTGTTAGTTTTGAACAATTGCTATTATGTTCCTGCTTTGAGTAGTAACATTGTTTCTCTTTCTTATTTAGATAAGGAAGGTTATACTTCCATTACTAGGAATGGTAAATGTTCTATTTATCGTAATGACATTTTCTATGCTGATGGTGATTTACATGTTGGTCATTATATATTAAATATGGAACATCCTCTAATAATGGAAATATCTATAACGTAACTACTAAGAGGATAAAATCAAACGATTTGAATCAGACCTACCTATGGCATTGTCGTCTAGGCCACATAAATGAGAAACGCATTTCTAAACTCCATCAAGATGGATTTCTAAACTCATTTGATTTTGAATCATATGATACATGCAAATCTTGCTTATTAGGAAAGATGACTAAGGCACCGTTTACTGGGCATGGTGAGAGGGCCACTAAATTATTAGGCCTCATACATACAGATGTATGTGGACCATTAAATATAGCTACCAGAGGAGGTTATGTCTACTTCATTACATTTATAGATGACTTTAGAAGATATGGCTATATCTATCTA
The DNA here is from genome assembly GCA_963242795.1 of Inga leiocalycina. Classification (NCBI taxonomy): domain Eukaryota; kingdom Viridiplantae; phylum Streptophyta; class Magnoliopsida; order Fabales; family Fabaceae; genus Inga; species Inga leiocalycina. The sequence goes on along the minus strand of OY725329.1, from coordinate 29,506,516 downwards.
ATGAAACATAAATCTGAATCTTTTGAAATGTTCAAAATATTCCAAAATGAAGTACAAAACCAACTTGGTAAAACAATTAAAGCACTTCGATCTGATCGAGGTGGTGAATATTTGAGCCAAGAATTCATTGAGCATCTTAGGAGTTGTGGGATAATCTTACAATTGACTCCTCCAGGAACACCACAATGGAATGGCGTTTCTGAACGGAAGAATCGAACACTATTAGATATGGTTTGATCTATGATGAGTTAAACAGATCTTCCACCATCCTTTTAGGGACATGCCCTAGAGACAGTTGCGTTCACACTAAATCATGTTCCATATAGGGCAATTGAAAAGACACCATATGAGATATGGACTGGAAAGAAACCAAGTTTATCTTTTCTCAAGATCTGGGGATGTGAGGTCTATGTTAAGCAACAAGCCTTTGATAAATTAGCACCTAGATCCATAAAGTGCCTTTTCGTGGGGTATCCTAAAGAAACGAAAGGATACTATGTCTACAATCCTGCTGATAACAAAGTGTTTGTTATTCAAAATGGCAAGTTTCTAGAAAGAGAGTTTGTCTCTAAAACAACCAGTGGGAGTGACGTACATCTCAAAGAAATTTGAGAGCCACAAGATGGTACAGAACTACAGATGGAAATTAGAGAAGACTCACAACAAGTTACTGAGCCTACTCAAATAACACAAGGTCCACGAAGATCTGATAGGACACGACATCTGCCTCAGAGATATGGATTTCTGATTACTGAAGGCTGTGATGTGTTGCTCATTGAGCAAAATGAGCCCACCACCTATCGAGAAGCCACAGTGGGACCAAACTTTGAGAAATGGCTAAATGCCATGAAGTCTGAAATGCAATCCATGTACGACAATCAGGTATGGACCTTAGTCGATCTACCTGAAGGTGTAAAAACCATTGGGTGTAAATGGGTTTTCAAGGAGAAAACTGACATGGATGGCAATGTAAATGTCTTCAAGGCATGACTGGTCGCAAAAGGACTCACTCAAACTCATGGTGTAGACTATGGTGAAACCTTTTCCCCAGTTGCAATAGCCAAATCAATCAGAATCCTTCTTGCCATTGCAGTATATTTGACTATGAAATATGGCAGATGGATGTCAAAACAGCCTTCCTTAATGGAAAGCTGCTTGAGGATGTGTACATGACATAGCCTGAAGGTTTTGTGCGTCCAGAGGACTCTGGTAAAATTTGCTAGCTTCAAAGATCTATTTATGGATTGAAGCAAGCATCTCGAATCTGGAATCATTGTTTTGATGAAGTAGTTAAAGAGTTTGGATTCATTCAAAACATCGATGAACCTTGTGTTTACAAGAAGATTAGTGGGAGCATAGTTGTATTTCTAGTGCTTTATGTAGATGACATCCTACTCATTGGGAATGATATTCCTACCTTGTAGAGTGTCAAGTCTTAGTTAGGAAAGTCCTTTTCAATGAAAGACTTAGGTGAAGCCACTTATATCCTAGGGATTAGGATCTATAAGGATATATCCAAAAGACTAATAGGCCTAAGTCAGAGCACATACATAGACAAGATACTGCATAGGTTCAGTATGCATGATTCAAAAAGGGGTTACATACCCATGTCTCATGGCATCCATCTTAGCAAGGATCTGTGTCCTAGTACACCTGATCAGCGAGATCACATGAGTAAGGTTCCATATGCCTCGGCCCTTGGATCTATCATGTATACCATATTATGTACTCGACCGGATATCTCGTTTGCCTTAAGTATGACCAGTAGATACCAACAAGATCCTGGTGAGGGTCATTGGACTGTCGTCAAGAATATCCTAAAGTACTTAAGAAGGACTAAGGACTTATTTTTGGTCTATGGTGGATTGGATGATGAGCTCTGCGTAACCGGTTACACAGATGCAAGTTTCCAAACTGACCAAGACGACCTTAAATCGCATTCTGGATATGTATTCCTCCTGAATGGTGGAGCAGTAAGCTGGAAGAGCTCCAAGCAGAGCACTATAGCAGATTCTGCAACAGAAGCTGAGTATATAGCAGCATCAGATGTAGCTAAAGAAGCCGTTTGGATCAGAAAGTTCATTACTGAACTAGGGGTGGTGCCTACCATCTCAAATCCAATAGATTTGTTCTGTGACAAAAGTGGTGCTATTGCACAGGCCAAGGAGCCTAGGTCACATCAAAGGACCAAGCATATACTTAGGCGATTTCATCTTATTAGAGAAATCAATGATAGAGGTGATATAAAGATTGCAAAGTAGCAGGAGAAGATAATGTTGCTGATCCTCTTACTAAGCCACTTGCACAGGCAAAGCATGGGCGTCATGTTGGGCATTGGGAATTAGGCAAATTAATGATTGCACCTAGGGCAAGTAGGAGGATGTTGGAAATTGTGCCATAAGGGCCAATCATTATACTTTGAACATTATTATTTTAATGAAATTTCTCCATTCTATTATCATATTATTTGCATGTTAACTGTGATAATTATATCCTTGAATAATTCATAAAGATTGTCATAAAATGTCCCTGGTCGGTCATCTATGCGGGAGCAGAGATGAAACAAGACCAGTATGACTTTGATAAGATATGGAGATACGAATCAAAGTCTTAGGCACTTGTAAGAGTACAAGGTGCTGGACCGACCCACTATGAGAAAGCTACATGGATCAAGTCATAAGCTTTTCTCATGTATAACCACATCACAATGCCCTTAGACCTGAGGTCATCATGGATTCCTACATGAGAGCTGCTAAGCTTTAAACTAGTCAAAAGTCACTTTTGACCGGGTGATGATAAAGGCTACGATCGGGCTTAGTGGTTTTTCATGCAGAGGAATATGAATGATCAAGATGGAATTTGTCCCTCACATTAGTAGAGAGATATTACTGGGCCCCTCGATAAGTGAGTCTGAGAAATGTATGGCCATACTATGATGAAAGGAGTTTCTATCTCTGTTATCAGGCTACTCAGGAATAGAGAAAGTAATGGTCAAGAACAAGAGGATGACATTATCCATGCCTTATCGTTGATCGATATATCGTGTGATAAAAGGGATGTGACATGGTTGTATGATAGGTTGCATCGTGATAACGATCCTCATATGAATTGGGTAGTCATAATGTCTTGCTAGAGGCCACTTTCGACTTTTGGGTTAGTATAGTTATTGGCCCACTGCCAGGCCTACAGGGTCGCACACAAGAATGGCCCAACATGAGATAATGTTTAATTTAGAGTGGATGAATTATATATATATATATAATATAAAATTCATTAATAATATTATATAGATATATATTTTTTTGAAATATATATCTTATATATATATATATATATGTATATATATATATGATATGATATTATTATATTTAATAATATTATATAGATATATATATTTTCGAAATATATATCTTATATATATATATGTATATATATATTATATGATATTATTATATTGTGTTAGTTTTAAATTTAATTTATTAAGATATATTAAATTTAATAACTAACATGATAGAGATATAGTATCTCATATTTAATTTATGAAGATAAATTAAATCTAAAGGCTCTTTATTTGGATTAAATAAATAGGTTAAATTAAAACTGTTGGACAGATTTAATTTAAAATGAATTTATTTAATTAGCTAATCAAGATAATTAATTGTTAATTAATTTCGAAATTAATGATGATTAATTTTGAAATTTGAAAATAGCCCTCATAGGTTATAAACTTGATAGAGCAGATATATTGATATGCACATGAGAATTGAGAGCCGCAAGTGAAACCCTAGGAGACATTAGAGGTGCTAGCACGCAGTCTCGGTCGGAGAGTATTCGTGTGGATACCGGTAGAGGGAGCGAACCTAACATGTTAGCTCCTAGAGATCGTGAAAACTCTGAATCATCAAAAAGGTATGAATCCTTCCAACTTGGTTTAAACGCCGTTGATAGATCCTCGATTAAGATCGGTGAAAATTTTAAAATTCTTCCGCTGTGCCTACCGATCCTCACAGACCTCACACGAGTAATGAGAGACTTGTGTTAGATCTCTATTTTTATACATTTTAGTAATTTTGTACTTCAGTGATTCTTATTCACTCTGAAGATAGAGATATTTCATTCAAACTCAATATTTGTTATTGAGATAACTTAAGGTTGTGGAACCTTGAGTTGGGATTGGATTACAACTTGTAAGGGGGAGCGAGTGTCCAGGTGAAGGAACTTGCTTGTACTGAGGTGCCAAGAACCCACTGAATCTTGGAAGTTATAGTGAAACTCTCAGAGAAGCTCTGAGGACTGGACGTAGGTCAAAGTGGTTGTGGCCGAACCAGTATAACTCCCCGTGTACACTTCGGTGATATTTCTCCTTACTCTTTACTGTTTTAATTTCACCGTCAATTTTTATATTTGCAAAGAAATTTTTTAGTATCACCCAATTCACCCCCCTCTTAGGTGAAATGCTTGCTCTAACATTTGGTATTAGAGCGTAGGTCCTCTTGTTAAGGTATAACAACGTAAGAAGGATCTAATGGCAAGCATGGGTGAAGGAATTCTTCCCGACGGAGCATCTATCACTAGACCTCCCAATTTCAGTGGAGAACATTTTTCGTTCTGGAAAACAAAATTCAGAGTGTTCGTGATGGTTACCGAATATGGGCTTTGGGATGTAATTGAGAGTGGAAATTATCAACCTACAAAGATTGTAGATTCTCAGAAAATTCCAAAGACGCCAGCGGAATATGATGAGAATGAGAAGAAACTTATCACTCTCAATAGCAAGGCAATTCTGATGTTACAAAGTGCCTTGAGTCAAAGTGAATACTTCAAAATTTGATTACTTCCAACAGCAAAGGAAATATGGGAAGCTCTGGAAATAGCTCATGAAGGAACTTCGGGAATAAAGGAGAATCGGATCAACACCTTGGTCACTGAATTCGATTTACTTCGAATGAAATCAGGTGAATCAATATCTGAATTTGAACTTAGATATACTCATCTTGTTAATCAACTTACAGCTCTTGGGAAAGTCTATGATCAGCATACCCAAGTACGAAAGATTTTGAATATTCTTTCTAAAGAATGGGAGGCCAAAGTCACTGCGATAGAAGAAGAAAAAGGAGAATCAATGAGATCAGTTGCTTCTCTATTTGGAAGTCTTTCTAAATATGAAAGCAAACTAAAGTTCAAACGGGAACTAGATGACATTGGTGACAAGAAAAAGAAAGGTCTAGCACTAAAAGCAAAGGAAGAAAATCAAGATGAAGATGAAGAATTTGATGATGATGAAATGGGCTTAATCATAAAACGATTCAGAAAATTTTACAAGAAAGGTCAAGGATTCAAACACTTTCAGAAAGGAGGAACTAGTAGCAAAGATCATATCATATGCTATGAATGTGGAAAACCAGGACATATCAAGTCAGAATGTCCAGAGCTGAATCAAAAGAGAAAAGGCAAATTCTTCAATAAAAAAAAGGCCTTTGTATATGCTATATGGGGTGATAGTTCCTCTAACGAAGAAAGTGATGAAGAAAAAGTAGCAAATATATGTCTTGTTGCTCAAGAAGAAACAGAAGAAGAGGAAATGATTCTGAACCTACCTATGAACAATTACTTTTTGAATATAATGCTTTACATTCTAAATTCATCAAAGTAGTTAAAGAATTGGTTGTTTTCAAAAAGAAAAACAAAGTTCTTGAAATTGAGCTTAAAGAACGTTCAGAAAAGGATTGTGAAAATTGTTCTTCTTTGAAAAAGAAAAACATTGATCTCACAAAAACTCTTGAAAAATTTACACAAGAAAGGGAGATGCTAAATGTTATTTTAAAAGCTCAATGATTTGTAAATGACCGATCTGGAATTGGATATGATCCAAAATCAGATAGAAGGAAAGGTAGAAAGAAAGTAGAAGGTAAGTCATATTTGAATTATTTCCAGCATTCTGTGCATACATCAAATCCTTTTGCATTTTGTAACTACTGTAATAGAAAAGGACATTATACTTCTTCATGCATTCATAAGAAGAAAGGAACAATAAGAACCTATAAATGGGTACCTAAAGGCTCATATGTTCAGAAAATTATTTGTACTAACCCAAAAGGACCCAAAAAGATGTGGGTACCTAAGACTTAGTCATTTGAATGCAGGTATGTCTCAAAGCATCCAAAAATAGCAAGAGGTACATAGATAGTGGATGCTCTAGACATATGACCGGAGATTTCGAAAGTTTTACCACATTGCAACCTAAGGAAGGTGGAAAGGTAAAATTTAGAGGAAATCAATCCGGAAAGATAGTAGGAATTGGTGAAATCAAAAATGACAAAGGAATACAAGTCAAAGATGTATATTATGTTGAAGGCTTGTGTCACAATTTGCTGAGTGTAAGTCAAAGTGCAGATAAAGACAACTGGGTAATATTTGACTCAAAAGAATGCTTAATTATCAACAAGGATGACTTACAGCTTGATAAGAAAAATAGCAAGGCTAAGCTCAGAGCAAAAAGGGAAGGTAACTGCTATACTCTAGATATTAGTATAAATGAATCTGAAAACTATTTTCTGAGTAATGCTGATGAAAGTTGGCTATGGCATAAGAGATTGGCTCATGTCAATATGCATCAATTAGGCAAACTACTCAAAAAGGATTTAGTTCTTGGATTACCCAAAGTATCTTTCAAAAATGACTTGATTTGTGACGCATGTCAAAAGGGTAAACAAACTAAATCATCTTTCAAATTGAAAAATGAGATTTCAATAAATAGACCACTACAATTATTGCATATGGATTTAGTTGGCCCAGCAAGAGTAAAGAGTCTTGGTGGCAACTTATATTCATTGGTCATTGTTGATGATTTCTCCAAATTTACATGGGTTATTTTTCTATCATCAAAAGATGAAACCTTTGAAGAATTTATTGTTTTTGCCAAGAAAGTGCAAAATGAGAAAGGTATGACCATTGCAGGTATTAGGACCGATCATGGTGGAGAATTTGAAAACCAAGCCTTTGAAGAATATTGTGATGCTAATGGCATTGATCACAATTTCTCTGCTCTAAGGACGCCTCAACAAAATGGAGTTGTGGAACGCAAGAATAGAGTTCTTACTGAAATGGCTAGAGCAATGTTGAATGAAAAGAACGTGTCTCAAGTGTTTTGGGCTGATGCTATGAGTACAACATGCTACATTTCAAATAGAGCCTATATCAGAACAAAACTTGGAAAGACACCATACGAGCTGTACAAAGGAAGAAAGCCAAACATTTCTCATCTACACATCTTCGGTTGTAAGTGTTTCATTCATAATAATGGTAAAGATAACTTAGGAAAATTTGATTCTAAAACTGATGAAGGAATTTTCCTAGGATATTCTAACTGAAGTAAAGCATATAGAGTTTTCAATAAAAGAACATGTGTTGTTGAAGAATCAATTCATATTGTATTTGATGAATTTGAATTCTCTGACAAAACCTTTGATGAAGAACAGGAAGTTGTTTTAAATCAAGAAAATGGTCAATCTTTTTCTAAGTCTCTTATTCCAGAAATTGATGAAACTAAGGAAGAAGAGCAATCACTAGGTCAACCTAAAGCCTGGAAATACAATAAAAGTCATCCCTTAGATCAAGTCATAGGAAATGTGAATGAAGGGATCAAAACTAGAAATAAAATTTCAATGAAGTAAGTTGTTCTGCATTCATTTCTAAGATTGAACCTTCTAACATTGATGAAGCCCTATCAGACAATGATTGGGTTATAGCAATGCAAGAAGAACTAAATCAATTTGAGAGAAATCAAGTTTGGGATTTGGTACCCCGACCCAGGGATCTTCCGATCATTGGAACTAAATGGGTATTCAAGAACAAACTCGATGAATCCACAATTATTATCAGAAACAAGGCAAGGTTGGTGGCCAAAGGCTATAATCAGGAAGAAGGGATTGATTATGAGGAAACGTATGGTCCAGTGGCTAGATTGGAATCTATACGCATACTCTTAGCCTTTGCATGCTTCAAAGGATTCAAACTCTATCAAATGGATGTAAAGAGTGCATTTCTAAATGGATACATTATGGAAGAAGTATATGTAGAACAACCTCCAGGTTTTGAGGATGTTACTAAACCTGACCATGTTTTCAAACTCAAAAAGGCTTTATATGGTTTAAAACTAGCTCCTAGAGCATGGTATGAAAGGCTCAGTAAGTTTTTTATTGATCAAGGTTTTGTACAGGGAAAAGTTGATACAACACTTTTTATAAAATGAAAACGTGATGATATTTTAATTGTTCAAATATATGTTGATAACATTATTTTCGGAGCTACTAATGAATCTCTGTGTAAGGAATTTTCTGAGATAATGCAGGGAGAATTTGAGATGTCAATGATGGGAGAATTGAATTTCTTTCTTGGTTTGCAAATCAAACAAAGAAAGAATGGAATCGTCATATCTCAAACAAAGTATTTGAAAGAGTTTGTGAAGAAGTATGGAATGGATGAAGCAAATGGCACGGACACGCCTATAAGTTCAACTACGTTGCTTGATGCTGATATCAAAGGGAAAGACTACAACATCACAAAATATAAAGGAATGATTGGATCATTACTCTATCTTACGGCAAGCAGACCATACATCCAATTTAGTGTTGGTATATGTGCAAGATATCAATCAGCACCAAAGGAATCACATGCTGAAACGGTCAAACGAATTTTTAGATACATTGCTTGACACACCCGAATTGGGTCTGTGGTATCCCAAAGGAAGAAGTGAATATCTTGTTGCATATTCAGATTCAAATCATGGAGGATACAAGACAGACAGAAAGAGCACCAGCGGACAAGGACAATTTCTTGGAGGATCTCTTGTATCATGGTTTAGCAAGAAATAAAATACAGTGTCTCTTTCGTCAACAGAAGCCGAATATGTTGCAGTCTCAAGTTGTTGTGCACAAGTGATATGGTTAAAACAACAACTACAAGATCTTGGTATTTATCTCAAAGAAATACCAATCTATTGTGACAATACCAGTACGATAAGCTTGGCGAAAAATCCAGTTCAACATTCTAGAACCAAGCATATCGATGTCAGACATTACTTTATCAAAGATCATGTCCAAAATAAAGATGTGAAAGTGATATTCATTCCTACTCACCTTCAACTAGCTGATATCTTCACAAAACCCCTTGCAAAAGATCAATTTCTATTCATTAGAAGAGAATTGGGAATGGTAAATCCCAATGAGTTGTAAGTTATTTCAATTTCTCATAATATTAGATGAAGTCATTTGATAATGTTTTGATGATTATTAATTTAAGCATCGGAGTATATAGAAACTTGTTTTGCAGGAAGGTTGAAACTCTGTTTTCAGAAACAAAAACAGAGGTTATCAGAAGACACATTTACTGGAGTACCAACTTGAAGTAATGACTGACAGAGAACCATTACCCGAGGAATAACTTGAAGTCAAGAAGCAATTTACTCGAGTAACTACTCGAGTAATGGACTTCCAAAACTGGAAGTAACGAATCAAGTTACCTGGAATTTAAATCAAACGGTTTAGTTACTAAGAAATGAACAGTCAGAAGTTTAAAAGACAAGTTACCCGAGGCGAGCCTCGAGTAAACTTGAAGCTTACTCGAGTAAGGACTCGAGTAACTGCAAGTCCAGATTTACAAATTGATGAAAAACAACTCAAATCTGCTCAAAATTGGTTATAAATGATCGAGGGAACATACATGGATAATTACAATATTATTCATGCCAAGTATGCAATTTAAATGAATTATTTTAGAAATTTTCTGTATGATCACTCGAGTAAGGACTCGAGTAAGGTTGGGTTTTAGGTCTTTATCTGTCGCAAACTCGGTCATTTCCACAAAATCTCCTCGAGTAAATCACTATACTCTCTCACAAAAACTTTTAACAATCGATTCCTTGCATCATTTCCGTCAAAACCCAACAAATTTCAACCTCAAAAACCTCCTATTCTGTTCAGAATCTCAGTGCCCTAAACTCGCGACTGTGACTCTGTTTTTCTGAAATTTTCATTTTTCACTAATTCAGAATGGTGAGAACTAAAAACCTTACTCCCAAAGATTCCTCTGAATCCCAACAACACCCTGATCCTCTTTCTTCTCCTCCCACAAAGAGAAGGAAACTTACCCCTAGATCAAAAGCCAAAATCCAACCTTAACCGAAACCCAAAGGGGTTATGATCAAAGAGCCTATAGTTACAAGGGCTCAATCTAAAAAGAGCACCTCTACTGGGAGAGGCAAAAGTGTAAAGTCTCCCTCTCCTATACCCTCTGATTCCTCTACTCCCTCTTTCACACCAAAGCCTTCTAAAAATCCCAAATATGATAAGAATGTGGCTAAGGCAATGGCTAGCATTCTAGATCAAATGGAGAAGGGGCAATCTTCAAAGAAGTCTAAATTTCCAGAAGAAGAGATCACCAACCCTCCAAAAGGGTTCAATATCAACAAACTGGAGGAGTCCCCAAAGTATCTCACTCAATTCTCCAAGAGGAAATTGTGTAAGACACACTATGTGGACCTCAAGTTACTTCAGGAGGTATTGAAGCATGATCTCAGTTCCTATTTAGAACCTTTTATGCCTTGGCTTTCAATTAGATTACCTTTTTACACAAAAGTGATCACACATTTTTATTGCAACCTTGAGATCCTAGATGAACCAAATAGGACCTCAGCTGAGGAAGAGATGACCACCACTGTGAGAGGCCAAAATATTCTTATTTCACCCTCCAGGATAAACATGTGGTTAGGGATAGAGAACCCCCCAGATGACATTTACTCCCAACTTGACCCAAACCAAATATTTTCTGTCCTTAAACCTGGTGAGCTTGTTGGCCCTTTAAATTTCAAACTGAGTGATATGTGTGATCATCACAGGGTTCTATGGTACATCTACTCTAGATCCCTTGTGAACAAGGCCAACAACTATACCCATTTCTCAGATAGGGACTTTAGATGGTTTGCTTCACTTCTCCTGAAGGAACAGAAGGACTTGGGGGAGTATATCTTTTCTAAAATGAAGAGATATAGAGTGGATAGGAAAGCTACCACACCGATGCCATATCCTCAGATTGTGTCACTTATTCTAAAGGAGAATAAGATATGGTATCTAGAAAACAAGGAACCTATTGAGAGGATGACTCCGGTTGGGAGAAATCAGATTGGTAAGCTCAATATTGACATACCTCTCAAGGGTCCTCTAGAGTCTGGGTCGAAGAAGAAGAAGAAGACTGAGACTGAGACTAGCAAGATGGATGACACTTAGTCGTCGGCTCCAGCTGCCACTACATCATCACCCTCCTTCCTCAATGCCACACTTCAGCATTTTATGGAGAATATGCTCCGAGGATTCCATGTTAATATTGCCAACACAAATGCTGAACTGATAACCAACATGAATTACAAGATGGCGGAGTTAGTTGAGAAAATGGATAAGAAGCACGAGGAGTTGCTAGCTGAGCAACGTGCCCAGGGTGAGATATTGAGATTGATTCTGGCACGACTGGATTCCTTGGGTCCTGGACCTTCTGCCGGTCCATCCTCTTCTTCTCCAGAGCATATACCATCTTCTGCACCACCACCACCTCTAGAGAATACTCCTTCTGATATTCCTCTCTCTGAGGCTGAGCCTTCTATCCCTCCGGTCTCTAGTCCACCTGAGCCACAACCCAAAGACATTCTATATACAGTGGATAACCCCGACAACAATGAGACCATTCATATCATCATTGATGATTCACCTCCCAAACTTCAGCCTGAACCCGCTCCTAAACCTATTCCATCTCCTACCCATACTGAGGAAATATCTCCCTCCTCATCCTCTGATCATCATACTCTAGAGGTTGAGACTACTCCAGAGGTTGAGACCACTCCAAAGGTTGAGACCACTACTATGATCGTCTACCAGTCTTCCTCTATTCCTCCTAAAGATGATATCCATATCCCTCCAGTTAATCTTCCTGAACCAGTCTCTTCTAGTTCATTTGATTCCTCTGGTTCAGATGCTTCTATGGTTCTTCCAGTGACGCCTATTTCCATGGTCAAGCCTTCTAGTCCTCCACTTGATTGATGAAGACAAAAAGGGGGAGAAGAGCTTGAGTGTGATTTTGTGGAATGTATATGTTTTTATTTTTGGGTATATGGATGTATATGGGTTTTAGGGGGTCTTTTGAATGTTAAGCTTTTTATCTTGTCATCTTGTAATGCAGCTTAAGTTTAATGCAAGTTAATTTAAGTTATGATTTCATTTCATGTCCATTTAAGTTTTAAATTATGATACATTGTTGGGCTAATGAGTTTGTTGTGTATGCAAGATATATATTATGATTCACTTTACACTTTGAATCTAAACTTAATAAGTTTTTCAAAATAATCTTTGAATACAAGAAGTATTTAATTGAGAATTCAATTTCAAAAACCTTGTTCAAAATCACCAAGTTTTGTCATCATCAAAAAGGGGGAGAATGTTAGATCACATGTTTTGATGATAACAAAGAATATTATGAAAAAGATTTGATTAATAAATAAGTTTGAACAAAGTAATAACAGGGAAAAGCATTACTTGAAGTAAGCATTGGAGTAATGAAGAAAGGCTAAGGGAAAAAGCTGAGAAACTTGATCAGAAGCAAGTTTTCTAAGACATTACTCGAGTACGTACTCGAGTAAAGGAACTGAAACTTGAAGTAATCAGAGATACCTTCGAGTAACCTGCCAACGTTACTCGAGTAAGTACTCGAGTAATAGTGTAAATGATTTCAAGTTGCTCTCGGCCTGCCAATGTTACTCAAGTAGGTACTCGAGTAACCAGGTAAATCACTTGGAGTTGCTCTCGGCCTACCAATGTTACTCGAGTAGCTACTCGAGTAACCATATAAAAGTCTTCCGGTTGCTCTCGGCCTACCAATGATACTCGTGTATGTACTCGAGTCCCCTATTTCAAGAAATATGTTGCTCTCGGCATTTTCAACCCTGCCAACATTACTCGAGGAGCTACTCGAGTAACTCACTGTGGTAAGCAAAAACCTAAAGGTAGTACTCAAATAACTGGTTCTATTTTTATTACACTTCACTCGAGGCATTACTCAAGTATGCAGGTATTCAATGACTCATTTAAAGTGGATTACTCGAGTAAGTACTCGAGTATGCAGAATTATTTTTGAAGAAAAACTTCAAGTCATTAACCGAGTAAGCTATACACATAAATTGAGTTTACTCGAGTATGTACTCGAGTAACAAGGTAATCAAACTTGAAGTGCTCTCGACCTTGAAATCCTGCCAACATTACTGGAGTAAAGCATAGAGTAACCAAAAGTTTATTTGAAGGTTTACTCGAGTTGGTACCCGAGTAACCTATGAAGAAAAGAGTGTATTACTCGAGTAGGTACCCGAGTAAACATGCATTTCCAAAAGTTTGATATTTTGTTTATTCCATGCACTACCCGAGTAATCTTATATTTGGTTGTTGACTTGCAGTTCATCAAAGTTTTCCTAATGATACTCGAGTATGTACTCGAGTAAACTTTAATGGATACTCGAGTATATAAACCCAGAAACTTAAAAATCATTCAAACGTTCATTGATTTGTTTCCTATATAATTAACCCTTCATTGTATTAGTATTCCTAGCATATTTACAGATAAACAATGAAGAAATCTTATCAAATAAGGAAAGTCAAATGTGAAGTTCAAATGCCACCTACCGCCAACGGATATTTTTCAAATACTGGAAAAGTCAACAGTGGCTGCGCACTTTCCAACGGATGAGAAGGAAATGTTCCAACGGTCATCACCAACATATCTATATAAATGGGAACATCCAAACAGAGATACAACAACAAGAACACATACAAACGTATCATCAAGTTCATTACTCTGTTTTTATACATTTTAGTAATTTTGTACTTCAGTGATTCTTATTCACTCTGAAGAGAGAGATATTTCATTCAAACTCAATATTTGTTATTGAGATAACTTAAGGTTGTGGAACCTTGAGTTGGGATTGGATTACAACTTGTAAGGGGGAGCGAGTGTCCAGGTGAAGGAACTTGCTTGTACTAAGGTGCGAAGAACCCACTGAATCTTGGAAGTTATAGTGAAACTCTCAGAGAAGCTCTGAGGACTGGATGTAGGTTAAAGTGGTTGTGGCCGAACCAATATAACTCCCCATGTACACTTCGATGATATTTCTCCTTACTCTTTACTGTTTTAATTTCACCGTCAAGTTTTATATTTGCAACGAAATTTTTAGTATCACCCAATTCACTCCCCCCACTTGGGTGAAACGCTTGCTCTAACAACTTGCACTTAGTGAGAATGGCTCTCACTCGTGAGTGTTTGACAGTGATCAACAACCTTGGCCAGAAAGTGCTCACAACACTTAAGCATGGGGGGATCGCACTCTAGTCCCTAAAAGTACAACACATGAAGTGACGACCCGAGGGCACTGACAACATCAGAAGAAAACGCTCACTCGAGCACAACCCTTAGTACTCGGGTGAGAAGACCACACTTGCGAGTGTCAAAGCACACTTTTGAAAATTGGCCAGCGAGTAAGGACCCGAGAGCAACCCAACCATAAACTTACTCTATCACTTGAGTGAACCCATGCTCACTTGAGTGATCACCAATATCACTCGCGGCCAGAGAAGTGCACTCGAGCTTTCTTCATGAAAACCCAGGCAAAACACAAAGGAGAAAGGGAATTACACGACAGCACTCGAGTGATGCTATCAGATTGCCAGATCGCAGCAACTGACAGTAATTCCCAGATTTGCCAAAACTGATCCCAATGGTTCCCAAACTTCACACAAAGCTAATTCCCACTCAAAATCCCATAAGGAACACATTGGTGGCCTTAAAACACCCAAAAAACCCATTTTAACCATAATCTTACTCTTTGGTCTATCTAATACACACATTACCAAAATTAATCCAAATCACTTCCAAACTTCAAAACCATTACCAACACTCAAACAACTTCACAATGAACCAATTCCAATATCATTCAACATCTAATACATGCATTCAAAATTGGTATAAAACCAGCGCAAATTCCTAAATTTATCAATGTTAACCAAAAATCACAATATGTATATCAAAAAGCACCAAATCCTTGCCTCTTCACTTTGCCAAAACAAGAACTTTGATTCTCAAACTTCCAAATTGCTCCAACACCCAAACTACCACCTTTCAAAATTCTGAAACCACCAAGATGAAGCTCTTTACACTATGAACAAATTTAATTAGGAGTGTTTGAGCATATGAGAATCATTACTCACCCAGAAAGCAAGCTTTCTCTTTCTCTTTCTACCTTGATCACCAAAAAATGGAGAAGGAGGAAAGAGATGGTGAGAGATGATGATGATGTGTGCATATTTTCCCTTGGCCCATACTCCCCCACCGAATAGGAGAGAGAAGAGAGAGAAAAAGTGAGTTTTTGACTTTTGGCATCATCCTATGGT
Source organism: Inga leiocalycina (assembly GCA_963242795.1). NCBI lineage: Eukaryota > Viridiplantae > Streptophyta > Magnoliopsida > Fabales > Fabaceae > Inga > Inga leiocalycina. The sequence goes on along the minus strand of OY725329.1, from coordinate 29,491,040 downwards.
CCATCAAATTGCCATTTGTCATCATCTTGTTCACTTCCTCCATGAGCTCACATAGGTGCATAACATAGGATTCTGACTTATAGACAATAAATCTCAACCCTTGATCTTTAATCACCAATGAGTTTCCTCTTTTGTAACTGACCAACTGGTCAGTAAAGTTCCAATTTTACCATTTTGCCCCTGATTTCTCTCTGATTAATAAATCATCACTCTGAACATTTATATTAAATTCACATCACATTTATCCAAAAGTGTTTAATTACACTAATTACAATCAATTTGAAAGACATTAGCCCTTAATCTTAAATTGGGTCATTACAAAAGGCATCGTACTTATCTACTTCCAGTAGCTTATACTTTTGTCAAGGAAAAAGAAAAAATTGTTTTGTGAGTTTCTATAAGGAATTAAAGTTCTAGAGGGGTATTCTTCAAATATAAATAGCCTTGTATCAGTGAAAGAGTTGAAGCTAAAGAACCTTAAATCTCATGATTGTCATGTGCTCATGCAAAATTTTATTCCGGTTGTTATATCAATCTTACCTAAAAAAGTAAGAAATACCATAACTAAACTTTGCTTGTTCTTCAAGTTGATTTGCAGTAAAGTGGTTGATTCGACAAAGTTACAAGATTTGCAAAGGCTAATTGTTTGTACTTTGTGTGAACTTGAAATGGATTTTCCACCTTTATTTTTTGAAATTATAGTCCATCTAATCATACACTTCGTTAAAGAGGTTCAATTATATGGTCCAGTATACTTGGGATGGATGTACCTGAATGAGCAATTTATGAAAATTTTAAAAGGGTATGTGAAAAATAGATTTTGACTAGAGGGTTGTATAGCTGAGCGGTATATGGTTGAAGAAACAAGTGACTTCTGTATTGATTTTCTATCAAATGTTAACCCTGTAAGGATCCTAAAGTCTTATCATAATGGGTGAAGATTAAGGAAAGGAACAAGTATGAAGGATGTAATAAGGATATTGATGACTGAATAGGAGCAAGTACACTTATATGTGCTACATAACACTGATAAGGTTGAACTATTTGTTGAAGAATACAAGGATGCTCTTCAATTAGTATATGGTGATAGGAATACAAATTTGATAACAAAAGAACACAGCTGATATTTTCCAAGTTAGTTAAAAAGGTGTATTAATAATGAGGTGGAGAGGAATACTAATTCAGTTTCTAAAAACTTAAGATGGCTATCGAATGGACCAAGCTTAAGTGTATTATCTTACAATAGATATGCAATCAATGGTTACACATTCTACACACAAGAACATGATACAAGGAGCACGATATAGAATAGTGGGGTAACACTTATTGCTGAGTCTTGGCATATATCTAGTGCTAAAGACATACACCCTATCTTCGCACCAATGTCATACTTTGGTATCATTGAACGAATATGGGAGTTAGATTACACTATGTTGAGGGTCCCCGTCTTACCAATTCCTCTCTTCATGATCATGTCTCATGTATAAGGGTTCATATTTAGCTTTATCTTCATCTATATCAATATCTTTTGACCACAACATCTTAAAGGAAAGACCATCCTCAGGAATATTCAAATATTCATTACTTTCAGCATCAACTAGTTCTTGATTATTCTTGTTCGATGAAAGTACAATGGACCAATTCTTCTTAGTAGGATCAGGAATGAAAAACACTTATTTTGCTTGTGATGCTAAAATGAAAGGATCATATTTATACTAAACTTTAGAAATGTCCGCTTGAACAAATCCTAACTCATTTATCTGCAATCCGCTATTGTTGTTAAATCAAACAAGAAAGAGGAAAAGATGATAATGAGTGCTTTGATTTTTTCCTTGTATGTTTTATTAAATGTATTCATATATTTCAACTTCATTTACTTTCATTGCCATGATTGTCACTGTGCACTAATGTTTTGATTGGTTTATTTAAATTGTAGGAAAATGAAAATAATGGTTAGGCAGTATTTAAGGCTGATATAGCCCAGGGCAGGACCGTGATGTCCAAATTGATCAAACTAAGGAGTAAGGGCATTAGGTTAGAGCTTTAATGGAATGAAAATGAAAATCCAGTTGGACTAAATTCTAGCCCCTTTAATAATTATATTGGGACTACTGTTAGAGAAAGAGTCCCTATTACAGTTTCATATTGGATTCAGTCAAGGTAAACATTATTTACTTTATTATTATGGTTGTTTGTTTCATGAATTACAATATAAAAAATTATGTTCGGTTTTTTCTTATAGTCTTGTTTCATTATGAAGAAGATAAAGAGAAATTTGTGCTAAAAAAATGCAGCAAACTTTTGAGATGTTTTTGTTATGATCTTGTCAAATTCTACTTGCAAGACAATAATGATAATAGCATTCCTACACTGCCAGAGTTATACGATGAAATAATAACTCAAGAGTAGTAGGATGCATAATATCCAAAAATTTGGGACTAGAAGCTTGAGATTAAGACTAACTCAAGCCTATTGCTAAGCCCCAGTTAGTAAGAGTCCCAAGAATATCTGAGAGACAGAATGACTTTTAAGGACTAATTTGGGAAAAATAAAGTATGAAATTTGGTTCCAAATAGTTAAAGGAAAATACTCAATTTTTTTATCTAAAGGCAAAAATAATTTGAAGCCTAATTTGGATCCAAAAAGTAGAAGAAAGGCATCTTGAAAGAAAGAAAGAAAAGATAATGGCAATTTAAATAATATTGTCATGAAAAAAAGCAAAAAAGAAAATTTATTTTTGATCTCAAGATTAAAATAAGAACCCAAGATTAAGGGCTAGGATTTGCTCGTGAAAAGTGAAGTAATTAAGAAGCTCAAAAATTAAATTAGCTCCCCCTACTTAATTCAATAATTTTGGACAAAGAAGGAGGAAAATAGAAGACAAGAAAATTCAACCAAGTAACTAATGGACAATAAGCTTCTTTGTATACAAGAAGCCATAAACCATTGGATAAAACATTTCATCTTTTTGCCTATCTCAATTTCAATTTTTGGCTGCCCAAAAAGGAGGAAGAAATGACTTTGTTAGCTTAACCAAACTCCTTTGGTTAAGCTAACCAAACTAGAAAGTAAGAGGGAACTAAACACGGACGTATCATTATTTATTTCCTCTCTTTCTTGCTCAATTCGTCCAGCACATAACGAGGCCATTTAGTGTCTTTAAAACACATCATTCACCCTTATTTTTTCCCATTTGATCAGCTAAGCAAGAATAAGGAGAGAGAAATTAGATCTTGAAAGTTCAAGAGCAAGGTAAGCACTTCTATCTTGATTTTCATCCTTCTACTCACCTTTATAGCCAAAAATGTCTTCATAAACATTGTTTCTCTTGGTCTAAGCTTCATTTCTATGGTTTTTTTTTTCAAGAAGAGGTGTTTTGAAGCATTTATCACAACCTAAAGTGGTTGAGTTAAAGAACAAAGCCTAGAGGAAGCAAGAGGTGAGTTTAAGCTTCATGTTAAGCTATGATTTGTGTCATGTAGTTGAATATTTTTGGAGCCTTGACTTTAGGTTAAGGAGATTATTTAGGGTTTGATGTTCTTTTATTGATGCTTGTCAGACCCTTTCTTTATTTTAACATTTCTTGGAGTGTTTGCACACAGTTCAGCAGGCACATAGGAATAATATAAATATACTAATATTTAGTACATCATTACATTACAAGAATTCCTGTTAGATCCTATATTTTGATGATAACAAATTAGTGAATGCTAATGGTTTTACAAATGATTTGATTAACAAAGGTTTTTGAACAAAAGAAATAGGGTTCTTTAAAGCATGCAAAGCCATCACTTGAGTGATCACCCTAGTGATGAAAAAGGAGAATAAGTCACAGAATAGGGAATAAAGTCTCTGGCTGATTTTGGAAGAGATCACTTGAGTGATAAACTTTTACCACTCGAGTGATGGGTGCTAAAAATATCTAGAAGCTCACTGCCAGATTTTTAGAGGTACCACTCGAGTAACCATTCGAGTGATAAGGTTAGAAATAGCCAGTGACTCATTGCCAAGATTTGGAAGGGACCACTCAAGTGATGTCCCTAAATCACTCAAGTGATCGCTCAAGTAATGGAGTCAGAATTGTTGTTTAACATCTCTGCTAAGTTTCCGAAGGGATCACTTGAGTGATGACTCTAAATCACTTGAGTGACCACTCGAGTAATGAATTCTAGATTGCATGATAATCATCTATTGTTTATTGATATGTTATCTATATGATTAACTCTTCATTGTAATATCCTGAACTGTAATTAAGGGCTAAAGTCTTCCAAAGTAATGTAATTATTAATGAATAAACACTTTTTAAGTATATGATGTGCATTGTGATATGAATATGTTTGAAGGTGGTTTAATGAATGTTGTGATAATCAAGGGCAAAATGGTAAATTACTAACCAATTGGTTAGTTATCGAAGAGCAAACTCATAGCTAACTTAAGATCAATGGCTAGGATTGAAAGAGCAAGAGGCAGAATCCTACGTGTGTGAGTCTATATGAATCTATGATAGGGAGAATGAGATGGAGACACATGGCACTATATGGACCATGGGATCAAGTCAAAAGTTTTCCCTCTCTCCTCTCCTCTTTCAAGTCTGCTAGGAGCTTGGGAAAAAGGAAAAATATGCGGTCATCTTCTTCATCATCATCTCCTCTCTCGTCTCATCCATTTTCGCTGAAACCAAGCAAGAAAGAGAAAAACAAAGGTGGGTGTTTGACCTTGAAAATGATTTTGAATGTTCAATATCCTTCATTAATTTTGATCATGGTAACAAGGGTTACATTCCTATGGTTTCAGATTTTTGAATAGTGGTGTTTGAGAGTTGGTGAAGATTTGAAAATTAGAAGAATCAAGAATTTGGTCTTGGCAAGTTTAAGAGGTAAGTATTTAGTGCATTTTGGTGTAATTGTTGTAGTTATTGGCCAAGTTTTAAGAACTTTGGATTTTTGCCCCAATTTCATAAGATTTTGGAATGAATGAATTAGGTGTTGTGTCAGATGGGAAATGGTCTAAGATTGTGCCCTTATGCCATTAGAGTTGGATAGGAACTGAATTAAGTAATTTGGTAATCTTGGTGGTTGTGAAGCAATTTGAGCCAAAACTGAATGTATATGGATAGGGTGTAATTTTGGTTGTTTTCAGGTTACCAATAGGTTGCTTATGGAATTTTGTGTGGGAATGAACATTGGTATGAATTCTAGGGCCATTGGAACCATAATTGGTAAGTTTGGATAATTCTGTCAGCAGCTGCGTTTGGCTTCTGATAAGCCTCACTTGAGTGAGGATGGGTCTCACTCGAGTGTAGCGGTACATCTTCATTTTTCTTTAGTGTTTCAATGGGGTTCTCAGGTAGAAATCAAGGGAGCACTTCTACACTTGTGAGTGATATGAGTCATCACTCGAGTGATCTTAGTCTTACTTGAGTGTGGGTGTATGATTCATTTTGAAGTTGCTCTCGGGTTAACACTCGCGGAATATTTTTCAAGAGTGTGCTTCAGCACTCACGGGTATTGGGTAGTCACTCGAGTACTAGTGGTTATGCTCGAGTGCACTTGTCCCTTGAGTTCTTAGTTGCTATTAGGCAAACACTTCCTGTGCCTCACTTTATGGGACTCGAGTGAGCATTTGGCTAACACTCGAGTGTTGTCCCATGTGCTCGAGTGCTGTGAGCACTTTTTACCTTTGTTGTCATTCTCTGTTAAGAACTCGTGAGTGTGAGTTGTCCTCACCCGAGTGCAAGACCTCCATCACTCGAGTGAGGCCTTCTTTACTAGAGTGAGTCAGATAAAAATCAGTACTTTTCTTCTGAAAATAGGATCTTTGGGTAGTTTCTCCCAACCCTTTAGGTATGTGATTAGGCTTCTAATAGCTACCTAAAGAGTTCAAATGATAACCAACTTGAAGTATTATGGAATTAAGAACTTGGAAAACAAATTGATTCGTTGTCCTTAATCTTGATTATAGAGTTCGATATTTGCCTTGGTCGTGAACGAATCGTACTGGAGCAAGTCAGGAAAGAATAAGGTAGTAACTCTTTCTCTTATACTGTATATAGAACATTGTATGTATGTTGTCATGCATTGAGATGCTTTGAGATTTTGCTTCCTTTTCAGTGAAAGTTGTCACATTGAGCATAGTGATTAGAGCATAAGTTGTCGCATTGAGCATAGAGATTATAGCAAAAGTTGTCACATTGTGTATACAGTCGTGAGTGCTGTCGTATGTGGCGGGAGCCATGTATCATTGTGTTGGTTCTAAATATGAACCTACATGTTGTGTGTTTATATACTGTATGAATGATTTGTTACTACTGGGATTGTCTTGAATCTCATTCTTTCCATTGACTAATCTTTAGACAGGGGAAGTGGCTCCAAGGAGAACGAACGACCAAGAGCAGCTAGGACCTTGTAGGGATATTACTTTTGGGTTGTTGGTTATCTAGTTGGATTTGGGATTACTGTATATTATTTTTGGGACATAAATACTATTTGAAACAATATTGTAATCCCTTATATGGGAAACGTTAAACCTTTAGTAAATGAATCCCGGGAGTTGCTAGGACTTAATTATACACTCTGATATGTATAAATGCGATATAATTGCACAAGTGATTATATTCGATATTTGAACTTGAGACTGGGATAGGGAGGGAATTTTGAAAGATTTTGTGAAAATTCTCCCGTAAGGAAGGAATTGTAAATCACTTTTGATGATTATTGGTCTCTATTTCATCTTAATTATGAATTTTGAATTATAATTATAGTTTTTAAGGCAGGGATTTACATTTTTGGTATCAGAGCTGTAGTTCCTGGCAAAGGAAGAGTTTGCTAGGATAGTTCCCTTAGTTCTTTACCTTTGGAATAGAAAATGGTTATGATTGGTTATTGTATACACATCTATGCTTTGTGATTGTGGATATATATGAGATTTATGGACAATGTGTATACCTTATCTAAGAAAATGACATAGTGAATAATTTGTAGAATGAAAAAGACAAAGGGTAATCCCAGAGTACAATAAGTGGACCCAGAGGTAGAGATAGTTAATAACAATCCACCAGATCCAATACGAGAATTAATGGGTCTAATAATGGATCAACGAGACATGATTACTAAGCCAAGAGAAGAGCTCAGAATAGAGAGAGGAAAGAATAAAGAAGACCGAGATTAGTCCATATAAGAGGAAACCCAGGAGGGGACCTATAGAGAAGAAACTGTAGAAGGGTCGACGCGACCACTCGAGTCACCTCCTCATACTGGACCAAACCAGGAATCATATGGAGTTCTAGCTAGAGAGGAAAGGGATCTTCAGTTCTGGGTCTCAAAATTCTACAAACACCTACCTCCAGTATTCAAAGGTATATTTGATCCTCAGGCAGTCGAGGATTGGTTGAATCGGCTTGAGAAAATCTTTGAGGTTCTAGAATGCCCGTCTAAGGTGAAGGCATGCCTGGTAGTTTACAAGTTAGAAGGGAATGCGGATCATTGGTGGAGGTATATCTTACTCACTCTACGTAACAAAAATGTGCCATTGACTTGGGAATCATTCCAGCAAGAATTTAATGAGAAATACTTTCCCAAATTGGTACGGCTCGAGAAGGAAACTGAATTCCTGAATATCAAACAAGGGGACACAGAAACCTTTGATGATTATCTATCCTGTTTGATCCGTTTGTCCCGGTACTCTTCCTATCTTCGTTATATGGATGAAGAGTGGAGTTCAGACATGCTTATCCATGGCTTACGGCAGGAGATGAAAAAGAGATTAGTCACTCATCTATTCACTAAGTTCAACAACGCAGTTGAAGAGTGCCGAATTATAGAAAAAAACTTGAGAGTTGTATTTGTCTAAGGCTGTTGGTAGTCGTAGTGAACCCAACAAGGGTAATTCCTCCTAAAAGTGGAAGGGCCAAGGATTCTCTCTGTCCAAGGGCAATGGCAAAAAGCCCTATCAGTCTGGGAGTCGTGATCAGAGAGAACTCCTTTTACACCGTAGATATATCCTTGTTGAAATCAGCCACATCATGGCAAGACTTGTGAGGGTCGGGTGATATGTTTTAACTATAAGCAGATTGGCCATATTGCTACTGAGTGCAAACAGCCCCGGCTAGAGTAGAGACCAAGGACTCAGGGCCGAGTATTTTCTTTAACCCACAAGGAGGCCCAGAAATCCCCCAATTTGATACAAGGTAAAGTTCTTCTTAATGGCTATTTATTACAAGCTTTGTTTGACTCGAGTACAAGTCACTCCTTTATTGCCTATGATTGTGTGAAGCACCTAGGATTACATGTGCATAAATTGTCATTCGATCTGATTGTGTCAACACAGGCGGGTGTTAAGGCCTTTGTGTTAACTGTGGAAGGACACGAATCTGTTATTGATTTAATTTGTCTGCCGCTCCATCAATTAGAAGTCATTCTAGGTTTTGATTGGTTGACGGTAAATAATGTGTTGCTCGATTGTGGGAACAAGAGGATTGTGTATTTTACACCTCAGAGTGTTAAAACTATGAATGCTAGCTTGAACTTTCTTTCAACAGTTGAAGCTAAGAAGTATTGGAAGAAGTGTTGCCAGGGGTATATGGTATTCTTCTCCGTGTAAGGGGAGACCAGTGAAACTTTGAGTAGTATACCTGTGGTAAATGAATTTCCTAAGGTTTTTTCAAATGATTTAAGTAGATTGCCTCCAGACAGGGAAGTTCAGTTCCCAAATAACATTGTGCCTGGAGCTAGTTCTATATCTAAGGCCCCATATCGTATGGCCTCAAATGAAATGACAGAATTGAAGAAGCAAATTAAAGATTTGATAGAGAAAGAGTTTATTAGACCTAGTGTGTCGCCTTGGGGAGCTCCAGTTTTGTTTGTTAAAAAGAAAGACAGGAGTCTTCATTTGTGTATTGACTATAGAGAATTGAATAAGATTACCGTCAAGAACAAGTACCCTCTCCCCAAAATTGATGACCTTTTAGATCAACTATCAGGTTCATTTGTGTTTTTAAAGATCGATCTAAGGTCGGGGTATCATTAGCTGCGGGTGAAAGTAGAAGATGTTCCAAAGACTGCTTTTCAAACCAGGTATGGTCATTATGAGTTCTTAGTGATACCATTTGAGTTAACCAATGCACCTGCGGTATTCATGGACTATATGAACCGTGTCTTTCATAATATCTAGATCAATTCGTTGAGGTATTCATTGATGATTTTTTTATATACTCCAAGAATAAGGAGGAGCATGAGCATCATTTGAGAATTGTGTTAAATATATTGCGTGAGAAGTAGCTTTATGCCAAATTGAGTAAGTGCAAGTTTTGGCTACCAGAAGTAAAATTCTTAAGCCATGTTATCTTGTAAGAACGGGTCTCTGTGGATCCCAGTAAAGTGGAAGCAGTACTGGACTGGAAGAGGCCAGAAACTATTGCTGAGATACCTAGTTTTTTGGGTCTTACTGGTTACTACCGGAGATTCATTCAGAATTTCTCACGTATTTCTTTGCCGATGACTAAGCTCACGAGAAAAGATTAGCCATTTGTGTAGGATGAACATTTTGAAAATTGATTTGTGAAGCTAAAAAAGAGGTTGACTACGGCACATGTGTTGATTATACCTGATCCCAGCTTGACCTACGTTGTCTATAGTGATGCAAGTAAGCAGGGATTAGGGTGTGTCCTTATGTACTAGGGACGTGTGGTGGCCTATACCTCTCGACAGCTCAAATCTCATGAAATGAACTATCCCACTTATGATCTGGAGCTTGCGACCATTGTGTTTGCTTTGAAGATTTGGCAGCATTATTTGTATCGTGTAACGGTAGAACTATATTGCGACCATAAGAGTCTCAAGTATTTATATGACCAGAAGGAATTGAATATGTGACAGCGTCATTGGATGGAGTTTCTTAAGGACAACAACCTAAAAATTAAATATCATCCGAGTAAGGCCAATATAGTCACGGATGCTCTTAGTCGAAAGACGGTCCTTGTAGCAGCAATGATGATACAAGAGGGGAAGCTGATTGCTGACTTTTGGGATATGAATTTGTCAAACTAGATCATCTGTGCCAATTATACTATTTCCCAAGGAGAAAGTGACTTGAGAGCCGAGATTGAAGAAGATCAGAGGCAAGATGGCTTAATACAGTGTAATCGGGCTAGAATCGAACGAGGAGAAGCTCAAGGCTATGACTTATCGCCTAGTGGATTGGTTCGTTATCAAAAGAGAATTTGTATTCTACTTAAGGCGGATTTGAGGCAGAAGATCCTGGATGAGGCGCATAAGAGTCGATACACTTTTCATCCTAGTATGACCAAGATGTATCATAATTTGAGATCTGTGTATTGATGGCCAGGTTTGGAGAGTGATGTGACGAAATATGTGGCAAAGTGTCTCACATGCCAGAGGGTAAAGATCAAGCACAAGAGACGCCGGATTTGTTACAGAATCCTGAGATTCCAAAATGGAAATGGGAAAGTGTGACCATGGACCTTGTTGTAGGATTGCCCAGGATCAGGAATTATGATGCGATCTGGGTAACTGTGGACATGTTAACAAAGTCAGCGCACTTCATACCGATCAATGCTAGTTACTCTCTGGACAAACTAGAAGAGATTTATATTCATGAGATTGTGCAGCTTCATGGCACACTGAAGAATATCATTTCTGACTGAGATCCCTGGTTTACTTCTAGATTTTGGAAGGCATTGCTTGAAGCCCAGGGGACTCAATTGAGATTCAATACGGCCTATCATCCTCAAATGAATGGACAGTCAAAGAGAACCATTCAGACGCTAGAGGATATGTTACGAGCTTGTGTCCTCGACTTTAAAGGAAGTTGGGATCGCTTCCTTCCACTTGCTGAGTTCGCCTACAACAATAGCTATCATGCGAGCATTCAGATGGTGCCGTATGAAGCATTGTATGGGAAGAAGTGCCAATCACCCATGTGCTGGAACTAGTTATCCGAAAGGAAACTTTACGGGCTGGATCTTGTTGATCAAACTTCAGCCCAGATTCGAATCATTCAAAAGAGGCTCCTTACAGTGTAGAGTCAATAGAAAAGCTACGCTGACAAGAGGAGAAGACCTCTAGAGTTTTAGGTTGGAGATCATGTGTTTCTGAGGGTATCACCAGTCACTAGTATTGAGTAAGCAATTAAGCGAAAAAAGTTGAGCCTAAGGTATATAGGTCCTTTTGAGATTCTTACGAGAATTGGACCTATAGTTTATTGAGTAGCCCTGCCCTCAAACTTGAGCAGGCTCCATGATGTGTTTCACTTTTCCCAACTAAAGAAGTACCAACCAGATCCATCTCACTTCATTAAGTACGAAGATATAGAGTTGTAAGACAACTTCACATATGCGGTAGAGCCATAGCAGATCATTGATCGAGAGGAACGACGGCTCAGACACCGAAGCATTCCGTATGTGAAAGTGATCTGGAAGGACATGACTCAAAGAGAAGCAACTTAGGAAGTGGAAGCTAATATGTATAGACAATATCCAGAGTTTATGGCTCAAGTTGTGTAACAAATTTTGAGGACGAAATTTATTTTATGGAGGGAGAATTGTAATATCTTAAACTGTAATTAAGGGCTAATGACTTCAAAAGTAATGTAATTATTAATGAATAAACACTTTTTAAGGATATGATGTGCATTGTGATATGAATATGTTTGAAGGTGGTTTAATGAATGTTGTGATAATCAGGGGCAAAATGGTAAATTACCGACCAATTGGTCAGTTATTGAAGAGGAAACTCAAAGGTAACTTGAGATCAATGGCTAGGATTGAAAGAGCAAGAGGCGGAATCCTACATGTGTGAGTTTATGTGAATCCATGGTAGGGAGAATGAGATGGAGACACATGGCACTATATGGACCATATGATCAAGTCAAAAGTTTTCCCTCTCTCCTTTCCTCTTTGAAGTTGGCTAGGAGCTTGGGAAAAAGGAAAAATATGCTGTCATCTTCTTCATCATAATCTCCTCTCTCGTCTCATCCATTTTCGCTGAAACCAAGCAAGAAAGAGAAAAACAAAGGTGGGTGTTTGACCTTGAAAATAACTTTGAATGTTCCAGTATCCTTCATTAATTTTGATCAAGGTAACAAGGGTTATATTCCTATAGTTTCAGATTTTTGAATAGTGGTGTTTGAGAGTTGGTGAAGATTTGAAAATTGGAAGAATCAAGAATTTGGTCTTGGCAAGTTGAAGAGGTAAGTATTTAGTGCATTTTGGCGTAATTGTTGTAGTTATTGGCCAAGTTTTGAGAACTTTGGAATTTTGCCCTGATTTCATAAGATTTTGGAATGAATGAATTAGGTGTTGTGTCAGATGGGAAATGGTCTAAGATTATGCACTTGTGCCATTAGAGTTGGATAGGAACTGAATTAGGTAATTTGGTAATCTTGGTGGTTGTGAAGCAATTTGAGCCAAAACTGAATGTATATGGATAGGGTGTGATTTTGGTTGTTTTCAGGTTACCAATAGGTTGCTTATGGAATTTTGTGTGGGAATGAACGTTGGTATGAATTCTATTGCCATTGGAACCATAATTACTAAGTTTGGATAATTCTGTCAGCAGCTGCATTTAGCTTCTAATAAGCCTAACTCGAGTGAAGAGGGGTCTCACTCGAGTACAGTAGTACATCTTCATTTTTCTTCAGCATTTCAATGGGGTTCTTAGGTAGAAATCAATGGTGCACTTATATACTTGCAAGTGATATGAGTCATCACTCGAGTGATCTTGGTTTCACTCGAGTATGGGTGTATGATTCATTTTGAAGTTGCTCTCGGGTTAACACTCGCGGATTATTTTCCAAGAGTTTGCTTCATCACTCGCGGGTATTGGGTAGTCACTCGAGTGCCAATGGTTATGCTCGAGTACTCTTGTCCCTTGAGTTCTTAGTTGCTCTCAGGCAAACACTTCATGTGCCTCACATTATGGGACTCGAGTGAGTATTTGGCTAACACTCGAGTGTTGTCCCATGTGCTCGAGTACTGTGAGCACTTATTTCCTTTGTTGTCATTCTCTGTTAACTACTCGCGAGTGTGAGTTGTCTTCACCCGAGTGTAAGACCTCCTTCACTCAAGTGAGGCCTTCTTTACTCGAGTGAGTCAGACAAAAATCAGTACTTTTTTTCTGAAAATTGGATCTTTGGGTAGTTTCTCCCAACCCTTTAGGTATGTGTTTAGGCTTTAATAGCCACTTGAAGTGTTATGGAATTAAGAACTTGGAAAAGAGATTGATTTGTTGTCCTTAATCTTGATTATAGGGTTTGACATTTACCCTGGTCATAAATGAATTGTACCGGAGCAAGTCAGGAAAGAACAAGGTAGTGACTCTTTCTCTTAGCGGTAAAGTTTGTATCTAGCACCATCTCATCTACCACTGGGTCATCTTGATCCCTAATGGAAGACTCTACACTGGGACTAAACCCTAACTTAACCATTACTGAGATCAAGACTCTTTTCCTGATGGTACGCAACATCTTAGTTCCGTTGTTCGTCCAATACACTAACAGGCACTTACCCTCTAGTATATGCTTATCTTATGAGGGTTGGTTGATTGACCAGGGTGAACTACTCCTCTACCTTTTCCTAGGCATAATTCCTGCACAAAGGCACTATCTAAGGTTAGTATACCTATATAGTAGGGAAACCCTAATCTAATGCCAGAAACTTCTGCTCTGATACCAAAAATGTAACACCATAACTTCAAAGTGCTTAAAGCAGTTCAAAACGTGTAATGAAGCCAAACTAGAGACCAAAAATAGTTTTTAACCCATTTGGGATTCTAACTTCAATACTGGGTTTGATCCTATATTTAAGTGTGTTTTTTAAAAACTTTCAAAACATTTTCGTTGTGGTCTCATGTTCATTTTTCAAATCTATTTGACTCATTCGGCTCTATTTCTATTTGTTAATATCAGAGTACTTACCGAATTTTTCTACATACATTCTAGTTAAGTTCGTTAACTAAATGATCTATACTGTATGGTTCCCTATTCGAGTTCATTTTTGTGTTTACGTACTAGTGTTCGAGTTTATAGCTAGCAGATGTACTATACTACGAGTACTAGTTTTACTATTATAGTATACTTATATACATATCATATACAGATCCTTGACAACTAGATAACCAACAAAAAATAAACTTTAAGTCTTTAACTCTATTCGTCTGTAGCTACCTTCTTCCAGTGTGAGTTACTTGCCCGCGCTGCAAATTAGTTATCGAAAAGGAGTGAGATTCAAAAGAATCCCAATAGTAACAGTTAACACTCATATAAAATGTATACAAAGAAACATGCCACATCAACCATCACATACCAGACAATTCAGTAACCATTCAACATTCAGAGATGTGCTTATGTAGCAAACAATTCTATTCAAGGACTCACTATCCCTTCCCACAGCGCTAGGTGTTCTACTGGCCCAAAGCCCTTCACATCTGAATGCTTGACGGGCAATTATACTCAATTCATGTTTACTGTTCAAGATTTATAATGGCAATAATATGCATGAAGCAGGATACATAGAATATGAGGGAAAAGTTACTACCTTAGTCTTTTCAGTCTCGTACTTGTCTTGATTCTAGCACTCAAGGCAGATATCGAATCCTATAATTAGAATTTACGGACGACGAGTTATTACTTAGTCAAGTTTTTTCATAATTCAAACACTCAAGTTTGTTATTATTAGGGTTAATACACTAAGTCAATAAAAGAGTCAATATGGTCAAATTATCCCAAAGTGATTAATTTTACCCTTGGAGTTCAAGGTAATTACATTGTGCCATTTCCTTTTTATTTTCGCACATTTACTAAAAGGTGGTAGAATTTTCAATGAAATTTGAAAATTCATATCTTTTTGTACAAATGTCAAATTGTAGTGATTCTAAAGGATATGTGACAATTATTAAGTGTTTCAAGGAAAAATATTGCCCTTAGCCAATTGAACACATAGCATTCCATAATTATATTTTATTGGACATTGTCATAGAAAGATGCCAGTTTTACTTAGCTAACTTCAAAAATACATAACTCTTATAGTGCAAATCCAAATGACATAAATGACCTATCAAATTAAAGCTTGATTAGTCTAATATTATTCCAGAAAAATCTCATAATCATTGGACATTGTTCAGTTACTCAAAAACATAATGCAAACAAACTGCCACGCAAGAAACCCTAATTGGCAGCAAATGTGCAATTTTACAAATTGTGTTCCAATGTTCCAGAATTTGTACCCGGGGGCTAATCCCACATAGTTTTTCATATAGAACATAATGGTAATACTAAATTGATTAAATTCTCATCTTTAGTTCATGCCCTATTTTGGCAAAATCTTAAGGTTTCAAAGCAACAATTCACCAATTCACAAGTTTTCTCCCAAACAAGTCTTATATGCTTCCCAAACATCGTATAACCATATCTACATGAACAAAACATCATCAGACCCTAAAATCCCTACATGACCAAAATTAGGGTAGAATTCCAAAGTCCATAAACTCCACCAACCAACATAATATATATGTCAAATGAAGCCCTTGCTTACCTTTTTCACTTTCCTAGGCTCTTTCTTTGGTTCTTGAACTTTGGCTCTCTCTAGATGACTCAAAACACCTCCCCTTGAAATTCTAAAAATCCTAGAAATGAAGCTCTCATCAAGGGGAACAATGTTTATGAAGAGTATTTGGGCCACAGAAGTAGTTTACAAGGTCAAAATCCAAGTGAGAGCTCATACCTTGAAGTTGTCTTCTTTTCTCTTTCCTCAAAATGGTTTGGCCGACTTTTTGCTAAGTAAGAGAATGAGTGAATTTTCTAAAATTTACCTCCCCCTTATCTCTAAATACTTGGTAGAAAATTGGAGAAAAGAAATAGAGAAAAATTGTGTGGTCAATATTTGTTCTTCTTAGTAAGAATTGGAGGTAAATTTACTAAAGTGTAGTTAGTTAATTTAAGTTGGCTTTCCTTTTTCTTGCCTCTTTCTTGCCTTGGCCAAAATTCCTCTTCAAAAAAGGAAAGGAAATGTTGTCCAAGTTTCTCTCTTTGTCTTGATTTTTGGTAAACTTTTCCAAGTTAGAAAATTAGATGACACTTTGACTTATTGACTAAACTCTTCTTCTTTCATTTAACCCCTTTTGACCAAAATTTTACCATGTGTGAGGAGGGTTAATTTGCTTTTTGTGACTCATGATTACTCTTGCTTTTTGATATCAAATCTTGGCCCTTCATTTTGGGTTTTCAACTTTAACCTCAAGATCAAGTGGCAATTGACTCTTTTACCCTTGATCAAGGCAAAATTAATTAGTGTGTCATTAGGTCTTTTATTTCTCTTTGTGTTCACATAAATGGCGCCACTTTCTCCTCTTTTGGTGTTCAAATTAGATTTTTTAAAAATTTATCTAAGTTTATGGTATAGGAATTATGGTGTTACATACATTTGATGAGGAATTAATTTTTATGTCTCCAATCTTACATCTTACAGAGTTTTTGAATTTCCCATGTTTTTCCCCTTGGCACTTATAAATACATTTTGAATCCATATTGCAGTACTTATTTACATGGTATCATCGACAGTAGGGCTTTAATTAATATGGTACAGTTTAGAAATTACGGGAGCAACATATTTATTAACAACAACATTAATGGAATGGAACTACCCAGAGTCACTATTACCAAATTTGTAAAGATTAATGAAAACAAAGGTAACCAAGTGAATATGATGTTAAAACTAGCTTCATACGCAATACTATACTCATCTCTAAATTTGAGAATGTCGGATATGGCATTATTAAAAGTAGATTATAGGTAGGTGGTGTTTGAACGTTTGTAATATGTATAGAGAATAAAATATTTAAATTACAAGTTACTAGTAACAAATATCAAGTATAATTAGAATATAATAACATACATAAAAGGACACAATTTATCAGTCTATTCAAAAAAAACTTATGCCTTTGAATTTATAGACCATATTTTTGTACTTTGTTCGAAATAGTAAATATTTAATTAAAAGGGTATTTATTTACAAAGTAAGGGTATTTGGAAAGAAATGCTATAGGTATTATTTTAAGGGTTAAGGTTCAATTTTGTTTCAGAAGATGTGACATAGGAGCAATGTTGCCCGAGAAGTTTCTTTAGATTCAATGTCACCTCGGAAGTTTCCAAACTGTAACAATGTCATGCTTGACCATTATCCATGTTAATTTTAACCATTAGTTGACCAAATATGTCAAGCTAACTAGTCCACATGTCATTCACATCATTTTTGTTTCAAGTCAAGGAGTACATTTGCACCAAAAGTTTGCACTTAGGAGTAAAAGTATATAGAAGTTTCCAAATCTTAGAAATTTCACCCTGCTATTATCCAGGTTAAGTTTGACCATTAGTTGACCAAATATGTTGATATGATAGGTTCATATATCACCCACTGCATTTTTTCAAGTTAGTTTTATAAATAGAAAACATTTTTATGAAAATGCATCACGTATGAAGGATTGAAGAAAATAAAAAAGGTAGAAGCATCATTTAGGGTGAAGAGAAAATCGACGCACCTACCTATCTCGGCGTCATTAGGGCACAATAGGGAAGGGTTTCTAGTGGCCTTATTTATGGCAATCTCCCTCAATGTGTTCTGCATCCTGTAATTAAATCTTCTTCTTCATTAGTCCTTGGTAAACGTGAGCTCCTCCTCTATCTGTAACTTCATTATTTTTCACTCTGTTAGCTCCGCATATTTGGTCAACTATTGGATAAAGTGAACCTAGATAATGGTTAGGGCAATATTGCTATGATTTAGAAACCTCCGAGGAAATATTGAATCCAAATAACTTTTAGGGCAACATTGCTTATAAGTGAAAACTTTCAGGACAAATTTGTACCTTAAAAAACTAATGCAGATGACACGTGGACTTACTAGCTTAAAATATTTGGTCAACTATCTGTTAAAATTAACCTTGACAATGCTGGTGACATTGCTATAATTTGGAAACTTCTGGGGTGGCATTAAACCTTAAAAACTTTCAAAGCAACATTGTGTTAGATCTCATGTTTTGATGATAATAAAGCTTAAAAAGATATTACAAAAGGTTTTAATAGTAAACAAAAGTTTTAAACAAGTAAAAGATAATTTTCTAAGACAAATAGTTATGTCACTCGAGTGAGTCTCAAGTGACATGATTTTGTTACTTGAAGTAATAAAAGCTTAAAATCTCTTTTGGACTATTATGGTGAAATGTTTGACAAGTACTCTTCTCAGGAAAACTATTTCAAATACATATATCACCATAATCAAAACAATGAAAATATTTTATAAGGGGAAATCACTCGAGTGATGTGTCAAAAAGCATCACTAGCATAACACTATAATGATTCTAAAAGTGATCTCATGTAAAAAAATTTCAAAGTATAAAATCACTAGAGTGACCACTTGAGTGATCCCATTTTTTAGATCACTAGTAGAATACTTGAGTGATACATCAAGTTGAAGATCACTATTAGAGCACTAGAGTCATATATCAAGTAATCCTTTGAAGATCACTAGAGTGATGCCATTTATGGATTACTAGCAGAGCACAAGTGACATATCAAGTGATCCATTAAAGATCACTTGAGTGAAGCCATTTGTGGATCACTAGCATAACCCTTGAGCAATCCCTCCAGTGATATGTTATGATAAGAAACTGCTAAGTCAAGATTACTCGAGCAATCACTCGAGTAATGGTTTCTAGAAAAATAGAGCATCATCGTCTAATTTTCAAAATCACTTAATAATTATATAATTTATTGTTTTTAACTCTCTTTCACTCTAATACTTCATTGCATTAGTGTATAGAGCATTTTCAAGGTGAATAATGAAAAGATCATACGAAGAAAAGAAAAATTAACTTTGTGTCAGAAGCATTAAATGCGAGCAAAATTTCAACTAAGACATTCTCTTTGCTCTAATCACTATTTTACTACACACAATGAATGTTCAGAGGAAGCAACGCCTCTTAAACAGACAAATGGAATGCTCACAACATTCATTTATTACATTCCAACTATAAATATGAAAGCATTCAAAGCGGAGCAACTACCAAACTAAAAAACATTCAAGTCTGCTTTTAGTGCTCTATTTTCATTCATTATTATTCCCTTTATATCTTGTACTTTAGTGATTATATATTCATTCTTTGAGAGAGCTATATCAAAAACTCAATACTTCTTATTGAGATAACTTAAGGTTTCACAACCCACAAAATCTTGGAAGGTCAAAGGAACTTGCAGTGTACTGAAATGCCAAGAACCCACTGAATCTTGGAAGGTATAATGAAAATCCCAACGACGCTCTGAGGATTGGACGTAGGTCAAAGAGGTTGTGACCAAACTAGTATAATCTCCTGCATACACTTCGGTGATAGCCTTCTAACCTTTAACTTTGATTTAAATTCTATTAATTCTTAATTTTAGTTAAAATTTTTAAAATCACCCAATTCATCCCCTCTTAGGTAAAACTCTTGCACTAACACATTGTTCCTACATGACAACTTCTGTAGCAAAATTAAACCTTAACCCTAATTTGAATAATAGAAACAATAATAATGTAAACCCATAATGCAAAAAACATATTGTTCTATTTGTGTTCCACCAATTGCGTAATTAGGGTACAACTTACAACATGATTATTTTCATATACATTTCTTAATTGAAACCTCTGTTGGAAATTGTGCCCAAAGGGTCCATCATTGTACTTTGAACATTATTAATTTAATGAAATTTTTCCATTCTGTTATCATATTATTTGCATGTTAACTATGATAATTGTATCCTTGGATAAATCATAAAGATTATCCTAAAATGTCCCTGGTCGGTCATCTATATGGGAGCAAAGATGAAATAAGACTAGTATGATTTTGATAACATATGGAGATACGAATCAAAGTCTTAGGCACTTGTAAGAGTACAAGGTGCTGAACCGACCAACTATGAGAAAGCTACATGGATGAAGTCATAAGCTTTTCTCATGTATAACCACGTCACAATGCCCTTAGACTTGAGGTCATCATGGATTCCTACATGAGAGTTGCTAAGCTTTGAACTAGTCAAAAGTCACTTTTGACCGGGTGATGATAAAGGCTATGATAGGGCTTGGTGGTTTTTCATGCAGAGGAATATGAATGATCAAGATGGAATTTGTCCCTCACATTAGTAGAGAGATATTACTGGGCCCCTCGATGAGTGAGTCTAAGAAATGTATGGCCATACTATGATGAAAAGGAGTTTCCATTTCTATTGTCAGGCTACTCAGGAATTGAGAAAGTAATGGTCAGGAATAAGAGGATGACATTATTCATGCCTCATCCTTGACCGATATATGGTGTGACAAAAGGGACGTAACATGGTTGTATGACAGGTTGCATCATATTAACGATCCTCATATGAATTGGGTAGTCGTAATGTCTTACTAGAGGCCGCTTGCGACTTTTGGGTTAATACAGTTATTGGCCCACTGCCAACTTCATATGGGCCTACAGGGTCGCACACAAAAATGGCCCAACACGAGATAATGTTTAATTTAGGGTGGATGAATTTTACATTTATATATATATATATATATGATATAAAAATTCATTAATAATATTATATAGATATGTATTTTCAAAATAAATATTATATATATATATATTATTATATTGAGTTTGTTTTAAATTTAATTTAGTAAGATATAATAAATTTAATAACTAACATGATAGAGATATAGTATCTCAGATTTAATTTATGAAGATAAATTAAATCTAGTGCCTCTTTATTTGGATTAAATAAATTGGTTAAATTAAAACTGTTAGACATATTTAATTTAAACTGAATTTATTTAATTAGCTCATCAAGATAATTAATTGTTAGTTAATTTCAAAATTAATAAGGATTAATTTTGAAATTCAAATATAGCCCTCATAGGCTATACACTTGATAGAGTAGATAGACTCATACACGCATGAGAATTCAGAGCCGTAAGGGAAACCATAGGAGACATTGGAGGCGCTAGCACGTAGTCTCTATTGGAGAGCATCCTTGTGGATACCGGTAGAGGGAGCGGACCTAACGTGTTGTCTCCTAGAGATCGTGAAAACCCTAATTCAAAAAGGTACGAGTTCTTTCTAACCCGATTTAAACGCCATTAATAGATCCTGGATTAGGATCAGTGAAAAGTTTTATAATTCTTCCGCTGTGCTTGGCGATCCTAACAGTGGCATCAGAGTCAGATCAATTGTGCATTTAAATTGAGTTTATGTTCTTATACATGTGATATATATAGGATATATATGTGTGTTTATAAGAAAATGTCTGACTATGTTAATTCAAAAAAGGAATATGTTCAACGTCATTATGCGTTTACAGATAGTACTATATGTTTATGCTATCTGGTGAGATATTTTTGATTACATCGATCTATTTATGTTTCAATTCTACCAATGGCATCACGATTTTTGTTCTGGATTTGATCTGAAGTAGAATTCATCGTTTAGGTTTCGAATAGGTTAAAGATCATGGCATACAGACACGTTATGTTCTCTAATTGGATTTAGGGATCCGAAATATTGGAGAAGAACCGGGTCTAAGTTCGAATATCTATTCGGGTAATAGGGATTTGAAACTATGGGGAAGACAATACGGATCAGAAGCGTTCTGGGCTATTGTTGTGTTTTGAAATTGGGCCGAAATCCCTTTAGAACTGGACTAGAACAAATATTTTAAAAATTGAGTCCAAAATTTTAAAATTCTTTTAGCTAGCAGGATCGCCGTGTCTACCTCTGCGTAGCACAATATAATCTGATCATGACATTTATTGCTTTTCATATTGTATGAATTCTTGTTGTGGTTTATTATTTATATTTGTTTAGGTATGGTGAACAACATGGCTTTAGAATTTTATAAAAGGTTGTAATATTTAAATACGGCCTGCGTGCCATGCCTTTCTCTAAATACTCTCGATGTGCATTCTATTCTCATCTTACTCCCCTCGAATGTTTAGACGAGGTTTCTCTCAATGTATTTCTTTTCTTATTTAGAGAAGTCCTCTCATTGGCTTGGGAGGATTTTAGGTTAGGTGAGCCATGTTGTGTCACGTTTAAATTATGCTTTTGATAATATCATTGCATGAATACTTTTACGTTTATATGTATTTATCTGTATGAGATACGACCATGATTGCATTTATATAAACAAGACTAATTAATTGAGCCCTCTAATCAAATCTTAAGTCTTAATGCGTCAATTAATGAATATCTATCAAAACCTAGATCACCCAATTGTGAAAACCACCAAAGTGGATGCACTTGAGTTATCTTGATGAGACAAGCATGAGTAATAGTGTTGCTCATAATATTCATTATTGTTTTGACTTAATTGAGATTAACAAAATGGTTTTGAATCTCAAGGTATTAGATGGGATTAAACATGCTGGATTATGTGAAGATCAAATCCCATAAACATCTAAGAGTTACATGTGATGTAATTGGTAAAAAGGTTACCTACCTAAATAACTTGAATTTAAGTGTCTTGCCAAAGCAAACTTAAGTTTAAGCCAAATATGGATCTTAGCCCACTAATTATTATTTTGAGGGTTGTTAATTTAGTGGGAGATTACTAACTAACTTTGCATATTTTAATTGTAGAATCATGACGACCAGTAATACTGCTATGCTATCGATGTGATCGGTCCTTGAGAAGGACAAACTCAATGGGACAAACTTTCTTGACTGGTTCAAGAACTTGAGAATTGTTCTCAAGTAGGAAAGAAAGGCTTATGTCTTAGATCAACCCATTCCTGAGGAGCCTGCAGCCAATGCTCCAAGAGCTCAGAGAGATGCTTACACAAAGCATAAGGATGACTCTGTGGATGTAGATTGCCTGATACTTGCCACTATGGTTCTAGAGCTCCAAAGAGATCTGGAACTCATGGAGGCTCATGAGATGATTGTACATCTCAAGGAAATGTTCCAGCAACAGGCAAGGCAAGAAAGTTATGAGACCAAAAAGGCCTTACATTCCTGCAAAATGGCTGAAGGTGCATCAGTTAGTACTCATGTGTTAAAGATAAAAGGCTATATTAATCTCCTTGACAGGCTTGGATTTCCCATGAGTCAGGAGTTAGCTACGGATTTGATCCTAAACTCACTCCCAGAGAGTTATGACCAGTTTGTTATAAACTACAATATGAACAACATGGAGAAATCAATTTTTGAGCTGCATAGGATGCTCAAAACTGCTGAGCAAAGCATTAAGAAAAAGCCCAGTACAGTTTTGATGGTTCAGAAAGGAAAGGGTATGAAAAAGAAAGGGAAGGGCAAATGGAAGGGTAATGGCTCAGGTAGTAAGACCAAAGAGTCAAACAAGCTCGAAACCAAGCCTGTACCCAAGAAGGAAAAACCTCCAAAGGAAGGAGTTTGCTACTTCTGCAATGAACCCGGTCATTGGAAGAGGAATTGCAAACTCTACTTGGAAAATCTGAAAAAGAACAAGAAGGATAGCGAGGCTATCGCTCCAGGTATTTATGTTATAGACATTCATTTTTCTACTTCCTCTATATGGGTATTAGATACCGCATGTGGTTCTCACATTTGTACAAATATGCAGGGTCTAAAGGATAGTAGAAAGCTGAAGAAGGGCGAGGTGGACCTACGAGTTGGAAATAGAGCAAGAGTTGCTGCTTTAGCCGTCGGTGTTAGAATCGGTAAGCACAACGGAAGAATTTTAAAAATTTTCACCGATCCTAATCAAGGATCTATCAACGGCGTTTAAACCAAGTTGGAAGGATTCATACCTTTTGATGATTCAGAGTTTTCACGATCTCTAGGAGCCCACATGTCAAGTCCGCTCCCTATACCGGTATCCACACAAATGCTCTCCAACCGAGACTACGTGCTAGCACCTCTAATGTCTCCTAGGGTTTCACTTGCGGCTCTCAATTCTCATGTGCG
Organism: Inga leiocalycina; assembly: GCA_963242795.1. NCBI lineage: Eukaryota > Viridiplantae > Streptophyta > Magnoliopsida > Fabales > Fabaceae > Inga > Inga leiocalycina. Next base: position 29,467,086 of record OY725329.1, on the reverse strand, counting down.
TATCAATATATCTGCTCTATCAAGTTTATAACCTATGAGGGCTATTTTCAAATTTCAAGATTAATCATCATTAATTTTGAAATTAATTAACAATTAATTATCTTGATGAGCTAATTAAATAAATTCAGTTTAAATTAAATCTGTCCAACAGTTTTAATTTAACCTATTTATTTAATCCAAATAAAGAGCCATTAGATTTAATCTATCTTCATAAATTAAATCTGAGATACTCTATCTCTATCATGTTAGTTATAAATTTAATATATCTTGATAAATTAAATTTAAAACTAACAATATAATAATATCATATAATATATATACATACATATATATATATATAAGATATATATTTCAAAAATATAAATATCTATATAAGATATTAATGAATTTTATGTTATATATATATATATAATTCGTCCACCCTAAATTAAACATTATCTTGTGTTGGGCCATTCTTGTGTGCGACCCTGTAGGCCCATATGAAGTTGCCAGTGGGCCAATAACTATACTAACCCAAAAGTCGCAAGTGGCCTCTAGCAAGACATTATGACTACCCAATTCATATGAGGATCGTTATCACGACGCAACCTGTCATACAACCATGTCACGTCCCTTTTGTCACACGATATATCGATCAAGGATAAGGCATGGATAATGTCATCCTCTTGTTCCTGACCATTACTTTCTTGATTCCTGAGTAGCCTGATAATAGAGACAGAAACTCCTTTCATCATAGAATGGCCATACATTTCTCAGACTCACTCATCGAGGGGCCCAGTAATATCTCTCTACTAATGTGAGGGACAAATTCCATCTTGATCATTCATATTCCTCTACATGAAAAACCACCAAGCCTGATCGTAGCCTTTATCATCACCCGGTCAAAAGTGACTTTTGACTAGTTCAAAGCTTAGCAACTCTCATGTAGGAATCCATGATGACCTCAGGTCTAAGGGCATTGTGACATGGTTATACATGAGAAAAGCTTATGACTTGATCCATGTAGCTTTCTCATAGTGGGTCGGTCCAGCACCTTGTACTCTTACTAATGCCTAAGACTTTGATTCGTATCTGCATATCTTATCAAAGTCATACTGATCTTGTTTCATCTCTGCTCCCGCATAGATGACCGACCAGGGACATTTTAGGACAATCTTTATGAATTATCCAAGGATACAATTATCACAGTTAACATGCAAATAATATGATAACAGAATGGAGAAATTTCATTAAAATAATAATGTTTTAAGTACAATGATTGGCCGTTAAGGCATAATTTCCAACATCCTCCCACTTGCCCTGGTGCAATCATTAATTTGCCTAATTCCCATTGCCCTAACATGATGCTCAGGCTTTGCCTGTGCAAGTGGCTTAGTAAGAGGATCAGCAACATTATCTTCTCCTGCTACTTTGCATATCTTTATATCACCTCTATCATTGATTTCTCTAATAAGATGAAATCGCCTGAGTATATGCTTGGTCCTTTGATGTGACCTAGGCTCCTTAGCCTATGCAATAGCACCGCTATTGTCACAAAATAAATCTATTGGATTTGAGATGGTAGGCACCACCCCTAGTTCAGTAATGAACTTTCTGATCCAAACAGCTTCTTTAGCTGTATCTGATGCTGCTATATACTCAGCTTCTGTTGTAGAATCTGCTTGGAGCTCTTCCAGCTTACTGCTCCACCATTCAGGAGGAATACATATCCAGATTGCGATTTAAGGTCATCTTGGTTAGTTTGGAAACTTGCATCTGTGTAACCGGTTATGCAGAGCTCATCATCCAATCCACCATAGACCAAAAATAAGTCCTTAGTCCTTCTTAAGTACTTTAGGATATTCTTGACGGCAGTCCAATGACCCTCACCAGGATCTTGTTGGTATCTTTTGGTCATACTTAAGGCAAATGAGACATCCGATCGAGTACATAACATGGCATACATGATGGATCCAATGGCCGAGGCATATGGAACCTTACTCATGCGATCTCGCTGATCAGGTGTACTAGGACACAGATCCTTGCTAAGTTGGATGCCATGAGACATGGCATGTAACCCCTTTTTAAATCGTGCATACTAAACCTATGCAGTATCTTGTCTATATATTGGCTCTGACTTAGGCCTATTAGACTTTTGGATCTATCCCTATAGATCCTAATCCCTAGGATATAGGTGGCTTCACCTAAGTCTTTTATTGAAAAGGACTTTCCTAACCAAGACTTGACACTCTGCAAGGTAGGAATATCATTTCCAATGAGTAGGATGTCATCTACATAAAGCACTAGAAATACAACTATGCTCCCACTAACCTTCTTGTAAACACAAGGTTCATCGATGTTTTGAATGAATCCAAACTCTTTGAATACTTCATCAAAATGATGATTCTAGCTCCAAGATGCTTGCTTCAATCCATAAATGGATCTTTAAAGCTTGCAAATTTTACCAGAGTCCTCTGGACGCACAAAACCTTCAGGTTGTATCATGTACACATCCTCAAGCAGCTTTCCATTAAGGAAGGCAGTTTTGACATCCATCTGCCATATTTCATAGTCATAATATGCTACAATGGCAAGAAGGATTCTGATTGATTTGGCCATTACAACTGGGGAAAAGGTTTCATCATAGTCTATACCATGAGTTTGTGTGAATCCTTATACAACCAGTCATGCCTTGAAGACATTTATATTGCCATCCATGTCAGTTTTCTCCTTGAAAACCTATTTGCACCCAATGGTTTTTACACCTTCAGGTGGATCGACTAAGGTCCATACCTGATTGTCGTACATCGATTGCATTTCAGACTTTATGGCATTTAGCCATTTCTCAGAGTTTGGTCCCACTCTGGCTTCTCGATAGGTGGTGGGCTCATTTTGCTCAATGAGCAACACATCATGGCCTTCAGTAATCAGAAATCCATATCTCTGAGGTTGATGCTGTGTCCTATCAAATCTTCGTGGACCTTATGTTACTTAAGGAGGCTCAGCAACTTGTTGTGAGTCTTCTCTAATTTCCATCTGTGGTTCTGTACCATCTTGTGGCTCTCAAATTTCTTCGAGATGTACGTCGCTCCCACTAGTTGTTTTAGAGACAAACTCTCTTTCTAGAAACTTTCCATTTCGAATAACAAACACTTTGTTATCGGCGGGACTGTAGACATAGTATCCTTTCGTTTCTTTAGGATACCCCACGAAAAGGCACTTTGTGGATCTGGGCGCTAATTTATCAGAGGCTTGTTGCTTAACATATACCTCACATCCCCAGATCTTAAGAAAAGATAAACTTGGTTTCTTTCCAGTCCATATCTCATATGGTGTCTTTTTAATTGCCTTAGATGGAACACGATTTAGTGTGAACGCGGCTGTCTCTAGGGCATGTCCCCAAAATTAAATCTGAGATACTCTATCTCTATCATGTTAGTTATTAAATTTAAAATATCTTGATAAATTAAATTTAAAACTAACAATATAATAATATCATATAATATATATATACATATATATATATATATAAGATATATATTTCAAAAATATATATATCTATATAATATTATTAATGAATTTTATATTATATATATATAAATATAAAATTCGTCCACCCTAAATTAAACATTATCTCATGTTGGGTCATTCTTGTGTGCGACCCTGTAGGCCCATATGAAGTTGGCAGTGGGCCAATAACTATACTAACTCAAAAGTCGCAAGCGGCCTCTAGCAAGACATTATTATGACTACCCAATTCATATGAGGATCGTTATCACGATGCAACCTGTCATACAACCATGTCACGTCCCTTTTATCACACGATATATCGATCAAGGATAAGGTATGGATAATGTCATCCTCTTGTTCCTGACCATTACTTTCTCGATTCCTGAGTAGCCTGATAACAGAGACAGAAACTCCTTTCATCATAGTATAGCCATACATTTCTCAGACTCACTTATCGAGGGGCCCAGTAATATCTCTCTACTAATGTGAGGGACAAATTCCATATTGATCATTCATTTTCCTCTACATGAAAAACCACCAAGCCTGATCGTAGCCTTTATCATCACCCAGTCAAAAGTGACTTTTGACTAGTTCAAAGCTTAGCAACTCTCATGTAGGAATCCATGATGACCTTAGGTCGAAGGGCATTGTGACGTGGTTATACATGAGAAAAGCTTATGACTTGATCCATGTAGTTTTCTCATAGTGGGTCGGTCCAACACCTTATACTCTTACAAGTGCCTAAGACTTTGATTCATATCTGCATATCTTATCAAAGTCATACTGATCTTGTTTCATCTCTACTCCCGCATAGATGACCAACTAGGGACATTTTAGGACAATCTTTATGAATTATCCAAGGATACAATTATCATAGTTAACATACAAATAATATGATAACATAATGGAGAAATTTCATTAAAATAATAATGTTCAAAGTACAATGATTGGCCCTTAGGGCATAATTTCCAACAGTAGGCACTTATGAATTTGTTCTGCCTAGTGGGCTTTTGTTAGTCTTGAACAATTGCTATTATGTTCCTGCTTTGAGTAGTAATATTGTTTCTCTTTCTTATTTAGATATGGAAGGTTATACTTCCATTACTAGGAATGGTAAAGGTTCTATTTATCATAATGACATTTTCTTTACTGATGGTGATTTGCATGTTGGTCATTATATATTAAATTTAGAACATCCTAATAATGGGAATATCTATAACATAACTACTAAAAGGATAAAATCAAACAATTTGAATCTGACCTACCTATGGCATTGTCTTCTAGGCCATATAAATGAGAAACGTATTTCCAAACTCCATCAAGATGAATTTCTTAACTCATTTGATCTTGAATCATATGATGCATGCAAATCTTGCTTATTAGGAAAGATGACAAAGGCACTTTTACTGGGCATAGTGAGAGGGCCACTGAATTATTGGGCCTCATACATACAGATGCATGTGGACCATTAAATACAGCTACCAGAGGAGGTTATGTCTACTTTATTACATTTATAGATGACTTTAGTAGATATGGTTATATCTATCTAATGAAACATAAATCTGAATCTTTTGAAATGTTCAAAATATTCCAAAATGAAGTACAAAATCAACTTGGCAAAACAATTAAAGCACTTCCATCTTATCGAGGTGGTGAATATTTGAGCCAAGAGTTCATTGACCATCTTAGGAGTTGTGGGATAATCTCACAATTAACTCCTCCAGGAACACCACAATATAATGGCGTTTCTGAACGGAGGAATCGAACACTATTAGATATGGTTTGATCTATTATAAGTCAAACAGATCTTCCACCGTCCTTTTAGGGACATACCCTAGAGACAGCCGCGTTCACACTAAATCGTGTTCCATCTAAGGCAATTAAAAAGACACCATATGAGATATGGACTGGAAAGAAACCAAGTTTGTCTTTTCTTAAGATCTGGGGATGTGAGGTCTATGTTAAGCAACAAGCCTTTGATAAATTAACACCCAGATCATCAAAGTGCCTTTTCGTGAGGTATCCTAAAGAAACGAAAGGATATTATGTCTACAATCCCACCGATAACAAAGTGTTTGTTATTCGAAATAGTAAGTTTCTAGAAAGAGAGTTTGTCTCTAAAACAACCAGTAGGACCAAGGTACATCTCGAAGAAATTTGAGAGTCACAAGATAGTACAGAACCATAAATGGACATTAGAGAAGACTTACAATAAGTTGCTGAGCCTCCTCAAGTAACACAAGATCTAGGAAGATCTGATAGGACACGGCATTAGTCTCAGATATATGGATTTCTGATTACTGAAGGCCGTGATGTGTTGCTCATTGAGCAAAATAAGCCAACCACCTATCGAGAAGCCATAGTGGGACTAAACTCTGAGAAATGGCTAAATGCCATGAAGTCTGAAATGCAATCCATGTACGACAATCAGGTATGGACCTTAGTCAATCCACTTGAAGGTGTAAAAACCATTGGGTGCAAATGGGGTTTTAAGGAGAAAACTGACATGGATGGCAATGTAAATGTCTTCAAGGCATGACTGGTTGCAAAAGGATTTACTCAAACTCAGAGTAGATTATGATGAAACCTTTTCCCCAGTTGCAATGGCCAAATCAATCAGAATCCTTCTTGCCATTACAGCATATTATGACTATGAAATATGGCAAATGGACATCAAAACAACCTTCCTTAATGGAAAGCTGCTTGAGAATGTGTACATGACACAACCTGAAGGTTTTGTGCGTCCAAAGGACTCTGATAAAGTTTGCAAGCTTCACAGATCCATTTACGGATTGAAGCAAGGATCTCAGAGCTGGAATCATCATTTTGATAAAGTAGTCAAAGAGTTTGGATTCATTCAAAACATCGATGAACCTTGTGTTTACAAGAAGGTTAGTAAGAGCATAGTTGTATTTCTAGTGCTTTATGTAGATGACATCCTACTTATTGGGAACGACATTTCTACCTTGCAGAGTGTCAAGTCTTGGTAAGGAAAGTCCTTTTCAATAAAAGTTTTAGGTGAAGCTACCTATATCCTAGGGATTAGGATCTATAGGGATAGATCCAAAAGACTAATAGGCTTAAGTCAGAGCACATACATAGACAAGATACTGCATAGGTTCAGTATGCAGGATTCAAAAAGGGGTTACATGCCCATATCTCATGGCATCCATCTTAGCAAGGATCTGTGTCCTAGCACACCTGATCAGCGAGATCGCATGAGTAAGGTTCCATATGCCTCGGCCATTGGATCCATCATGTATGCCATGCTATGTACTCGACCAGATGTCTCATTTTCCTTAAGCATGACGAGCAGATATCAATAAGATCCTGGTGAGGGTCATTAGACTGCAGTCAAGAATATCCTAGAGTACTTAAGAAGGACTAAGGACCTACTTTTGGTCTATAATGGATTGGATGATGAGCTCTGTGTAACTGGTTACACAGATGCAAGTTTCCAAACAGACCAAGACGACCTTAAATCACAATCTGGATACGTATTCCTCTTGAATGGTGGAGCAGTAAGCTGGAAGAGCTCCAAGAAGAGCACTGTAGTAGATTCTACAACAGAAGCTGAGTATATAGCAGCATCGGATGTAGCTAAAGAAGCCGTTTGGATCACAAAGTTCATTACTGAACTAGGGGTGGTGTCTACCATCTCAAATCTAATAGATTTATTCTGTGACAATAGAGGTGCTATTGCACAGGACAAGGAGCCTATGTCACATCAAAGAACTAAGCATATTCTCAGACGATTTCATGTTATTAGAGAAATCAATTATAGATGTGATATAAAGATAGGCAAAGTAGCAGGAGAAGATAATGTTGCTGATCCTCTTACTAAGCTGCTTCCACAAGCAAAACATGAGTGTCATGTTAGGACAATGGGAATTAGGCAAATTAATGATTGTACCAAGGGCAAGTGGAATGATATTGGAAATTGCGCCCAAAGGGCCAATCATTGTAGTTTGAACATTATTAATTTAATGAAATTTCTCCATTCTGTTATCATATTATTTGCATGTTAACTCTGATAATTGTATCCTTGGATAAATCATAAAGATTATCCTAAAATGTCCCTGGTCGGTCATCTATGTGGGAGCAAAGATGAAATAAGACCAGTATGACTTTGATAAGATATGGAGATACGAATCAAAGTCATAGGCACTTGTAAGAGTACAAGGTGCTGGACCGACCCACTATGAGAAAGCTATATGGATGAAGTCATAAGCTTTTCTCATGTATAACCATGTTACAATGCCCTTAGACATGAGGTCATCATGGATTCCTACATGAGAGTTGCTAAGCTTTGAACTAGTCAAAAGTCACTTTTGACTGGGTGATGATAAAGGCTATGATAGGGCTTGGTGGTTTTTCATATAGAGGAATATGAATGATCAAGATGGAATGTGTCCCTCACATTAGTAGAGAGATATTACTGGGCCCCTCGATAAGTGAGTCTAAGAAATGTATGGCCATACTATGATGGAAAGGAGTTTTCATTTCTATTGTCAGGCTACTAAGGAATCGAGAAAGTAATAGTCAAGAACAAGAGGATGTCATTATCCATGCCTCATCCTTGACCAATATATGGTGTGACAAAAGGGACGTAACATGGTTGTATGACAAGTTGCATCGTGTTAACGATCCCCATATGAATTGGGTAATCGTAATGTCTTGCTAAAGGCCCCTTACAACTTACGGGTTAATACAGTTATTGGCCCACTGCCAACTTCATATGGGCCTACAGGGTTGCACACAAAAATGGCCCAACATGAAATAATGTTTAATTTAGGGTGGATGAATTTTATATTTATATATATATATATGTAATATAAAAATTCGTTAATAATATTATATAGATATGTATTTTCGAAATACATATTATATATATATATTATATTATTATATTGATTTTGTTTTAAATTTAATTTATTAAGATATAATAAATTTAATAACTAACATGATAGAGATATAGTATCCCAGATTTAATTTATGAAGATAAATTAAATCTAATGCCTCTTTATTTGGATTAAATAAATTTGTTAAATTAAAACTGTTAGACATATTTAATTTAAACTGAATTTATTTAATTAGCTCATCAAGATAATTAATTGTTAATTAATTTCAAAATTAATAAGGATTAATTTTGAAATTCAAATATAGCCCTCATAGGTTATAAACTTGATAGAGCAAATAGACTCATACACGCATGAGAATTCAGAGCTGCAAGGGAAACCCTAGGAGACATTGGAGGCGCTAGCACGCAATCTTTGTTGGAGAGCATTCGTGTGGATACCAGTAGAGGGAGTGGACCTAATGTGTTGGCTCCTAGAGATCGTGAAAACCCTAATTTAAAAAGGTACGAGTTCTTTCTAACCCAATTTAAATGCCGTTGATAGATCCTGGATTAGGATCGGTGAAAAATTTGATAATTCTTCCACTATGCCTACCGATCCTAACAACCTCAAAAAAAATTCAAAATGTATTTATTAAAAAAGGCTAATGATAGAAAAATAATAGGTAAAATTAAAGAGAATGACATAGAAAAAATAATATTTATTGGAGAGGACAATAAAAATTGCAATTACTTAGAAGGACCAAATACTAAACTACACATTTGAAAATACTGAGTTGTCCATAATCATACTATATTATATTTTCTTCACAAACATTTTATTTTGGATTCCAAATTTTGCTATCCCTCTTGTAACATCCTAATTTTTATTCTTAAAATTTAAATAATTTTAGAAAAAAATTAATTCATGGTGAATAGAATCTTACCTTGTAATTAATTAAATAAAGGAGATTTATCAAAGTAAGATTTAAGAGAGTAAAGAGATTAAAAAAACAAGAATAGAAATAGAAATAAAGAAAATAAAGTTTGAGTTGTTGTAGTGGTTATTGTTTTTGTTTGTATCATGAAAGAAAGGAAGGACGGAAAAGAGGAATTAAATTGGGAAAAAAAAAAGAAGAAAGGCAGGCCTATTTGTAACACTATAATGTATAAAACATGTAGATGAGTTCTAGTCGTGTAATGTTTACAAACCTAAGACTTTGTTCAAATGTGGTTTATTAGAGTCCCGACTTCAATACAGGGTTTGAACCTGCATTGGAGTAGGTTTTTCAAAAAATTTTGAAAATACATTAAGTGTGGTATCAAACTGGTTTGTAAATTCACTACTACTCATCAGTTTCAAAACCTTTTATTAAAAATGCAGAGTGTTCTTTGGCAATAGGCTGCTTACTGGTGGTTAAACTATGAGCTTTTAGCATTTAGTAGCTTGATTCTAGTTCACTTATCACATTGGGATACTAGCGCATTAGTTGATATATTCATGTTCAAGTTACAACTAACGTGGTTAGTGTTACGGTTACTAGTACTACTACATCCACTTCTACTTAGATACATTTACAAATTTTACAGTCTCCCAAAATAAAAGATAACTAAAAGAACTTTAACTATTCTGCTTTCGCTTTGCCCATTCATGTTACCTTCTTGACCTTAGAGCTGGTCGCCTTCGTTGTATATCCTTAGCTGGAAAGGGTGAGATTCAAAAGAATCTTATTAGTACACATATCACTCATGATATGCAGAATACTAAGCATGTAAAGCAAATCATCAAACAAAACAACTTACAAGAATGCAACAAACAAAGAGGGCCTAACTGGTCCCTTATCATAGACCCACAGCCCAAGGCATCTACCCCATACAACATGCACTTAAGGGCTTTCTGCCTCAAGCCTACCTAGCTCAAGACGCCTTAGGTAACTCCCGGTGCAACTTGTACTTACGGGTCTTATCGCCTAAGGACTAACTATCTTACACATGAATAGATGACAGGGAATACATACAGAGCAACATATATGATATAAGGGATAAAGTACTACCGTATAGCCTTTCCAAATTTGGTTCTTGTTCCTCGTCTCTTAGGCATCCCAAGCAAATGTCAAATCCTATAATTTATAATTCAAAAACGATAAGTTATTACTTGTTTCAATTTTTAATAACCCAAAACACTTAGGTTGGTTATCTTCAAGGTCAATGCATTAGGCCCAATATGTAGTTAATAGGCCTACACTAACTCCAAGTGCCTACCTTAACCTTTGGAAGTAAACTTTATTACCAAATGCAATTACTTTCTTATTTTCACACAATTACTAAAAGCTGGCATAATTTTCAACCAACTTTGAAAATTCATATTGTTTTCTAGAAAACTCTAATTAGGTTGGTTCAAAGTCCTATATGACTCTCATTAAGTTTATTTTAAGGAGAAAATGGCTCCCACATCCACCTAGACACGTACAGTTCCAAAATTCCCATTTACCCTTACTGCCATAAAATCTTTCTAGTTTTAATTGCCAAACTTTAAAAATTCATTACTCATAATATACTTATCCAAATGCCACAATTGACATATCAAAATAAAGCTTATCATGTGTACTATCATTATGGAAATTTTTATAGTCATTGGATATCATTTGTTCAATCAAAAACAAGCCACAAGCAAACTACCTCCTAGAAACTAAAATCTGGCAACACTATGACTGTAACCCCCTTCCCACCTGAGGCCGAGATTAAGTTCTTAAACCCATAATTAAGTTGTAATTAGAGACCATAATTCAAGTTGGGACTTATCAAAGAAATCTTTTGCCCAAAAATTGGATTTGCAAAAACTTTTATAAACTCAATTACAATGGTCTCCTATTCACATTTTAATACAATATGGCCTGAACAGGTAGATTCCATTTACAATTATCAGAGTGCAAATAAGTTCCCGACTCACTCGGGTTCCATACATAATAAAAGGGATTTACACAAGGCACAAAGCCTACAATTCATACCCTTTTACTTGGGGATTACACAAAACCTACTATATACAATTCCAAAATATACCATGATAACCATAAACTCCAAAATATACTCCTAAACAGGAGCTCTAACTACTCTTCGTCGCCCGCTTGCCTCTCGATCCTTCGGCCCTGTCTAAAAGGTTTAATTTTGGGAGAGTGAGATTCTAAAGAATCCCCGTAGTAACAAGTCAATCATATAATGTACAACAATAATGCATGTAATCAAATCATCATCCACACAAGCAACTACAACGGCAGTTGCAGCGGCAAGGGTTAGTATGACACATGTCATCCCTGACGATTGCTCACGCTGAATTGCTCACGTTGTATTGCATCACAACAATCAACACAGTATAATTCACCACAGCTGGGATCCATATAAAGCATATCATATTCACAAGCCACATAGGCAAGATACACATACACAGCCCACGGCTGGTTTTCACATACGCCGCCCCCACGGGTCGGATTCACAAAGATCCATGTCGATTACGACGGCAGTCCAACGGCCGACTAGAGATGACCACTGTCACTCCCTATACGGCTCACGCTAACCTGCTCGCGCCGTAATGGACCATGGCACACATTTCACAAGTTCAATGATAAGATATGCATACCAAGACATCATACAAGATATGAGAGAAAAGTCACTACCTGAGTTCTTCCGGGCGTGTCCTAGCGCCGGTCTCTCCCGAGGAAGGCAAATATCAAATCCTATTTTCACAATTAGGGACGAAGAGTTATTCTCTATTCCAAGGCTTAATCCACTTTATAATACTTAATTGGTTATCATTATTGCTCTTTTAGAGTCATTAAACACCCCTAACCAAACTCCTAAAGGGTAGGAAAAACTATCCCAAAGATCCCTTTTTGGAAGCACAAAAACTCAGATTTTACACTGCCTCACTCGAGCACAGATGGCCGTGCTCGAGCACAAATGTACGGACACTCGAGTGAAGATGGCCTCACTCGAGCACAGGTACGGATATCACTCGGGCACAAGAGAGAGTGAGAGCAGAAAGCACTTGCCCGAGAGCACAACACCTTCCAAGGAAACGGATTACTCGAGCACAAAATCCTCACTCGAGCACAAGTACGGAATTCACCTCAAGCACAAGGAAGTGAAGACAGAAAGCACGTACCCGAGAGCACAAGAGAAAGCACATCAGCCCAAATGGCTCACCGTGCTCGAGCACACACGGCTCACTCGAGCAGACAGCCCCCCTGCTCGCGAGTGAGAAGGCGCACTTGCGCACCTTACCCGCGAGTGACAACCTGCGAGCACGAGCTCACTCGAGCAGACACCCAGTGCTCGCGAGCATGCTTGCGAGTGTCAGAACACACTCTTGGCATCCACCAGCGAGTGAAAACCCGAGAGAAACCCTTCACTCTGAACTAACACCCTCACTCGAGCACAAAGCGATGCACTCGAGCATCAATCATAAAAACCCAGGTGCACTCGAAGCACAAAAGGGAAAACTCTCGCATCACTCGAGCACGATCATCCTGTGCTCGGGTGATATTCATCCTTCACTCGAGCACACCCCTGTCTGCTCGAGTGAATGCCTCAGATATCAGAGAACGCAGAAAGCAGAGGCACTCTCCTTAACCTTTGCCCAATTGATTCCTATGGACTCAAAACTTAACCCAAAGCCATTCCCACACAAAAACACCCAACAAACTCAATGGAATATTTAAAATGATCAAAATCCAACTCCATTATCATGTTTTGGATTGAATCAACACAATTCATCAATTTTCCCAAAATTACTAAACTTAACATTTCAACCTCCAATCAATCTATCTATCATAAACTCATTCCAAAACACCATTCTCATACCAAAAACATACCAAATGAACAGTGGCACTCATTTTTCATATTCAAGCCCAAATTTCCAGAATTTAGAAACTATTCCAAATGGTATGAAACATAGATAGATAGATTGGTTTTACTCACCTTAGCAACTTCTCCAAAGAGAGTTCTTGATTCTCCAACAATAAATTTTCGTGTGGGACAAATCACAACCAAATGACCAAACTACACACACCAAAATGAAGCCCATTACTCAAGGATCAACATTTGTGAATGGAGTTTGAGCAAAGGAAGGCATTTACTTACCCAAAGATCAAGCTTTCTTCTTTCCCTTGCCTTCAACAATGGTGGAATAGAGAGAGAAGAGAGAAATGAGAGAGGGAGCACGAGAGAGAGAAAGAGATGGAGAGGAGGAAGGCAAAAAGTGATTATTTGTCCTCATGTGATCATATCCAACCACTCCCACATTGCCACTTGTCAACATCTCATGCATTCCCACAATGAGCTCACCACATCACAATACATAGGATTCCGACCCACGGTCAAGGAATCACCACCATTGATCTTAAATACCACACATATGCACTAATATTTCCAATTTCCACTAATTATGACATTAACTAATATTGTCATAAAATACATAATAATCCCAATTAAATTCATAATTATCATTAATAATCATGATTATCCCTTAATCAAAAATTGGGATATTACAATTCTCCCCCCGTTCAATAAATTTCGCCCTCGAAATTTGTTACACATCATGGGGCATAAACTCAGGAAATCGTTTCCTCATGTCCGCTTCCGCCTCCCAAGTGGCTTCCCTTGGAGACATTCCCTTCCAGACCACCTTCACGAACGGTAAGCTTCGGTGCCTGAGCTTCCGCTCTTCTCGATCAATGATTCTCTCTGGCTCTACCGCATAAGTGAAGTTATCTTGCAATTCCACTTCTTCATACTCAATGACATGCTCAGGGTCTGGTTGGTACTTCTTGAGCTGCGAGACATGAAACACATCATGTAATCTACTCAAACTCGGGGGTAGGGCTATCCGATAGGCAACCGGTCCAATCCTTGTCAGAATCTCGAATGGACCAATGTATCTTGGACTTAGCTTCTTCCGCTTGATTGCTCTCCCGATGCCCGTGACCGGAGACACTCTCAAGAAAACATGATCCCCCACTTCAAACTCAAGAGGTCTTCTCCTCTTATCAGCATAGCTCTTCTGACGACTCTGTGCTGTAAGGAGCCTCTTCCTGATAACTCGGATCTGCTCAGCGGTTTGGTCAACAAGATCCGGCCCATACAACTTCCTCTCAGACAACTCTGACCAGCACAATGGTGACTGGCACTTCCTCCCATACAGTGCTTCATACGGAGCCATTTGAATGCTCGCATGGTAACTGTTGTTGTACGCAAACTCAGCCAATGGAAGATAGTAGTCCCACTTTCCTTTGAAGTCTAGGACACACGCTCTCAGCATATCTTCTAAAGTCTGGATAGTCCTCTCTGACTGTCCGTCTGTCTGAGGATGGTAAGCCGTGCTAAACCTCAATTGAGTACCCATAGCTTCGTGCAGAGCCTTCCAGAATCTCGAAGTAAACCGAGGATCTCTATCGGAGATTATATTCTTCGGTGTACCATGGAGTCTCACAATCTCTTTGATATAAATCTCAGCCAGCCTATCCGGAGAATAGCTAGCATTGATAGGTATGAAGTGCGCAGACTTCGTGAGTCGATCAACAATCACCCAAATCGCATCATAGTTCTTGATCTTGGGCAAACCCATCACTAGATCCATGGTCACACTCTCCCACTTCCATTCTGGAATTTCTGGATTTTGAAGCAATCCTGGCGGTCTCTGGTGCTCAATCTTCACCTTTTGACAGGTGAGACACCGCGCCACGTACTTCGTCACATCACTCTTCAACCCTGGCCACCAATACATAGACTTCAAATTGTGATACATCTTGGTCATACCGGGGTGAAGAGTATATTGACTCTTATGAGCCTCATCAAGAATTCTCAATCTCAACTCCGCCTTCAGTGGTACATAGGTTCTCTTCTGATAACGCACCAATCCACTTGGTGACAAGTCATAGTCTCGAGTCTCTCCTCGCTCAATCTTAGCTCGGATCGACTGGGCTAGCTCATCATGCATTTGAGCTTCTTCAATCTCAGTCCTCAGGTCATTCTCCCCTTGGACCACACCATAACTGGCACACAGGATTTCCTTCGAGATATTCAAATCCCGAAAATCCTCTATCAGTTTCCATTCCTGGATCATCATTGTTGCCACTAGCACCGCCTTCCGACTCAAAGCATCCGCGACGACATTAGCCTTACCCGGATGATATTTGATCTCCAGGTTATAGTCTTTCAGCAACTCCATCCACCGACGTTGTCTCATGTTCAATTCTTTCTGATCATACAAGTATTTGAGACTTTTGTGGTCGCAGTACAGTTCCACTGTCACACCATACAGGTAATGACGCCAAATTTTCAATGCAAACACAATTGCCGCCAGCTCCAGATCATGAGTGGGGTAGTTCATCTCATGCGGTTTCAGCTGTCGAGAGGCATAGGCCACCACACGTCCCTGCTGCATCAGGACACACCCTAACCCCTGCTTACTCGCATCACTATACACGACATAAGCCTCACTGGGATCAGGTATAATCAATACTGGTGCCGTAGTCAATCTCTCCTTCAGCTCAGTGAAACCCCGCTCACAACGTTCATCCCACAAAAACGGTTGATCCTTCCTCGTGAGCTTGGTCATCGGCAAGGCAATACGCGAGAAGTTCTGAATGAACCTCCGGTAATAACCAGCAAGACCCAGAAAGCTGCGAATCTCAGAAACAGTTTCTGGCCTTTTCCATTCAAGTACTGCTTCCACCTTACTGGGATCCACTGATACCCCGTCTCGAGAGATCACATGGCCAAGGAACTTCACTTCCGTAAGCCAAAACTCACATTTGCTCAGTTTGGCATAGAGTTGCTTTTCCCTTATAACACCTAGTACAATTCTCAAGTGTTGCTCATGATCCTCCCTACTCTTGGAATAGATCAAGATGTCGTCGATAAACACAACCACAAACTGGTCAAGGTACTGTCGGAAGATGCGATTCATATAATCCATGAATACCGCCGGTGCATTCGTCAAACCAAAGGGCATCACAAGGAACTCATAGTGCCCATATCTCGTTCTAAAAGCAGTCTTCGGAATGTCCGCTGCCTTCACACGCAGCTGATGGTATCCCGACCTTAGATCAATTTTGGAGAATACACACGAACCAGCTAATTGATCTAACAGGTCATCAATTCTTGGGAGTGGATACTTATTCTTAACAGTTACCTTGTTAAGTTCTCGATAATCGATACAAAGCCTCAAGCTTCCATCTTTCTTTTTCACAAATAACACCGGAGCTCCCCACGGCGATACACTGGGTCTGATGAATCCTTTCTCAAGCAATTCTTCAATTTGCTTCTTCAACTCCGCCATTTCATTCGGGGCCATACGATATGGGGCTTTCGATATCGAACCAGCTCCAGGTACAATCTCAATTGGAAATTCCACTTCCCTTTCCGGAGGCAATCCATTAAGATCGTCTGGAAATACCTCAGGGAATTCGTTTACCACTGGTATACTCTCTAGAGCTTCACTTGACTCTCCCTGAACAGAGAAGAACACCATATACCCTTGGCATCCCTTCTCAAGATATCTTTCTGCTTTAGCCGTTGAAAGTAAGTTCAAACTGGCATTTACATTGTTTTCCCGACGTACATTACGGAAGGTTATCTTCTTATTGCCACAATCAAGCAGCACATCATTTGCTCTTAACCAATCAAAACCCAAAATGACTTCTAGTTGTTGGAGTGGCAAGCAGATCAAATCAACTGTAGACTCCCAACCCTCAACAACTATTACACAATTTAAGCAGGCTTCGGCCGTCACAGCCTTGACACCCATCGGCGTCGACACAACCAAATCAAATGGTAATCTATGCACATGCAATCCCAGGCGCTTTACACAATCATAAGCAATAAAAGAGTGACTTGCACCCGAATCAAACAAAGTATCTAATTCATTATCACCGAGAAGAATTTTACCTTGGATCAATTCAGGCGACTTCCGGGCCTCCTCATGAGTCATGGCGAACACTCGACCCTGATTCCTGGGCCTTTGCTCTGCTGGCGGTCTTGGGCACTTAGTAGAGATGTGACCCACTTGCTTACAGTTGAAGCAAATCACCTCCCCAGCACAAGTTCTTCCCGGATGATACTTTCTGCACTGATTACACACCGGTCCTGCTGGAGGTCTCTGGTCACTACGACCCCCAGGTTGGTAGGGCTTCTTGTTACCACCCCCATATGAGGATCCTTGCCCCTTCCGCTTCTGGGAAGTGTTAGCCTTACTAGGCTCACTGCGACTGTCTTTACCCTTAGTTGGGTACCAATCCCTCAGATTGTTCTCAACAATCCTACACTGCTCCACCGCCTTGTTGAAGTCAGTAAATAGGTGAGAGGCTAATCTCTTCTTCAGTTCACGCCTCAAGCCCCTGATAAGCATATCAGAGCTCCACTCCTCATCATCCTTTTCCCGGAGATGCGTAGAATACCGAGATAGTCGGACAAAACGGGAAAGATACTCGTCAAAACTCTCTGTATCTCCCTGCTTGATAGCCAAGAACTCAGACTCTTTCTCTAACCTCACCGACTTGGGGAAGTATTTCTCATTAAACTTCTCTTGGAACAACTCCCAAGTCAATGGCACATTCCGGCTTCGAAGTGTCATGGCGATATTCCGCCACCACCGGTCGGCATCCCCCTCTAGCTTATACACGGCTAGTTTCGCCTTAACCTCCGTAGAACACTCGAGGACCTCAAAGATCTTCTCTAGACGAGTCAACCAGTCCTCAGCAACTTGGGGCTCAAACCTCCCTCTGAATACTGGAGGTAAATGCTTGCAAAATTCAGAGACCCAGTATTGTAAGCCTCTTCCCTCACGAACCAGTGCCCCTTGAGACTCTTGGTTAGGCACCGTGTGAGGTAGGGATTCATGGGACCGATTGGACCCCTCAGCCGTTTCCTCATGATGAGTCTCTTCTTGAGTCTCCTCACGAGTCGACTGGGCCCTTTCTTCATTACGCTTGGCCCTTTCCTCCTGGAGCTCTTCTCTTAGCTCACGGATCATATCTCTTTGCTCCCGCACGAGATCCATCATCTCTTGCATTGGGTCAGGAGGATTGTCATTCAACTCCTCCACATCTGGATCCCCTTGTCTGCCTCTAGGGCGAACCATGTTGTCCTTTACTCTACAATGATTCACCATATCAGTTTCAAAGCAAAGGTATACACATAATCCATAAGACTTAGATATATCTACAACTTAGCAGAGATATCCATGTGTATACACAACAAGCACTTATCAATCATTAAGTTACCCTAAACTCAAAGGATCAAGGTCAACTAAGGAGCTATCCTAGCAAATGCTCACCTTGCCAGGAACTACAGCTCTGATACCACAAATGTAACCCCCTTCCCACCTGAGGCCGAGATTAAGTTCTTAAACCCATAATTAAGTTGTAATTAGAGACCATAATTCAAGTTGGGACTTATCAAAGAAATCTTTTGCCCAAAAATTGGATTTGCAAAAACTTTTATAAACTCAATTACAATGGTCTCCTATTCACATTTTAATACAATATGGCCTGAACAGGTAGATTCCATTTACAATTATCAGAGTGCAAATAAGTTCCCGACTCACTCGGGTTCCATACATAATAAAAGGGATTTACACAAGGCACAAAGCCTACAATTCATACCCTTTTACTTGGGGATTACACAAAACCTACTATATACAATTCCAAAATATACCATGATAACCATAAACTCCAAAATATACTCCTAAACAGGAGCTCTAACTACTCTTCGTCGCCCGCTTGCCTCTCGATCCTTCGGCCCTGTCTAAAAGGTTTAATTTTGGGAGAGTGAGATTCTAAAGAATCCCCGTAGTAACAAGTCAATCATATAATGTACAACAATAATGCATGTAATCAAATCATCATCCACACAAGCAACTACAACGGCAGTTGCAGCGGCAAGGGTTAGTATGACACATGTCATCCCTGACGATTGCTCACGCTGAATTGCTCACGTTGTATTGCATCACAACAATCAACACAGTATAATTCACCACAGCTGGGATCCATATAAAGCATATCATATTCACAAGCCACATAGGCAAGATACACATACACAGCCCACGGCTGGTTTTCACATACGCCGCCCCCACGGGTCGGATTCACAAAGATCCATGTCGATTACGACGGCAGTCCAACGGCCGACTAGAGATGACCACTGTCACTCCCTATACGGCTCACGCTAACCTGCTCGCGCCGTAATGGACCATGGCACACATTTCACAAGTTCAATGATAAGATATGCATACCAAGACATCATACAAGATATGAGAGAAAAGTCACTACCTGAGTTCTTCCGGGCGTGTCCTAGCGCCGGTCTCTCCCGAGGAAGGCAAATATCAAATCCTATTTTCACAATTAGGGACGAAGAGTTATTCTCTATTCCAAGGCTTAATCCACTTTATAATACTTAATTGGTTATCATTATTGCTCTTTTAGAGTCATTAAACACCCCTAACCAAACTCCTAAAGGGTAGGAAAAACTATCCCAAAGATCCCTTTTTGGAAGCACAAAAACTCAGATTTTACACTGCCTCACTCGAGCACAGATGGCCGTGCTCGAGCACAAATGTACGGACACTCGAGTGAAGATGGCCTCACTCGAGCACAGGTACGGATATCACTCGGGCACAAGAGAGAGTGAGAGCAGAAAGCACTTGCCCGAGAGCACAACACCTTCCAAGGAAACGGATTACTCGAGCACAAAATCCTCACTCGAGCACAAGTACGGAATTCACCTCAAGCACAAGGAAGTGAAGACAGAAAGCACGTACCCGAGAGCACAAGAGAAAGCACATCAGCCCAAATGGCTCACCGTGCTCGAGCACACACGGCTCACTCGAGCAGACAGCCCCCCTGCTCGCGAGTGAGAAGGCGCACTTGCGCACCTTACCCGCGAGTGACAACCTGCGAGCACGAGCTCACTCGAGCAGACACCCAGTGCTCGCGAGCATGCTTGCGAGTGTCAGAACACACTCTTGGCATCCACCAGCGAGTGAAAACCCGAGAGAAACCCTTCACTCTGAACTAACACCCTCACTCGAGCACAAAGCGATGCACTCGAGCATCAATCATAAAAACCCAGGTGCACTCGAAGCACAAAAGGGAAAACTCTCGCATCACTCGAGCACGATCATCCTGTGCTCGGGTGATATTCATCCTTCACTCGAGCACACCCCTGTCTGCTCGAGTGAATGCCTCAGATATCAGAGAACGCAGAAAGCAGAGGCACTCTCCTTAACCTTTGCCCAATTGATTCCTATGGACTCAAAACTTAACCCAAAGCCATTCCCACACAAAAACACCCAACAAACTCAATGGAATATTTAAAATGATCAAAATCCAACTCCATTATCATGTTTTGGATTGAATCAACACAATTCATCAATTTTCCCAAAATTACTAAACTTAACATTTCAACCTCCAATCAATCTATCTATCATAAACTCATTCCAAAACACCATTCTCATACCAAAAACATACCAAATGAACAGTGGCACTCATTTTTCATATTCAAGCCCAAATTTCCAGAATTTAGAAACTATTCCAAATGGTATGAAACATAGATAGATAGATTGGTTTTACTCACCTTAGCAACTTCTCCAAAGAGAGTTCTTGATTCTCCAACAATAAATTTTCGTGTGGGACAAATCACAACCAAATGACCAAACTACACACACCAAAATGAAGCCCATTACTCAAGGATCAACATTTGTGAATGGAGTTTGAGCAAAGGAAGGCATTTACTTACCCAAAGATCAAGCTTTCTTCTTTCCCTTGCCTTCAACAATGGTGGAATAGAGAGAGAAGAGAGAAATGAGAGAGGGAGCACGAGAGAGAGAAAGAGATGGAGAGGAGGAAGGCAAAAAGTGATTATTTGTCCTCATGTGATCATATCCAACCACTCCCACATTGCCACTTGTCAACATCTCATGCATTCCCACAATGAGCTCACCACATCACAATACATAGGATTCCGACCCACGGTCAAGGAATCACCACCATTGATCTTAAATACCACACATATGCACTAATATTTCCAATTTCCACTAATTATGACATTAACTAATATTGTCATAAAATACATAATAATCCCAATTAAATTCATAATTATCATTAATAATCATGATTATCCCTTAATCAAAAATTGGGATATTACAATGACAACATCCCAACTTTTGGTTTTTCATTCCAATGCATTCAAGTTTATAACCAGGGGCTATTCCTACACCATTTTTCATATAGATCCATTAAAGGCCTCAAAAATGTCAAAATCAGACTCCTCCCTATGTTCAAGCTTTAGCCAAAACTCCCACTCAAAGTAACAAAAATCAAGTTTGCATTTTGACCTCTAAACTAGTCTTATATTATCATCAAACAAATGATTTCATCATATTCAAACTTAAACTAGCATTAGACCGTAAAAATCCCAATCGGCCAAAAATCAAGGAAGCCCCAAGAGTCCATGAAAACTCAATAAAACCACAAGACAATCGGTTCAAAATGAAGCTTAAGCTTACCTTAACATAATTCTACAATTGGTTCGGAATTCTGGAGGCACTCCAGCTAACTAAACAGAAGAAAAAAACATCTAATTAGAAAACTGAGACCACAGAAATGAAGCTCTCAGTGAGTAAAACAACTTTCTTGAAGAGCTTACCAGACGAAAATGATGATTTGAGTCGGAATTGGCTCTGGAACTCTAGGATTTTTACTATTCATACTCCTTCTCTCCTCTTCCAATTTCATATGTTTTTTGGCTATTTTTCCTTTCTTTTTCTTTAGCTAGGGAAATGTTTAATAAAGGGGAGGGATATGTTGGATTTTTGCCAAGTATCTTATACTTTAATCTTAAAGTACCATGTGTCAAGTAATACATTAATAAAGTAACATGTGTTCTCCTATCTCCTTTATGAGTCCTTGCATGTGTTAGGGGAAGGAGACGCCTGACAAATTCACCTGACTTTCAGTTTCAGTGTTTAGGAAAGTGAAGTACACGACCGGGCTGGAGAACGGTTGATTCCCCTGACTCAAAGGCAAGGTGGCACCTTCCCAGAGTGCCAACTCAAAAGTAAAAAAGCAAGTGTCATTATTAAGGACACTTGTCATCTTCTTAACAACCCAACACAAAAGGTAATTGGTACTTTGTCATGATGAGAGGACACTTGTCACTCTTTTGTGGAGCCACCACAAAAGTTGTGTCATGATTGCTTATTTTATTAAAGCTACTTAAACAAAGTTACTTTATCGGTGTTCCTGTGGGACTTTGCTCAAGTTTTACTTAGGATTATGGCACATATAGCGAGGCCTACCCATGGCATCCTATGCCCCTAAAATGGCACCATGCATCCTATGGCATCAATGAATTTCCTCTAACTACTTGCACTCGTAATCTGTAACACTAACTTCTTAACTTCGATAAATGACACCGTGTGTCTAGAAATCTCAAGAATAGCTCCATAAGTTTATATAAAAACTTTGGTATTTATTTCATTTAACTGATTACATATACAAACTCTAATTATTACAGAGTTCAGTATATTACACCATTAAAGTTTTTAAAACAAAAAAATTGGTAAAGAGATCCAAGGGGGCCACATCCCCCATTCATTTAGTATATATATGCATGTTAACACACATAGCACACATCCCTTGTCAAATTCATAAGTGAAAGAGTGAAGCATGTGGCACTGTGCTTTGGAATTTTCTTCCAGCAGCGAGCGTTCGCCATTTTCTTGTCTTGGGCAAGTTTTTGTGTTCATTTTAGCAAGTAAAATCACTTCTTTGCATAAAAGTATCTTCATGAATAATGTACTACTCAACTAACTCTTTCTAATTGATATATTTTGAGATGGTTGAGCAAATTTTTGGATTAGAGTTTAGAGTAAATGTTGAATTTTAACAACATATCACCATAGAATTATAGAGCTATTTTAATAGTCATGTTCTATGAAGTTAGATTTATTTATTGGTTGTCTTGAAGATTTAAAAATTAGATTTTTATTTAAAATGTTTAGGGTTTTTTGGGATATATGATATTTTCACTTATTAAAATTGAGTTAAATTATTTATTTCAGCTCGTTTGAGGTTTTATTGAAGTTTTGTGGTTTAATTTTAAGATTTAAGCTTGAAATTTGGGGGTTGGAATTTTATATTTTTTTAACTTTAGGATTTTTTTTAAAAGATATTTGGGAGTTGTCAATAATTTAATTGAATGATGTGAATTGTTAAAGAATATGGAAATTGAGTTAAAATAACTAATGGGATATTTGAAAATATTTCTCTACTTGGAGAGTACAAACTCTAACTATATAACTAAATATATTGTTGAAGTGTTTTGGTTACTACCCACATGCACATATACATAATTAAAGATAACAATTATTGATTATTAATTTGGAAACTATAAGTTAGTAATAAATTACCTCAAATAACTCAATAAGTTATTAATGTGTGGTTATATAATTGTGTAGATTGATAGTGAATGATTGGTATTGAGCACGTGACATTTTGTTTATGGTAATATCTCCTTCCTTGGCTAAAGATAACCACTTTTCACTTGTTATGTGTGTTGTATGTTGTTAGTGAGTATTTTGTGAAATGATTATTAGAATGAAAATGCGATATTGATATTGATTAGATATTTCAATGAGTATTTTAATAAAAATCACCTCGTGGAACCTTATGATTTGAATTGTGAAATATACAAAAATGAGTTGAGAAATGAGATATTATGAACATCTTGAGAAATTCTTATTGAGCTATTTATTGATAATTATTGTGTTGATTGGATTGGGATGAGATGGAGTAGTTCATTTTACCATATGGTATAGCCTCCATTGGTACACGATGGTTGTCTTTCTATTGTCCCACTAGTTTAATGACGGACTTTCCCACTGATTCAATAAGGGACTACCCCACTGGTTCAACGAGGAGCTTTCACACCCTACTGGTTCAACGACGAGTTGTCACACTGGTTCAATGAGGGGAAATTACCAATGGTCTAGCCATTTGCTCTATGGATTTTGGCTGATCCCATCACATGATAGGAGAGCTTTTTAAGTGGATAATGACATGGATAGTAACTTAGCTCATGGGTCTAGTTGGAGAAAATAAGATGGTTCGGTTGAATTGATGGGATGCAACTTGAAAATTGTGATATGGAAATTGTAATATGAGTATTGCAATATAGAAATTGTGATATGTGATTTGTGATTTAGAAATTTGTGATATGGAACTTGTGATATAGAAATTGGATTGATGGGAGGCAACTTGAATATTTTTATATTTGAAAAAGGGTGAGATTCAAACAAATCTCAGTAGTAACATACAATCGATTATATAAAATGCGAAAATTAAATATGCAATGCACCATATAATGTAAAATAAAAATCCATACTAGATCGTGTGTGTGCACAATACTCAGGGCCAAATGATTGTTTGGATCGCCTACTTATCCGTGTACCTCAGTTGGGTCCCAGACTACAGCTAGGTAATGTGCCCCAGGCACCGTGGTCATATCACATAATATAACAACATATAGCAAATTAACATTTATATAGTGTATAAGAGATAGAGTTACTACCTTAAACCCCTTTTGTTCAAAAACTGTTCCTTGAATTTCATTCCGATGGCTTGGGCTATCAAACCGATCCTAAAATTCCAAATGTACAAGAATTAGATTAATACCCATTCATATACTACTTCAGACTCTTCCAAAGTGTTTTTGTTGGTTATATTAGTCTAAAATTGCAAAATTACCAAAATGCCCCTAAGGACCCAGTCTAAGCCCCTTTTACCCAGTCCGACCGCATTGTTCTAGAAATTTTGACATGGGCTATTCCTACACAATTTTGTGTGTAGAATCCATTTTTGGCCTAGGTTTTCATAAAATCACTGCCAAATGACAGTTTTTCCCTTAGCAGCCCCTCTTTAGGGTTTTAGGGGTTCTTTTGTAATTTTACTTTCTATAGCTTAACTCACAAAGTGATCAACATCAACCCTACACAATTTTCCCTCTTGAACACAATGGAACCATCAGATTAATGAAATTCTAGCCCTAACCCCTATTTCAAGAGCTGGCCAAAACTTATACATAAAAAAAGGGAAAATGTGATTTTTGAAATCCAACACCCAAAGCTTGCTCCTTTTCACTCCTAACCACTTTTTAAACCATTTAAAACCTAATTAGACATGATTTCAGGAAATTTAGGCAGCATAACCCCTTAGGGTTTCCACTTTCCAAATTTACAAAATCAACAAACAATGTACAAACCAAGCCAAAACCAAAACAACAACAACAATATACTAAAGGATTTGAAGTTCTTGAAATTACCTTTGATTTCTTTACTTTATCTGTAACCCCCTCATGGTAATTATGTAACACCCCGATTTCCGATTAAGGACTAATGATAATTATTGAGATTAAGCCTGAGATTAGTGGACTGCTAAGCCCTGGTTTAGCAAGAGTCCAAATTGTGATTAAGAAATATGAAAATGAGTTGATGGTAATTCCAAGTGAATTTCCATAATCAGGGGCAAAACAGTAAAGTTACTGACCAGTTGATCGGTTACCGA
Organism: Inga leiocalycina; assembly: GCA_963242795.1. Classification (NCBI taxonomy): domain Eukaryota; kingdom Viridiplantae; phylum Streptophyta; class Magnoliopsida; order Fabales; family Fabaceae; genus Inga; species Inga leiocalycina. The sequence continues at coordinate 29,441,148 of OY725329.1, read as the reverse complement.
GGAGGAAACTCATTGGTAGTTCCAAGATCAATGGCTATGATTGATTTGTGTAATTGAGCAAGGGGCATAATCATGTGTATGTGTGTGCATGTGAGCCCATGAGAGTTGGAGTGAGATGGTGACAAGTGGCAAAGTGTGGACCCTTGGATTTGGGATAAGTGATGTGAGACACATCATCATCATCTCCATCTCCTCTTTTCTCTCTCTCGTGCTCTCTCTCTCTTTCTCTCTAGTGCGCATGGTTGAAGGAAGAAGAGAAAGGAAAAGCTTGGGAAAAGGTGAGTAAATGGTTTCCTTTGCTCAACTCCTTTTCATAAATGTTGATCATTGAGTTGAGAGCTTCAATTTGATGGTTGTAGCTTCTCCATTGGTGGTGATTTGAAGAATCACGAAAATATGAAGCTTGGAGAATCAAAGAGTGTCTTTGAGAAAGTGGATAAGGTATGTGAAACCAATCCTTCTATCTATGTTTCATTGCCAAATGATTAAGTTGGAAATTTTTGGAATTATTGCCCTAATTTCGAAAATATGGGTAATGGGTAGTTTGGCATGATATGGTTATAGAAATGGTATATTGGTATGAGTTTTGAATAGATAGAATGGATTTGGGAATGAAATGTGTGAGGTTGTTGATTTAGAGAATTGATGATTATGATGCCCTAGGCCAAAGCTTGTTAATGGAATGGGATTTTGGTAATTCTATTGATTCCATTGAATTCAATGAGTGATTTTGTGTGGGAGTAGCTTTGGTAGAGGTTTTGGGTCCATTTGGATCAATTGGGCAAGAGTTAGGAGAATGTGGTATGTTTGCTGCGTTTTCTGGAATCTGATAGACTCACTCGAGCAGACAGGGGTGTGCTCGAGTGAGGGATGAATGTTGCTCGAGTGATATGTGAGTTTTCCCTTGTTTTGCTACGAGTGCGCCTGGGTTTTCATGAACGCTGCTCGAGCACATCGCTTTATGCTCGAGTGAGCGAAGAACATGCTCGAGTGATCATGGTCTGCTCGAGTGATAGTGGGAGTCCAGAGTGAAAGGTTGCTTTCTGGTCTTCACTCGCGGGCAAGGTGCAAGAAGTGTGCCTTCTCACTCGTGGGTGGGGGGCATCTGCTCGAGTGAGCCGTGTGTGCTCGCGGGTGAGAGGTGTATGCTCGCGGGTGTGCTCGCGGGTGAGAGGTGTGTGCTCGCGGGTGAGAGTGGTGTGCTCGAGTGATCCAGTGCTTGGAGAGCGTTGGGTGCTCTCGGGTCCTCACTTCCTGGATTTCTCTCGCGGGTGCTCGAGTGAGGCTTTTGGCCTTGTGCTCGAGTGAGGATCTGTGCTCGAGTGAGCTTGTGCCTCAGGTGAGGGTTGTGCTCTCGGGCATGTGCTTTCTGTCTCACTTTCTCTTGTGCTCGGGTGTTGTCCGTACCAATGCTCGAGTGAGAGCATTTGTGCTCGAGTGATGTCCGTACTTGTGCTCAAGTGAGAGCTTCTGTGCTCGAGTGAGGCAGTGGAAAATATCAAGTTTGAGTGTTCAAAAGGGGATCTTTGGGGATAGTCTTCCAACCCTTTAGAGCTATGGATTGAGGTGTTTGAGGGCACTTAAAGGGCAATAATGATAACCAACTTGAATGTCTAAAAGTTAAGGAATTGGAAAAGGGATTAATCCTATGTCCTTGATCTTGGTTATAGGATTTGATGATTTCCATGATCGTGAGCAGCCGGAGCTGAAGCTTATGTGGAAAGAGTGTAGGAAACTTACCTCTCCTGCATGTATTGATAATTGTATTTGTGTATTGATGCTTGTTATTGCTTTGCGTGATTATGTGAGACATATGAGAATGATTGTAGCTCTGTTCTATTTATACTATGGCCATGAGTATGTTGTGTGAACATTGAGCATGCGGATATATCATTATGTGAGCATATGTTATTGTGATGCAAGCATGTCATGCATTAAATACTTATCTTGCATGCATATTGGTATTTGTTTTCCTACTGAGATTCCCCAGAATCTCACCCTCCCCTATCAACATTTTAGACAGGGAAGGAAGATTGAGGATGAAGCAAGCATCCAAGGACGAAAAGGACTCGTTTCTGGGTGAGAGTTTAGTAGTTGGTTATCAAGAAGTAATTGGGATTATGTATCTGATTGTATGGATCAGTAATTGAGAATGTATTCGGATAAGTTGTGTAATCCCTGTTATTTGAATTGTATGGGCTAATGTACCCTATGAGAATTGAGCGAAGATATGATTCCGGGATTGCCGGAAATTTATATTTCGTACTCTGATATTTGTATAAATGTAATTTATCTTCGCATAGTAATTATATTCGGAGTGTAAATATGAGACCGTGCTTTTAAAATGATTTTGAAATGTAATTGTAAAAACCCCGTCTGGTTGATGGGTTTATAAATGATGTTTTGTCTTATTGGTCTCTATTTCACGTTGATTGCGTAATCCGGATATTAATTACGGCAGGGGGTTACAAATTATATCTGGATTATGAAATTTAAGTGAAATAGAGACCAATAAAACAAAAATCACATTTATAATCACTCATCTCCAAGAGATGGTGTGTCCAAACAAAACTTTCAAAAACAGAATTCATCTGGTCTCACATTCACTTTCGAATACAATTACCTGTGCAGTTATATCATATGATAAAAATCAGAGTGCGTAACCAAAATCCTGATAACCCCAGGTTACTTATATATATATAATGGGTTTAAAGGTTTCCCAAAATGGGGATTACATATCCAAAATTGTTATATACATCTCATATACATACAGTAATTCCAAAAACCAACTACACAACCAACATCCAAAATGTAATATGTCCCTACTAGCCCTAACCACTTTTAGTTGGCCGCTTCCCTTTCGAGCCACTTACCCTGTCTGAAAATGTTAGTCATTTGGAAAGAGTAAGATTCTAAAGAATCCCAATAGTAATAAATCACTCATACAATATATAAACACAAAGCATGTAATATTATCATGTTCACCAGCATCATCAGCAACACAATGATCCATGGCTCGCGCCACAGACGACAGCACTCACGGCTGTATCATAATGCACTATGCTCGCTTTCACGGTAATCACAATGACAGCTTTCACTGCAAATACTATGCCCGCTTTAGCGGTAATCACTATGCCAGCTTTTGCTGTAATCACAATGCCCGCTTACGCGGTAATCACTATGCAGCAGCATCACAAAACACAAAATATTTCAAAGCACAACGTATCACAAAGCACAAAGCTCCACAATACACAAAGCTCTATAAATGCACAAAGCTCCATAATGTATCTCAATGCAGCAGCAGCAACACACAATGCATGATAAGCAAACATACAATACATTTACACAAAGTATAAGGGAGGAGTCACTACCTGTATCTTTCCTGACGTTCTTTGGCACAGTGGGCTCACGCGTCTGACAAATATCAAATCCTATACCAATTTAGAGACAATTGATTAATCTCTTTTCCAAATGCATATTTCCATAATACTCTAAGTTGGTTATCATTTAGGACTCTTTAGGTGGCTAATAGAGGCCTAAACATATGCCTAAAGGGTTCAGAGAAACTACATTAAAGACCCTCTTTTCGAAGGTAAAACACAGATTTTTGGCTGACTCACTCAAGTGAAGATGACCTCACTCGAGTAATGAAAGACTCGTGCCGGAGTGAGAACGGTTCTCACTCGCGAGTGTTTGACAGTCAGCAGCTACTTCGGCCAGAAAGTGCTCACATCACTCGTGCCAGAGAGCAACCCTAACCAAGAACTTACACCATCACTCGAGTGATCCCATGCTCACTCGAGTGATCACCAACATCACTTGCGGTGAAGGAAGTGAACTCAAGCCCCCTTCATGAGAACCCAAGCAAAACACACGCAGCACTTGGTGAGTTCCTCCCTCACTCGAGTTACGCTATTTGATTGCCAGATCGCAACAACTGATAGAATTTTCTAGATTGGTCAAAATCACATCCAATGGTTCCCAAACTCCCCACAAAGCTCATACTCAATCTAAATGACTTAGGGAACCCATTAGTTTCCCCCAAAACACCCAAATACCATTTTAACCACAATCTATGCCCTTGGGTCTCAATGACATACAACACCTAAATTTCATTCAATACTCTTCCAAACTTCAAAACAATATCAAATACCTAAAGAACCTCACAATGAACTAATCCAAACATCAATCACTATGAAATTCACACATTTCAAAATGACCATAAATCAGGGCAAATTTCCAGAATTGCTCAAACTTATCCAAAACTCATAACATATATATCAAAAAGCATCAAATGCTTACCTCTTCAATTTGCTAAATCCAGAATCTTGATTCTCCAACTTTCAATTTTGTCCAACACTCAAATCACTACCTTTCAAGATTCTGAAATTACCACAATGGGGCTCTTAACACTATGGACAAATTTAGTGAAGAGTGTTTGAGCAAAGGAGAACCATTACTCACCAAAGATCAAGCTTTTCTTTTCCTCTTCCCTTGCTTCAAGGTCACTGCAAATGGGAGAAAAAGGAGAGAGAAATGGTGATGTGATGAAAATAATGATGATGATGATGATGATGTTTCTCTTCCTTGTGCCCATACTCCATCGAAAAAGAGAGAGAAAGGAGAGAGAAAAGTGGATTTTTATCCCTTGTGCCACATCCAATAGTCCACACTATGCCACATGTCAACATCTTCTTCCTTCCACCATGAGCTCATCTAGACGCAAAGCATAGGATTCCGACCTATGATCAATAAATCTCAACCATTGATTTCTAATCACCAAATACACCTATATCAAATTTACACCACATTTCTATAAAAGTGTTTAATTACACTAATTACAATCATCATCAGAGTCATTAGCCCTTAATCCCAAATTGGGTCATTAAAATTCTCCCCCTGTCAAATAAATTTTGTCCTCGAAATTTGTCAAACCACTTGAGCCATGAACTCCGGATATCACCTTTGCATATCCTCTTCCACTGCCTTGGTTGCTTCTTTCTGTGACATTCCCTTCTAGATCACTTTCACATAAGGAATACTTCGGTGTCTGAGCCGTCGTTTCTCTCGATCAATAATATGTTCTGGCTCCACCGCATACGTGAAGTATCTTGCAACTCCACTTCCTCGTACTCAACAATATGAGACGGATCCGGTTGGTACTTCTTCAATTAGGAAACATGGAACACATCATGAAGTCAGCTCAAGTTTGGGGCTAGGGCTACTCGATATGCAACAGGCCCAATCCTTCCAAGGACCTCAAAAGGACCTATATACCTTGGGCTCAACTTCTTTCTCTTGATAGCTCGCCCAATACCGGTGACAGGAGATATTCTCAGAAACACATGGTCACCAACCTCAAACTCTAGAGGCCTTCTCCTCTTGTTAGCGTTACTTTTCTGCCAACTCTGCGTTGCAAGAAGCCTCTTACGAATGATTCAAATCTAGGCTGTGGTTTGATTAACAAGATCCGGCCCATAGAGCTTCCTCTTGGATAACTCATTCCAACACAATGGCAATTGGCATCATCTTCCATACAACACTTTATACGACACCATATGAATGCTCGCATGATAACTATTGTTGTAGGTAAACTCCGTAAGAGAAAGAAAACAATCCCAACTCCCTTTAAAGTCGAGAACACATGCCCGTAACATATCCTCTAGGGTCTTAATAGTCCTCTTTGACTGTCCGTCTGTCTGAGGATGATAGGCTATACTGAATCTCAACAGAGTACCCAGTGCCTCATGTAATGCCCTCCAAACTCTAGAAGTGAAACGGGGATCTCGGTCGGAGATGATATTCTTCGGTATGCCATGGAGCTTTACAATTTCACGAATATAAATCTCTGCTAGCTTATCCGGAGAGTAACTAGCATTGATCGGTAAGAAGTGCACCAACTTTGTTAACCGGTCCATAATGACCCAGATCGCTTCATAATTCTTGATCTTGGGCAATCCCACAACAAGATCCATGGTCACACTTTCCTATTTCCATTCTGGAATTTCAGGACTTTGCAAAAAACCAGGCGGTCTCTCGTGCTCAATCTTTACCTTTAGGCATGTAAGACACCTCGCCACATATTTTGTCACATCACTCTTCATTCTCAGCCACCAATACACAGATTTTAAATTATGGTACATCTTGGTCATACCAGGATGAAGAGTATACCGACTCTTATACACCTCATCTAAGATCTTCTGCCTCAATTCCGCCTTAAGCAGAACACAAATCCTTTTCTGATAATGAACTAGTCTACTAGGCGACAAATCATAGCCCTAAGCTTCTCCCCGCTCAATTCTAGCTAGATTATGTTGTATCCAGTCATCTTGCCTCTGAGCCTCTTCAATCTCAACTCTCAAGTCACTTTCCCCTTGGGAAACAGTATAGTTGGCACAGATGATCTGGTTCGATAAATTCATATCTTAAAAATCAGCAATCAACTTCTCTTCTTGTATAATCATAGATGCCACAAACACAGTCTTTCGACTAAGAGCATCAGCAATTACATTTACCTTACCCGGGTGATATTTGATTTCCAGGTTGTAGTCCTTAAGCAACTCTATCCAGTGTTGTTGTCTCATATTTAATTCTTTTTTATCATAGAGATACTTGAGACTCTTGTGGTCGTAGTACAGTTCCACAATCACACTGTACAGGTAATGACGCCAAATCTTCAATGCAGACACAATGGCCGCAAGCTCCAAATCATGAGTGGGATAGTTCAATTCATGAGGTTTGAGCTGTCGAGAGGTGTAGGCCACCACACGTTCCTGCTGCATAAGAACACACCCTAATCCCTGCCCACTGGCATCACTATACACAACGTATGTCAAACTGGGATCAGGTAAAATCAACACAGGTGCCGTAGTCAACTTCTGTTTTAGCTCCACAAAGCAATTTTCACAATGTTCATCCCACACAAACGGATAATCTTTTCTCATGAGCTTGGTCATCGGCAACGCAATACGGGAGAAATTCTGAATGAATCTCCGATAATAGCCAGCAAGACCCAGAAAACTACATACCTCTGTAATAGTTTCTGGCCTTTTCCAGTCCAGTACTACTTCCACTTTACTGGGATCCACAGACACCCCTTCTTGTGAGATAACATGGCCTAGAAATCTCACTTCTGATAGCCAAAACTCACACTTACTCAATTTGGCATAAAGCTGCTTCTCACGTAATGTATTCAACACAATTCTCAAATGATGCTCATGCTCTTCTCTACTCTTAGAGTATATCAAAATATCATCTATGAATACCATAACGAACTGATCTGGTATTGTCAGAAACATGGTTCATGTAATCCATGAAAACCGCAGGCGCATTGGTAGACCAAATGGCATCACTAAGAATTCATAATGACCATACCTAGTCCAAAAAGCAGTCTTCGGAACATCTTCCGTTTTCACTCGCAGCTGATAATACCCCGACCTTATATCAATTTTCGAAAATACACACGAATCGGATAGTTGATCTAACAGGTTATCGATTCTTGGGAGAAGGTACTTATTCTTGACGATAATCTTATTCAACTCTTTATAGTCGATACAAAAATGAAGACTCCTATCTTTCTTTTTCACAAAAAAAACTGGAGCTCCCTAAGACTACACACTAGGTCTAATGAACCCTTTTTAAAGCAAATCTTCAATATGCTTCTTCAGTTATGCCATTTCATTTAGGGCCATACGATATAGGGCTTTAGATATAAAACCAGCTCCAGGCACAATGTCAATCAAAAATTGAACTTCCCTCTTCGGAGGTAATCCACTTAAGTCATCCGGAAATACCTCAAGGAATTCATTCACTATGGGTATACTATTCAAAGTTTCACTGGTTTCTCCCTGTACAGAAAAGAAAACCATATATCCCTGACAACCCTTTTGTAAATATTTCTCAGCCTTAGATGTTGAAAGCAAATTTAAGATGACATGCTTGCCCTCAATGCTTTGAGAAACAGGATATACTATCCTTTTGTTCCCACAATCTAATAACACATTATTCGCTGTCAACCAATCAAAACCCAAAATGACTTCCAACTAGCAGAGCGGTAAACAAATCAAATCTACCACAGATTTATGACCCTCAACGGTTACAACACAATTTAAACAGGATTCTATAGTTACAGCCTTCACACCCATCGGTGTTGACACAATCAAATCGAATGGTAACTTATACATATTCATACCCAGGCGCTTCACACAATCATTTGCAATAAAGGAGTGACTTGCACCTGAGTCAAACAATGCTTGTAATACATATCCATTAAGAAGAACTGTACCTTATATCAGCTCTGGGGATTTTCGGGCTTCCTCATGAGTCATAGCAAATACTCAGCCCTGAGTCCTCGGTCTCTACTCTGGTTGTGGCTGTCCACACTCAACGCATCTATGCCCTACTTGCTTACATTTGAAACAAATCACCCGACCATCGCAAGTCTTGCCATGATGAGGCCTATTACACCATAGACATGTCCATACAAAAGGAGCTCTCTGCTGATCTTGTCTCCTAAACTGATAAGGCTTCTTACTACCACCTCTGAATGAAGAGGATGATCCCGAGCCCTTTCGTTTTTGAGAAGCATTGCCCTTACTGGGCTCACTATGACCACCAGCAATCTTAGCCGAATATAACTCTCTCATATTGCTCTTTGTAATCTGACATTCCTCAACTGCCTTGTTGAACTCAGAAAACTGATGGGTGGCTATTCTCTTCCTCATATCACGCCTCAAGCCCCGCATAAGCAAGTCCGAGCTCCTAGTCATCCATCTTCCGTAAATAAGATGAATACTGAGATAAACGGATGAAACGGGACAGGTACTCATCAAACGACTCCGTGTCCCCTTGCTTGATATTCAGGAACTCGGTCTCTTTCTCAAGCCTCACCGAGTTGGGAAAATATTTCTCGTTGAAATGTTGCTGGAACACATCCCAATTCAATGGTATGTTCTTGCTCCGTAAAGACAAGGCAATATTCTTCCACCAACGATCTATATCTCCCTCGAGTTTATACACAGCTAATCGAGCCTTCACCTCTGAGGGACATTCAAGAACCTCAAAAATCTTCTTAAGACGATTTAGCCAATCTTCCACAACCTGAGGATCAAATTTCCCTTTAAATGTGGGAGGTAGGTGCTTACAGAATCTAGAGACCCAAAATTGAAGATCTCTTTCCTCCCTATCTGGAACTCCATATGATTCTTGGTTTGGTTTAGCATGAGGAGGTTATTCAAGTGGCCGTGCTGACCCTTCAGTCGTTTCTTCTCTATGCGTCCCCTCTTGAGTCTCCTCTTGGGTTTCCTCCCGAGTAAACTGACCTCGACCTTCATTATTCTTTGTTTTCTCAGCTCTGAGCTCTTCTCTAAGCTCAGCTATCATATCCCGTTGATCCCGAATTAACTCCATCATCTCTTGCAACGGGTCCGGTGGATTCTCATTAACAACCTCCACCTCGGGATTTACTTGTTGTACTTTGGGGCGACCTTTCGTTGTTCTTTTCATTCTACAAAAAACTCACTCCATTAATCCAACAATTATGGTATACACATAATTTCACAAAGCATATATATTCACATGACCAGAATAGATATATCTATACGATGATTATTCACAGATGATTTCCTATCGCTAAGACCACACTATGGGAGCTATCCTAGCAAACTATACCCTTACCAGGAACTGCAGCTTTGATACCAAATATGTAACCCCCTCACGTTAATTATATTCGGATTATAAAATTTAAGTGAAATAGAGACCAATAAGACAAAAATCACATTTATAATCACTCATCTCCAAGAGATGGGGTGTCCAAACAAAACGTTCAAAAACAGAATTCATCTGGTCTCACATTCACTTTCGAATACAATTACCTATGCAGTTATATCACATGATAAATATCAGAGTGCGTAACCAAAATCCCGGCAACCCGGGTTACTTATATATATAGAATAGGTCTAAAGGTTTCCCAAAATGGGGATTACATATCCAAAATTGTTATATACATCTTATATACATACAGTAATCCCAAAAACCAACTAGACAACCAACATCCAAAAAGTAATATGTCCCTACTAGCCCTAACCACTCCTAGTTGGCCGCTTCCCTTTCGAGCAACTTACCCTGTCTGAAAATGTTAGTCATTTGGAAAGAGTGAGATTCTAAAGAATCCCAGTAGTAACAAATTACTCATACAATATATAAACACAAAGCATGTAATGTTATCATGTTCACCAGCATCATCAGCAACATAATGATCCATGGCTCGCGCCACAGATGACAGCACTAACGGTTGTATCACAATACACTATGCCCGCTTTCACGATAATCACAATGACAGCTTTCGCTGCAAACACTATGCCCACTTTCACGGTAATCACTATGCCAGCTTTCGTTGTAATCACAATGCCCGCTTACGCAGTAATCACTCACGGCTGTATCACAATACACTATGCCCGCTTTTGTGGTAATCACAATAACAACTTTCACTACAAACACTATGCCTGCTTTCATGGTAATCAGTATGCCAGCTTTCGCTGTAATCATAATGCCCACTTATGTGGTAATCACTATGCAGCAGCATCACAAAACATAAAGTATCTCAATGCACAACTTATCACAAAGCACAAAGCTCCATAATGCACAAAGTACCATAAGGCACAACACTCCACAATGCATAAAGCTCTGCAATGTATCTCAATACAGCAGCAGCAACACACAATGCATGATACACAAACATACAATACATTTACACAAGTATAAGAGAGGAGTCACTACCTGTATCTTTCTTAATATTCTTTGGCACAATGGGCTCACGCGTCTGACAGATATCAAATCCTATACCAATTTAGGGACAATTGATTAATCACTTTTCCAAATGCATATTTCCATAATACTTTAAGTTGGTTATCATTTAGGACTCTTTAAGTGGCTAATAGAGGCCTAAACATATGCCTAAAGGGTTGGGAGAAACTACCCTGAAGACCCCTTTTTCGAAGGCAAAACACATATTTTTTGCTGACTCACTCGAGTAAAGATGACCTCACTCGAGTGATGAAAGACTCGTGCCCGAGTGAGAACGGCTCGCACTCGTGAGTGTTTGACAGTGAGCAGCTACTTCGGCCAGAAAGTGCTCACATCACTCGAGCATAAGGCTTTGCACTCGGGAGATGACTCTAAATCCACTTGAGTCCCCAAAAGTGCAACACAAAGAGTGACAACCTGAGAGCACATACAACATCAGAGGGAAAAGCTCACTCGAGCATACCCCCCAATGCTCGGGTGAGAAGGTTTCACTTGTGAGTGTCAGAACACACTCTTGAACATCAACTAGTGAGTGACAACCCAAGAGCAACCCTAACCAAGAACTTACACCATCACTCGAGTGATCCCATGCTCACTCGAGTGATCACCAACATCACTCGCAGTGAAGGAAGTGAACTCGAGCCCCCTTCATGAGAACCCAGGCAAAACACAACGCAGAAAGGAAAAACACACGCAGCACTCGGGTGAGTTCCTCCCTCACTCGAGTGAAGCTATCAGATTGCCAGATCACAGCAACTGATAGAATTTTCTAGATTGGTCAAAATTACATCCAATGGTTCCCAAACTCCCCACAAAGCTCATACTCACTCGAAATGACTTAGGGAACCCATTGGTAACCTCCAAAACACCCAAATACCATTTTAACCATAATCTATACCCTTGGGTCTCACTAACACACAACACCCAAATTTCATTCAATACTCTTCCAAACTTTAAAACCATATCAAATACCCAAAGAACCTCACAATGAACTAATCCAAACTTCAATCACTATGAAATTCACACATTTCAAAATGACCATAAATCAGGGCAAATTTCCAGAATTTCTCAAACTTATCCAAAACTCATAACATATATATTAAAAAGCATCAAATGCTTACCTCTTCAATTTGCTAAATCCAGAATCTTGATTCTCTAACTTTCAATTTTGTCCAACACTCAAATCACCACCTTTCAAGATTCTGAAATTACCACAATGGGGCTCTTAACACTATGAAAAAATTTAGTGAAGAGTGTTTGAGCAAAGGAGAACCATTACTCACCAAAGATCAAGCTTTTCTTTTCCTCTTCCCTTACTTCAAGGTTGCCGAAAATAGGAGAAAAAGGAGAGAGAAATGGTGAGGTGATGAAAATAATGATGATGATGGTATTTCTCTTCCCTTGTGCCCATACTCCACCAAAAAAGAGAGATAATGGAGAGAGAAAAGTGGATTTTTGTCCCTTGTGCCACATCCAATAGTCCACACTATGCCACATGTCAACATCTTCTTCCTTCAACCATAAGCTCAGCTAGACACAAAGTATAGGATTCTGACCCATGATCAAAAAATCTCAACCATTGATTTCTAATCACCAAATACACCTATATCAAATTTACACCACATTTCTACAAAAGTGTTTAATTACACTAATTACAATCAACATCAGAGTCATTAGCCCTTAATCCCAAATTGGGTCATTACTTTATCTCTCTAAAACCATTCGCCCTCTCTCTCCTTAACCTTGAGATTTTGCCTGACTACACATGGTTTCCATGGAGATCAAGATATTAGAAGAGAGATTACACAAGTCAGGAAGCTTAATCTCTTAGAAACACAAAGCTTACCTTTGATTTTGCTCCTCCTCTCTAGTTTCTCTATTTCTCCAAGCTTTTCTCTCTCTCTTTCTTTGAGTGTTTAGGCATGAAAGTGGAGAGAAAAAGATAAAGAGAGTGCTTAATAAAATATCTCTACATACCCTTAATTAATTTTATCGTTAAATTGGATTTATGACATAAGTATATGTACTTGACCTTATCTCTTGATAACTTTGTGTCATAATCTCCCATTGCAATTGAACCAAGTTTTCTTCATTTCCCTTGGCCCAATAAAAAACGTCCCAAGCCCCTTCATAATCCCCCTTTGGGCTTCATCCCATTAGTTTAACCATATGAACAAGTTTATGATATTTTAATCTAATTACACATGTACCCAAAGTTTAACAATTATAATTTAATCATTTGGCTTAAGATGATGCCACTTGGCATGATTAATACCCAAGCAAATATCCACCAATAAGGGAAAATAGAGCCTTTACTTTATTCTACAATTTACAAAAATTGCCATTACATTTTTTTCTAAATTCGCAATAGTTGGCAATTCTAGCAGATATTCTGTCAAAACTTTGAAAAATCATAACTTTATTTGTAGAAATCAAATTGGAGTGATTCTAAAGGCTATTAAACCCTTATTAAGTCTAGTTTAAAGGACAAATATAGCCTTTAACCAAATGAAAGCTTAACATTCCCAGAATCTAAATCTTTGGACGATGTCCCAAAAATTGGTCAATTTCACTGGGTAAATTTCCAAATAATTCATATGACCTATCAAATTAAAGCTTATGATGTCTACTTCCATCTTGTAAAATTTCATAATTTATGGACATCATTTTCCTATTTAAAATGTCACACAATAAGACTACTACACAGGGAAAACCCACTAGCAGCAAATACAATTGTTTACACTTTGTGTTTTAAACCTACTCATGTTGTATGTGACAACCAGTTGTAGTATTTAGCCTTTTATGTACATCACCATTCATTATTTTAACCTATTAAATATCACATTACATAAAGGGAATATTGGTGATAAAAATTAGGGTGTTACACTTGTAGTGGAAAGATGACCCAAAGTGGAACTCCCATTAAATGATTAAAGGGTTAAGTCTGATTTGAATATGTGTATGCTCATGTAGCCCTACAAGAGTTTTAAGGATACATACATTGATCTGAGGGTAGATGCACACATAAACTATGAGATAGATTTTGGGTTTAGCTCTAGGAGTTTAGCGAGCTTAGGTAAGAAGGGCCAAAGCCAAAAGAATGTAGCTCGATAGGGATACTTCCAAAGGAAGCAGATAAGAGAAGTCATGCTAGAAAAAACCAACAGTCTCACTGTGAATTAGTTATATCTACCCCAAGTTTCACCGATCCTTATCCTAAGTATGGAATGGCTTATATTGGCCAGCAGCATTATCGATGCCACAAGTTTGTCCATATTGCACGTCATTGTCATGAGAAGCAGAAGTAACAGACCACTCAAGGTAGTCATCCCACTATTCCTGGCTGAGTGTATACAATGACTCAGAAGAAGGCTAGAGTATACTCTAATATGATCGAACGAGGTGTTTTATTGATCGTACATGCTTACGTGGGTCTTTCTCTTCAATTTGAAAACCAAGACTTTATTGTTAAGTTGGTATGTTTGTTGTTTAAAGACATTGGTGTCATTTTCTGTATGGATTAACTAGTGAAAAATGTTGTCATGCTTTATTGTAAGAGGAAAGTGGCAACCGATACAATGAATGTGATGTCAGTGAAAGCTCCTTTAAGCCCTATGTGGTTATCGGCTACTCAAGTGGAAACGTGTATGCAAAAGGGGTTGTTAGGCTTACACTATTTTCTTTTCTGTGAATATGGATAAAGAAGTGGGAGTTGATCATATTGATATAGTAAGAGAATATTCATAGGCATTTCATGATAAGGTATTTGTATTACCTCTTGAAAGGAAAGTAGAGTTCTCTATAGATTTAGTGTCTAGCATGACAATGGTCTCTAAGGGTGTGTTTGGTTTGAGGGGAGGGGAGGGGAGGGGAGGAGAGGGAGGGGAAGGGGAGTCAATTACCTTTTTATGTTAAAGGTATTTAAATTTTGGGCGGGAACCCAAAATTTAAAAGGAATGAAAGGGTAAATTTTGAACGAGAATCCAAAATTTAAAAGAATGAGAGGGTAAATTTTGAGTTTCTCCTATTCAAAATTGTAATTTACTCCCCTTTCCCCTCCTTCCCCACCACTCAAACCAAACACACCCTAAGGCTTTGTATCAAATGTTTCTATCAAAGTTGGTAGAGTTAAAAAAGCGAACATAATGGTCACTTGAAAAGGGATTCATTCAAGCTCGTGTGTATCTATGAGGATCTCCAATACTCTTTGTGAAGAAGAAAGATGGAAGTATGAGATTTTGCATTGATTATCGGCAATTAAATAAGGTAACCATCAATAACAAGTACCTATTGCAGAGAATTGATGATTTGCTAGATTAGTTGGTTAGATCATCGTTGTTCTCTAAGATTGATTTATGACTGAGGTATCATCAATTAAGAGTATGAGTAGAGAATATCTCTAAGATTGCATTTTGGAAGAGATATGAGCATTACGAGTTACTAGTTATGCATTTTGGACTGAATAATGCTCCAGTTATCTTTATAGATTACATTGATAGAATCTTTTTGCCATACTTAGATTATTTCATTGTGGTGTTTATGGATGATATCTTGATCTACTCCAAGAATGAGGCAGAGCATAGAGAACATCTTCATATCGCACTGTGGGTGTTGAGGGATTACTACTTGTATGCCAATCTATCAAAGTGTGAATTCTAGCTTAAGGAGATGGAGTTCTTAGGCCATGTAGTATCAGTAAAGGGAATGGTTGTTGATCCAAATAAAGTAGATGTCGTGTTATGATAGGAATCCTCAAAGTTTGAGAATAAAGTGACAAGCTCTATTAGGTTAGCTGGGTATTATCAAAGTTTTATCTAAGGGTTCTCTAATATCGTGATGCCTTGATTAAGTTGATCAGGAAGGACCAACTATTCCTTTAAAGTGATAAATGTGAGGTAGCATTTTAATAGTTAAAGAATGAATTGACCATTGCTTTAGTGATCACGTTGATCGACCCTAACCGTCTGTGTCTTATGCATGGATGCATCATTAAAGGGTTTGGAATGTGTTCTGATAAATAAGGCATGGTGATAGCTTATAATTCAAGACAGTTGAGGCCTTATAAGGAGAATTACCCTACTCACTACCTTGAGTTGACAATTGTGGTATTTGCCTTGACAATTTGGAGGCATTACTTGTATGGGTCTCAATTTGAAGTATTCATCGACTATAAGAGCTTGAAGTACTTGATGGATTAGAAAGAGTTTAATAACAAACAATGAAGCTGGATGAAATTTCTAAATGATTATAATTTTGAGTTGAAGTACCATTCAGGAAAAGCAAATGTGGCTTCTTATGCTTTTAGTCAAAATTTAGTACATTTGTTTTGCACAAGTTTAGAGGAGCAGAGCTAGTAGGCGGATTGAGAGAGATCCATGTAACCCCAAATTTTAAGAGAAGGCTGCTTTAAATGCAACACTTGGTGAATATGGATTCTATCAAGACTAGAGAATTAACCAGATAAAGGATAATCGTTTAGGCAAAATTTAGGAAGAGTTAGAGCATAGATCAGATTATGATATTAGGGATACAAATATCTTGAGATACAAGAAGAGAATTTGTGTTCCTAATGACAATGAGATCAAGAAAACCACTTTGGAAAAGGCTCATTGGAGCAAGTATGTCACATATCCAGGAACCACAAAAATGTATAATGGCTTGAAGCGATAATACTGGTAGCCGAAGATGACAAGAGATGTAATGAACTTTGTGGTATAGTTTCTGACGTGTCAAAAATTTTAAATTGAGTAGAAAACACTAGGATTGTTTTAGAGTATAGAAGTTCTGCATGGAAATGGAACAACATTTTGATGGACTTTGGTGCGAACCCACAAGGGAAGATCCCATGAACCCACAACCAATTCTGAAATATGCACACCCCAAGAAAGCTAAGCACAGATCGACGATCCACTTGAACCCTTGAACACGAAAGAACAAGGACCCGAAGTGTTGGAAAATGCCACAAGGTTGATCAAGCCTTGATAAGTTTGTAATTTCTAAAAAGAACCCTAGAGAGAATCCACTCTCAAGAAACAAAGTGTAGAAGTGCAACTTTCATTTATGATTCAAATCTGAATTGTGTCTTACAAATGAAGAAGCACAAAGTATTTATAGGGAAATATGACCTAATTGTAGTAGGTGCAAATCTGAACATAGAAAATACAAAGTCTAATACCATGTGCTAGGAAACCTAAAAGTCTAATACATGAACACAAAATTCTAATACAATCTAGAAGAAAGTTGAAAAATCAAATACATCATGCAAAAGAAAACAAAAGTCAAATCTGCCACCAACTCCTTGTTGATTTTCGCACACCTAACTTCAAGAAAATGTAGTCAGCAAATTAAGGCTCAAAATGTGCTTATTTAGGCCCAAATAAGCCTCCCATGTGTAGTACTTGGTCCAAGTTCTTTAGTTTCAAGTTTGTAAGCCCAAAACTTGATCAATATCTCCATTTGCAGCCCATATGAAGTTAGTAACGTTTTCAGCATTTTTGTCCATTTTTGATCCAATTACTACTTGCTTTGTCCAAGTACCTTGCACTAGCCCATTTAATGCTTCCTTGATTTGTTTGGCTCTTGCTCTTGTGATTGGTCCACTTGGTATTTGCAAAGGATCGCTTGAATTTGACACAACTTTCTGGATCGCATCAGACTTTATCATAGGATTTCCTTCTACCAAGTCTAATCATGCACCCATTTGGGTAATTGTGGACCAATTGACAAAGTAGCCTATTTTCTACCGATTAGAGTGAATTATATGCTTAAGAGGCTACTTGGGTCATATGCGGATAAAATGGTGGGATTATATAGGGATTATGTGTATGAATGTATGAAATTGAAGTTTAATGCAACTTATTATCCCTAGACCAATGGTCAAACTAAGAAAGATATATAGACCTTGGAGGGAGGGTAAATTGTCCCTCACATTAGTAGAGAGATATTACTGGGCCCCTTGATGAGTAAGTCTGAGAAATATATGGACATACTACGATGGAAAGGAGTTTCGATTTCTATTATTAGACTACTAAGGAATCGAGAAAGTAATAGTCAGGAATAAGAGAATGAAATTATTCATGCCTCATACTTGACTGATATATCATGTGACAAAAGGGACGTGACATAGTTGCATGACAGGTTGCATCGTGTTATTGATCATTGTTTACAATTTTTTCAATGAGTTCCCAAGCTTCTGCAGGTGTGAGTAATTGAATTGTACCCTTAGCTGAGGAATCCAAATACTTTCGATCTTGAGGTAATAAACCACTGTGGAAATAAAGTTATAATCTTGCGTCTGGTATTTGGTGGTTTAGGCACTTAGAAAGAAGCTCCTGAAATCTGATCCAGTATTCAGAAAAAGTCTCTTGTACAGCTTGTTTTGCTCTAAAAATATCCTTTGTCAATGAGGTAATCTTAGAAGCAGGGAAATATTTTACAAGAAATGCTTCTTGCAGATTAGACCTGTGGTTAAGCAGAAACATAATGATGGGATAGTATCATGAACCACTCTTTAGCCCTACCTTCCAATGTAAAATGGAAGACTTGTTGAAGCACTTCATCCATATCTACACCTACTGGTTTCATAGAAGAACAGACTAGACTCAATTCCCTGAGATGCTTTTGAGGATCCTCTCCTATTAGACCAGTAAATCTGGGTAACCTGCTCAGCAAATGATTTTTCAATTCAAAGTTAATGTTAAATTCATGATACACTCGGGAGGGGTCCACATTTTCAAAAGTAGAGGTACGATCTTTTATGGTTTTCCTGTTGCCATTATTCCCCTGATTAGGTATACCATTATTATGCTCTCCATGATTAGACCGTTCAACGTGTTCTATTATAAATTTCCTATCCAAGTATGTGCCACTTGTTCTATCCAAATTACTACTGATGTGCTGAAATGTCCAGTGTTATTTTTTAAATGATATGCTATATAGTAAAAAATATAAAAATTATGATATGATAAAAAAATTTAACTTTAATGGCATTTTTACCGATAGGGGAGTTGAAAGTCAACATGAAATGTTAGGGTGCTTTTTTTTTTTTTTAAGGAGAGCTTTGTATATTTTAGTCTATTTTATATGATAAGTTTCGACCTCTTTTTGTACTGAATATTAAGGAAGGAGCTTCTCTCCTTTACCTTCCCATCCCTTTCCCCTCCTTTGCCACCTTCATCACCGTTCGATCTAGATCCAACGGTTCATATTTAATATTACATAAAATATTATTACAATTTTATATAAAAATATATATATATTTAAAAATAATATTAAATATGAACCATTGGATCTAGATCTAACGGTGATGAATGTGGTAAAGGAGGGGAAAGGGATGGGAAGGTAAATGAGAGAAGCTCCTTCCGAGAATATTAAGTTTCCACAATTCCATCTCTAACAAATAGTACGTTCTTTTGAAAGTTAATATTTTTTTTATCAAATTTTAATTCACAAACTCAATTAATCAAAAGCTTGAAGGGTGAAAATAGGTCAGCGATATAGTTTGTTGGGGGTCTGATCTGACCTGACCTATCAGTATAAAAGGTCAGGCCAAAACCTATTGTAAAACCTTTTTTTCTTAACAGGTCAGGCCTAGACCTATTATTAAACCTTTTAAGCCTATCATGCCGGCCTATCAAGAATAATAAAAAAGAGAAAATTACATTCAGGTCCTAAAAAAAAAAGAGAAATAAAAAAATGGTTACTGGAGATTACAAAATGAAAAAAATGGTCTCATGAAGTTGTCAATACAGGCTCCTGGAGTTGTTAGCGAGTTGTCAATACAGGTTTCTGGAGTTGTTAATGGGACCATTTTCATTTTACAATCTCCAGAGACTATTTTTTCATTTATTTTCTTCCTTAAAACCTAATATAATTCTCCAAAAAAAAAACTTGTGACTTATGAGGGTCCAACTGTAATTACATGATCCTCAATTCCTCAAAACTCAATGAGTGTTTGGATAGATGTTTGGATGGTATTTAAATTATTTTTTACTTCTCTCATATACTTATCTTATATATGGTAAATCATAATTAAAAAATTAGTTTCACCGTTACAAATACACAATCAATCACTCTCCATGTCCTGTCTCCCGATCGCTCCGCCAAATCAAATCCCTTATCTTCATTCACTCATCCTTCAAAGCCGAACCTCCGACGGCGAATCGCCGTTCGCCGCTCCTCTGTCAGTCCTCTCCTTCTTAACCTATCCGAGAGTCACCGTCCTCTCCACTCTCAGTCGGACCGTCGGCCGTTCTCGGTGGGGAAGCAGCGGCACGCAGATCTTAAACTCTGGTGAGTCCACTCTTTCGATTTGTTTGCTGCTCTTCTGGATCGATTTGCTTCTCTGGTTAAGTGGTTGTTTCACCACCTTGATATTGCTAAGTGGTTCGATTTGCCTCTCACACAATTACCTTGATATTTTAATCTAATCTCCATACGACGCACAGTCGCGCGCGCACATAAACTTGTTCTGTTTTGATTCAACCTAACCTAATAGAGGAAAATAAACAATAATTAAGAGAGATATGTCAATAATGGATATATGGCTGAGAAAATCTGCGAAACATTACTGAGAGAATCTGAGAACTTTAGTTAGAACATCTGGGGGATATGTCAATAATGGATATATGGCTGAGAAAATCTGTGAAACAGTACTAATAAAATCTGAGAACTTTAGTTAGAAACATTACTGCGAAAATCTGAAAACAGAATCAAGAGAGATATGTCAATAATGGATATATGTCAATAATAGAACTTTATCATTCATAGGGGCATGAAAGAAATATGTAAGAAAACTCCACCAACCCTCCCAAAAAAATCTTGAAAGGAAAAGGAATTTACAGAAAATATGGGATAGAACAAAAAGGAACATTACTCTATAGAAATGGCATATCAGAATTACATTTTAGAAGTTAAAATTTGTCATGATGAGTTTGCAAGAGAACCAATGTCAAATTCATCAATTGTGTCAGTTGAAGAGTTCTTGATGAGAAGGACACCGTTATACTGATAATTTTTTTTCTTTGCTATTTTAAATGTAGCAATGTCAAATGTGGCTTCACTGTTATACTGATAGTTTCTTTTCTTGCCATTTTAAAACACCCACCGAAAGTGTGTTAGATTTTGACATTGACTAATTCAGGCTGAATGATAATATGACTACACCAATCAGTTTATTCTTCTACAACAAAATGAAGGGTGTTCAAGAGCAAGCAAGACAATATTAACGGCAACATCTCTAAAGCATGCTTGTAATTATGTTGGAATTGTTTCAAGTTCTTGGTCAACTATGACATGCTGCATAGGTTTGTGTACTAAATTAGAACATACACAAATACACTCGATACTTTCCGATGACTTTTAAAACTGGTGGCATTCAAATTGGATTTATTTATTTCTCTTGTTGATTTTATGTTGCTCTTTTCACTTAAATTAACACTACATTATGTTTTATGTTTTAGTTCTAGTTAATGTCATCTCCAATTGAGAGTGAAATAATGTCATCTAGTTTAGTTCCTCCTAATGCTATTGAGGTCTATCAACAAGCACCAACAGATTTCGATCTATATTGGTGAACTTGTAATGAAAATTGTTATGTTGTTGTATTTGGTTTCATAATTGATGATGTATGTTGGATTATTAGTATTAATTTATGTAATTAGGCCTGTATTCGGCCTGTTTGAAGTTAGCCTATTCTCGGCTTGTTTGAAGTAGGCCTATTTTCGGCCTATTTGAAATAGGCCTGTTGTGAGGCCTGTGGCCCGTTAGCCTACTTAAAATCTTTCAAAATTCCAAGCCTCCTTAACAAACCACAGGCCAGGCTTAGGCCATCTTGTGACAAAACAGGCCTGGTCTGTTAAAGCAAAAGCTTAACCTGGCCTGGCTTGTTTCTATCCCCTAAACTTGACTTCAATGATGAAGAATTATGGTTGATACTCCCGACCTTGGTTGATCTTTAACATTTATGACTCACGAGTTTTTCTGAGCTAAATGATAAATGGGTTTAACCCGGCGGTTTGTTGTAGGCTCAAATGGGTTCAGAATGTGTATGGGCTACCTGTACCAGTTAAAAAATAAATGGGTTGCCTATGGATTGATCCGTTGGGCAAGCCGTCCCGCTCGTTGCATACCTTCACGTTTTTGCATGGCTAATTTAATGCTGGTTAACATATTTTACTTTTACTATGGTAGCAGAAATTCTTTTAGCAAAGTTTATCAAAAAAACTAATGCTGCCAGAAGTTTTGATATTGTTGAAGAAATGAGAAACTTCTTGCAAGGCGGTGGATTCGAGAGAATGCTTGCCCTGCAGGTTTGTAGAGGTTAATGATATTTGATAAAGTTTTGATAGGAAAGTATGATCCTTATGATCAGTTTGAAAATCAAATATTTAAGATATTTAATTTAGATTAACTATTAGTTAATGTTTACAATATTTATTTTTTTATTTTTTTATTTTGTACTTAATAGAAAATATGTCACACACACAATTATTCATAAATTAGATAATTTTCTCATCATATCTCTTCAAAGAAATTTAAATTTAAATGATGAATTTAAGAACATAGACTAAAATAAAAGAGAAGTTTATACAACATATATTTTAATTTTAAGGGATATGTTTCTAAAATAGGAGGGAGGTATTTGTAATTAAGGTAAAGTAGAAAGATGGTTAAAATATTTTATTCTATATAAAACTAACTGCGGGTTATGAAGTGCCATTTACTATGAATTCACATCTTTTCATTCATCTCTTATTCTTATTTCAAAAATCTTTTCTTCATCCCGAGTTACATATATATACTTCGGGCAAAAAGTTTCATCCATACTTCAAAAAAAAAAAAAAATCATTTCAAAAGTTACTAAAATGGCAAGGAAATACAGTAAAAAGCATGTTGACAAAAAAAAAAAAAAAGAAGGAAACTCCTAGACCTAAGGAAAATACAGACGGTAAGTTTAATGATTTAAATGCTTTTAGATGGTTGATTTTATTTTTCGATTACTGGCTAATGTATTAATTTGATTGCTGAAATTCTTGTGGGTATGGTTTATCAAAAATCTAATGTTGCTAGAGATTTTGATGTTAGTGATGAAATGAGAAACTTCTTACAAGGCACTGAATTCGAGAACCTCTGAACGCTTGCCTTACGATTCATTTATTTAAATTTGGTTGTCATGATGAGGTCAAATTATATTTTGGGTGAAGGAATATTCTTAATATTCTTGGTTTGCTAGTTAGTGGTAAATCACTTATATTACTTCAAGATGATGGGCAAGTCATAGCTGACTTTATCTTTCCAAACTTGAAGTTTTTTTTTATAAACAAAAGGTTATTTGATTGCATAAATTGAAAAAGATTTTTATGTGAAAAAGTGGAGATGTTTATACTTATAGTTTGGAACTTAAGACAAGGGCAACAGTTATTCCTTTTCTAGGAAGCTTAATTTTTCCTAGTTTTTCTAGAAATTATGCAAAAGTTCTCTATATACAAAATTTGTCGAAAATGCTGATGACATGAAGAGTTTTGAATGGGTAGAGGTTGCTTTGGTGGAGATCTAATTACCATGGCTTGAAAAATTATAAGGAATATATCAAAAGCAAATAAAAATGAAAGCTAAAAGTCGGCCTTGAAAGGAGTATGCTTGTTCTAATAGTAAGTATATTGACCATGTTCTTGCATTTTCTTTGAACTATATTTATTTTTGAACATATTCAACTCAATTTCTTTTATTTTTCAGGCTTTTGCTCTTTTAATTGATAAAAAGGCAAAATGTTATTAATAATAACTATGTCTTACCTTACAAAACAAAGAACAAACTATACCATTTTTTTAAATATATTAAGCCTTTGCGTTGAGGGTGAGTCTTGACACAACAATATAGTTGTTGTCATCTAACATAGAGGGTTACGGGTTTAAATCCTAAAAATAGTCTCTTCGCTTGTGGGGATAAGGTTACGTACATCTATTCCTCCTCAAATCTCATTTGGTGGGAGCCTTGTACACTGGTTTGCACAATATATACCATTTGGAACAGTAAACTACACCGTTCATGTTGGCTAGTGGATGTGCTACATGAAAGAGGCAAGCTTCACCCAAGAGGGGGGTGAATTGGATGATGTGATAAATTTTTTGTTTGATGTGGTGATATGACAATAGTTGTAGATAGAGTAGAGTTAAGAGAATTAGTACACAGGGAGTTATACTGGTTCGGCCCCAAAACCAGGCCTACATCCAGTCCTCAGAGATCAAGACCTATTGAGATTTTCACTATGCTTCCAAGATTCAATGGGCTCTCAGAATGCCACAAAACAACAACCGTCCTTGAATGGACTACGAGCAGAAATATTCTAACACTAAGAATTTCTCTCCCCCTTACGACAAGTCTTATGTGCAGAAAAACAATCTATGATCTTTCTCACTTGCTTACGTATTCAAGTCTTATGAGCAACAACGCTCTCTCCTGCTTACACCACTGTAAGTCTTACGAGCAGTAACGTTCTCTACTGCTTGTATCTTGTAAGTCTTATGAGTAGAAAGTTTTACTAGGAATTTTCTCAACTGCTTCTCTCGTAAGGATATCTACCCTCTCAAGGTCCAAATACCTTGAGATTAAATGAAAGTAGAATTTGAAGTGTATACAGACTCTCTTACAGAGAAAATATGATAAACAATGAAGAATGATATGAATACAGAGAAAATATGAATAACAGAGACTCATGAATTTGCTTGTGTGAATTCTTGTACTTCGTTGTATTTAATGATCTATGGAACTCTGTATTTATAGACATTTGTTTTTTCCCATTTGAATAATGAACATTGTGGAGCGGGGCATGTTACTGTGGAACGGCATGCGTATGTTTGAAATCTTTGAACGCGGTAGGCACGTGCTTGGATGGTCGTAATGATGCTGTCTGCCGTTGTTTGACTTCCTCTGTGTTTTTCTAATTCAAACGTTCAAACTCCTGTATCACACTTATAATGCATGTTAGATGATGTTCTACAATAATAAAAAGTGAAAAATAATGAATAAATATCATTAAACCATATTCGGATTAAACACTGTAAGACTGGTGCGTTTTGGCTTTTGGCAGAGTCTCACTCGAGCACTGAGGGGGCTCACTTGAGTGCAATACCATATTTTCACCTTTTGCTTCAGTTTTGCACTTACACTTCCACAGATTTTGAGAGAGGGCATTTTCACACTTGCAAGTGATATAGGTCCTCACTCAAGCACAACTCCTCCTGCTCGAGTGTCCTTGTATTTTACACTAAGAGCCGCATCTCTGGACAACACTCGCATACCATTTTAGCAAGAGTGTGATTTTGCACTTGCAAGTGATGTGGGCCCTCACTCGAGCATACATACTCCTACTCGAGTGAGAAGAATATTCTTCTATAATATACTCTTATCTTCAGCACTTGCATCAGAATTGAGAGAGTTAGATTTCTCACTCGCGAGTGCTGATGTATCACTCGGGCATATGAACTCTCACTCGGGCATGCTTGTGCTTCTCTGTTCTGCATGACTCTCGGCCAAACACTCGGAGTCCCTCACTCGCTAGTGCTCGGGTGCAAAACAGCTTCATGCTCGAGTGTTGGTTATAGTGCTCGAGTGCTCAGTAGAATTGACAGTAATTGCTCTCGGCCAAACACTTCTTGTCCAACACTTGCATGTGCTCGAGTGTAAAAGAGGTTTATGCTCGAGTTCCAGCTCTGTTGCTCGAGTGCATCAGCAAAAACTGACAGCAGACATTACAAGACTTTGCCATATGCATTTGGTAACTTTGTAATTATTCTTTAGACTTGTAAAAATATACTTTGCATACAATTACCTTTTGTTACCATCAAAACTTAGAATCTAACACTAAAAAATTAAGAATGATTATTAAGAGCTCATATCCTGAAATTCACATGGCTAATATAGATAGTTGCTTTAATAATTTGATGACGGTAGGTTTCTATAATCTTTTGTTCTTATAAGAACTTACAGTCGTCAAATTACTAAACCAATTAATGACTTGTATCAGCCGTGCGAACTTTGGGATATGAGCTCTTTAGAATTTTGCTTAATTTTGTAGCCCATCCACTAGCCAATAAAAATATTGCAGGCGGTCCTCCAAATGGTATGGATTGCACTAAGGCCTGATATATGAAAAAAAGGGTATAGATTGTTCTTTATGTTTTGGAACTCTTTATGACATATTTACTAGTAATATCATTTATCTTTTTGTCAATTAAAAAACAAAAGCCTAAAAAATTCACAAAATTGAGCTGAATATGTTTAAAAATAATTATAGTTCATAGGGAATGTACCTACTATTAGAGCAAGTATACTCCTTCCAAGGCTGACTTTGCTTTCATTTTTATATTAGGTTTTGAAAGCTTCCTTATAATTTTTCAAGCAATTGTGGATCTCTACCAAAGCAACCTCTTCCCATTCAAAACTCCTTATACCATCAACATTTTTGACAAATTTTGCATATAGAGCTTCCGCTTAATTTCTAGAAGAATTAAGAAATACTCCCTCCGGTCCTAAATATAGGACATAGTTTGTAGTGCAATTTGCACTACAAACTATGTCCTATATTTAGGACCGGAGGTAGTATTAAACTTTGTAGTAAAAGAAAAATGGTTGCCCTTGTCCTAAGCTCCACACTATGAGTTTAAACATCTCCAATTCTCCATGTGACAATCTTTTTTAATCTGTTCAAATAAATGCCCTATTTTTTTTATAAAATACTTCAAAAATTGGAAAGATGGAGTCAGTTATAACTTTCCCATCTTCTTGAAGCAATATAAGTGGTTTACCACTAATTAACAAACCAAGAATATTAAGAATATCCCTTAAGCCAAAATATAGTTTGCCCTCATGACTGCAACCAAATTTAAATAACTGAGTAGCAAGATCATACTTTCATACCAAAATGTTAATCAAATACCATGAACTTAGGTGATCCTTAGGGCAAGTATTAAGATGTTCTCGAATCTAGTGTCTTGTAAGAAGTCTCTCACTTCATTACCAACATCAGAAACTCTAGCAGCATTAGGTTTTTGATAAACTTTTCCCAAAGGAATTTCTCCAATCAAAGTAATATGTTAACCAGTAATCAGAAAATTAAATCAACCATAAAAAACCACTTAAATCATTAAACTTATGGCCTATGTTTTCCTCGGGTACGGGAATTTCTTCTTTCTTACCAGCATGCTTTTTATTGGATTTCCTTTTCATTTTAGTAACTCGAAATGAAGAAAAAAATTTGGAGCAAGAATGAAAATTAGAAAAGCTTTTTACACGATATATATGTGCAACTCAGGATGAAGAAAATTTTTTTAAAATAAGAATAATAAATAAATGAAAAGCTGCAACTTCATAATAAATGACACTTCTTAACCTATAGTTGGGTTTTTTAATTAAGTAAAATATTCTAATCACTCTTCTATTTTACTTGAATTACACAAACCTATCTCCTATTTTGAAAACCTACATAGACCTCTATTAAAATCAAATTATATGTTGCATAAACCTTCCTATTAGTTTTTCCTAGATCCGTAATGTCACTATTTAAATATAAATCTCTTTAAGTGAGATACTGTGAGAAAATTAAGATATGATTTATGAGTAATTTTGCATCGAACATTTTTTCTTCTAGTTATAAAAAAACTAAATGTAAACATTAAACTAATAGTTAATTTAAGTTAAATACCTTGAATATTTGAATTTCAAATTGCGATTCAACATAGTTTACTTATTAATTAATTGTTAGGGTTAAAGGATAAAAATGTCTATAAATCTCTTTTAGACTTGCATTTAATACCATAAATTTTTTTTAGTGTAAAATTGTCAATAAAATTTTTTAAACACAGTAAAAGTGCCGCCACTGTTAACTATCATAAATATCTGTTAAATATGTTTTTTGAAATTGTTGCCTTGTCAACTCTAACACCCCACTCTCAATCATCTCCGTCAATCTCTCTCCCTCAAATCTATGGGTGTTTGGGATCGGGACGGGATTGGAAAATGTCATTCCCGATCCCGATCCTTAGAAGGGTTCGGGAATGATTTTCATTCCCAATCCCGAAAATTTCCTGATCCTGAAAATCGGGAAATTTTGGGATCGGGATCGGGATCGGGAATTTCCCGATCCCATATTTTATTTTTTTGGAAAAAAGAAAAAATCTTTATATTAAATTTTTTTTTTGTGTTTCCTTTAGTCTAGTATAAATATATAATTAGTCTAATATATACTTAAAGTTATCAATTCAGCTATAAAAAGAACAAAGACAAAAACAAAAAATTAAAATTATTTAATAAATAATAAATGAAATTAACTAACTAAACTAAAAAAATAAATATTACCTTAAGAATATTATGGATTATCACATTTTATTTTATATTTAATCTTATTAACTAAGTAAACTAAAAGAATATATTCCTCCCTCTCTCCCCCTCTTATCTCTTTCTCAGGATTTGATCGAAGGCATCACTCGCCTCTCTTTTGCCCTCTCTTTCTCTTTCCCACACTCCCTCTCTTTCTCTAGCTCAGCAGCTTCCCTCACCCTTCTTCTCTTCCGCTCCCTCCCTCTGACTTTCAGGCCACAGCCGCCCGAGCTTCTCGATGCTCTCCCATCATCGATGATCCCCTCACTCCTTGCTACCCACCACCATCTGCTCAACCCCTGTCCATCATGGTGACGACGATGAGGCAGACGAAGAAGAGGCAACGACGAGATGAAGAGTGTGGCTATGGAACCTTAGATATGCTATTTCGTTGTTACCACCTTGGATTTTATTTTTGCCGTTTTTTATGCCTTCCTCTTTGTTTTAGTTTTTTGCCCTCAATTTTTCTTTTCTTGGTTCAACTCCGTTTTTATGTTGATGCTTCTTGTTGTTTGTTTCAATTTTGTTGTGGGTTTGGTTTCTTTGTTCATACAATGAAAATGGTCTCTTGTTCCATTCTATGTTGATTTTGTTGATTCTTGATTGGTCGAAAGGGGCTTTAGTGAGGGGAAAAGCAATGATAGATTTGGGACAAGTGAAGGTGTTGTTGTTATAAATGATAGAGAAGTATTAACTGTAGATGCCAGAAGAGATAGTTGAAGTCGATAGGAAGGAGAGGGAGAGAGAGGGAGGAGGTATATTTTAAATAATCATATAAAAACAATGAAAGTTTAGGATGAGATGCTCACCCGAGAACCGTTCACATTTTAGTCCTTTAGCCCTAATCATTAACTTAATAGTAATCATTTGTGATTTCAGATTTCACAAAAGTGGTGAAAATGTCAAGTTAAACCAGAGCTCCAGTTAAAACTATTTACTACTCCTTCCTATCCTATTTATAAATAATTTTCTCTTTTTTGAAGCTAAGTAATTTTCTCTTTCTTGAAGTTGGTCTTCTTTATAAAAAACTTTCACTATGTCTAAAACTATTATCTTCTTTTTTCTATTTTACCCCTATTAAATATATAATCTATAATTAATTATCACAAACACCAAGGCAACGGCCCTTCCTTTTTAATGTTCTATATGCCTTCAGCCACGGAAAATGTTGGTGGATGTGTTTCCAAGGAGCCGACATCCTATGCTCAATCATTGAATCCTTTATAGTCTTCTTTCTCTTGGGCACTTGCTTGTGAAAGCTGTGGTGTTGTGGAACTGCCTCATTGCCTTCTTCTGTTATTCTAGAAATGTGAGGCACCTAGGTATTAGAATTGGAATATGTAAATTTGGCTAAAAGTTGCGGATTATCTAGGAGCTGCATTTTGTCATACTACTTGATGGGTGCTGTATATTGTGTTCTTTGATCCTAAACTTGATTATGAGTTTTTTCTTTGTGCAACTACTCAATTCCTATAGGAAAGAGTATGGTGGACCTTCCTGGCCAAAGATGAGAAGCAGTAATTGGTGTATTAATTTCAGTATACTCAACCATAAAATGTGTTGTAATTCCTAGTCTATTATATCTTAAGAAAGTGCGTAGAAATAGTGCTGGCAGTTATTGTCAGTCACCGGCCGGCTTTTAAATGGCATTTAAATGACAATTTAAGTAATAGGTTACTAAGCATTTATTATGGGAATAATGGGACTTTTTTTTATGGCATTTGAATGACAATTTAAATAATGAGCAATTAAGCGCTTATTATGGGAATAACGAGCAAGCAAATAAGCAGTCATGAGAAATGGTTTCAAGACTTTGTGGTGCTGTTATCTTACTCCGTTATTCTAAAATACAGGATGCCAAGTAAAACCAAGGGTGCCGTTTGCTAATTTAATTGCCAGCACTGTTTCTACACACTTTCTTAAGATATAATAGATAGATGAATAAAATACATTGACCATCCCTCTGTTTTACCTAAATTACACAAATCTCCTCTCTATTTTAAAAACCTATATAGACTTCCCTGAAACTTAAAATGTAAGTTACAAAAACCTCCCTTATATATTTGATATTCCATTTCTATCCATCCAACCGTTAGTT
Source organism: Inga leiocalycina (assembly GCA_963242795.1). NCBI lineage: Eukaryota > Viridiplantae > Streptophyta > Magnoliopsida > Fabales > Fabaceae > Inga > Inga leiocalycina. Next base: position 29,410,871 of record OY725329.1, on the reverse strand, counting down.
GACCGTTAAATTTGACTATTAAACATTTACTTTAACCAAAATACCTCTTTTTCAACAAATGAATAAACATTTATATTTGTCTAAAAATAAATTTTTATACAAAAAAATAATTATAATACATGTATATTCAAAATTTCCAATATATTATAATTTTTTATAATTTTTATTATATTACAAAATTTTAAATTTGTATCTTATTTATTAAAACTTATTTATTTAGTATTCTTTTAAATGACTAAAAATATGCCTTTCAAACGAAAGGCAAAAGGAAAAATAAATAAATATATTTTATTTACAATATGTTATTAATAATGTAAGTTTGATACTGTATAGTATATGACTTATATTAATTTTGAAATTTAAATTTTTATATATTTTTTGCACAAACATTTATAAATATATTTATTTTAGGGAAAGTCCCAGAAAAAGAACTTAGAATTCGTAAAATTCTAATTCAGGTATTTCCAAAAAAAAGTGAGGAATCACTAATCAAGTTTGACATTTTCTAATCAACTCTTGTGAAAAAACCGGATCTGATATTTTGCAATTTCAAAATTCTTTTTCAGGGATTCTCCCTTTATTTTATTATGCCTCTATTAATAGGATTAATCATATTTTTAATTAAGTTTTCTATGTTTACATTAATTAAATTAATTAAGTATTTATCTTAATATGAAAAAAAATTTAACATATAACTGTTTACCAAAGTAAGAGTTTAGTTAAGAAAAAGAAAAAGAAACTCTTAAATTACTTAAACAATTTTATTCAAAATTAGAAAATTAGTAATGATGAAGGATAAATTAGTGAATAGAATTTATTTTAATATAAATTTTAATTAAAAAATAAAAATCCTTAACGAAGTTAACGGTTTGGACTTGAGTGTATGTTTTCAAAATAGAAGGGAGGTCCGTGTAATTAAGGTAAAACGCAAGGGATGTTAAAGTATTTTACTCTAGATAGATAGATAATGAACTCGAAGTCTCAGAAATTAAAATCTACCAAGCCCTAATTTTTCATTCATCAAAACTGAAAATATAAAAGAAGAGAAAATAAAGTAAATAGAGGGTAGATAGCTCACCAATCCTCTAAAAAAACCCAACAAAAGCTCCTTTTTCTCTTACTCAATATCCATCGGCGCTGTAGCAGCGCTATAGTAGGAAGAAGCACGAAGAAGGCAGAGGCAGGAGGAAAGAGTAACAAACAAACGAAGGCCACTGTGTGTGCGTGATTTAAATAGGGAGGGGATATATCGTGAGCCCACAATGGGTATTTAGTAACCTCTGCCCCCATCAGAATATTTGATTTAATACCTTTTTTTACATTTACTTTTTTTATTATTTAATCATTGTTTCAATAGTAATTATTTTTTTTAGAATTTTCCTAACATTTAAAATTAGGCTAAGTTTATGTATTTTCTTCGTAAAATCTTCACAATGATTTATTAATCATACTATATCACTTCGAAAAATATTTTAAATATTTTTATTTAATCTCACCTAACTTTATAATTTTCTCTCTAGAAAATTTAATTCCACTTGGAAGGAATTCTTCTTACTCAAGTAATAGCATGGTAAATTCTAATCTCCCTAAAATAATCTTGTTAAACTCGAAACAAATAAATTTAATATATTCTAAACGTCAGATAACAAATTATAAAGTATATCTAAATTATACTCTAAACCTAAATTTGAGCAACATTTATTGGATTGTGAGGTTACTTTAAGCTGTGTAGATACTAGATGTAAACTGTGATTGTGAACAGTAATGTAGGTGTAATTTATATCCATTCAATTGTTAATTGTAGTTTATGTCTAATTTATGGAAATTGTTATGTGTTTTAAGGGGTTGGCTCATGCAATGAGTGAGGTGCTCCCACAAGCTAAGCAGAGGCTTTGTGCAAGATAACATTTACGCAAACTAGAGAAAAACTTCGAGGGGGAATGAGATGAAGAAAAAGTTCTTTACTTATGCTTGGAGTTCATTCGAGGAAGAATTTAAAGATAAACTTAACTCACTTGAGAGGTCAAGTGACGGAGCAACTTGAGTAGCTTTTAGTTACAACACAAAAGCATGGGTAAGAGCTTATTTCACTTCTAGATGTAAGTTTTGAATTGTAGACAATAACATCAGTGAGTCATTAAATGCCTGGATAGATGAGTATAGGTATCTTCCGATTGTTAGGATGTTTGATGGAATTTGGATGAAGATGATGGGCAAATGGGCTGATAGTGATAACAATGTTAGGAATTTGAATGGCAATTACAATTCTAAATGTATGGACCTTTTCAAGGCAAATAAGTACCTTGTTGTGAATTGCAAAGTGCTCTTTAATGGAGATGAGGGTTTTGAGGTATGTGAGAGGTAAGATAGGCACAACGTGTATCTATCTAGGAACATGTGTACTTGTAGGGCATGGGATTTAAATGGAATCCCATGCCAACATGCAATTTATGCCATGTATCATGCTAAGATAGATCCAAAAACCCAAATTTCACACTACTTATCTATCTAGCTATACAATGAAGCTACAACCTGTGAGGGGTAAACAATTTTGGGAGACAAACTTTTCTACCAATGCAACCTCCCCCAGTGTCTACTTACCTAAAAGACCCACAAAAAAGCAAGTTAAAACAAAGGAATCATGAAGGATGAGGAAGAAATCTGTATCTGGTCATAATTCATCACAACCACCTGTGACACTTGCACCAAACACACATCAACAGCCCCAAACAGAAAGATTAACCAGGTGAGGTAAGTCTGACAAATGCAGTGTCTATAAGCAAGAAGGACATAATAAATCTACATATAAAGAGGTTAGTGTTACTTGTTTTTGATCATCTGCCACTTTAGCAAGTAATGACATTACTCAATAATAATGTTATTTCATCTCTGCTTTTGTTCAGGCTCCTTGTGCAAGTAGACCTCAAAATCAAAGGAAGCATAAATCCCCAGAATCATAGTAAGAGCCACCACCTCCATCTCAATCATCCCAAGAGCCATAACAACCCACTACTTATCCTCATTCCTTGAGTAGATCTAGAAATCCTCGCAATTTGTATCTGTTAAAGATCGAAAAGGGAAATAGGAATAATAGGGAATAAGGAATAAAATACTCTGTGATAGAGGGATAGCAAGAATCTCACTAATCTCTCTAAAACAGCCCAGGAGGATCTCCACACTTTTTAATACACTATTTGAATATTGATGCTTTATTGAGTAGGCAAGAAGGCTCTTTTATAGAAGTACAGAGAGATAAAAATCTAATTCAAAATTCAAACTAGGAACCCAAATAATATCAAAAATACTAAAATAATATCTAAATCTAAAATACTAAAGAATATCTAAATCCTACTTGTGGATAGTCCACTTATTCTGAAATATCTAGAATAATATCTAAAATAATATTGCTGAAAGTGTTAAATAATAAATATTACTAATTAATTCCTAATTGGTCCTAAGACGCTTATTTTTTCTGGAATAAATCAGCCCATAGTGATTTGGATTGCTATCATATCTTCCCCCATGGAAAGTTGACTTGTCCTCAAGGTGAAATTGAGGAAATTGTTCCGCAATGAGATCGTACTCCTCCCAAGTAGCTTCCTCTAAAGGGTGATTCTTCCATGCCACAAGTATGTCCAATCTGTGATCCGGTGTCCAGCAGTGCTGCAACACCTTGGAAGGGTGTAGTATAAGCTCCATATCAGAGAGAGTGGAAGAGAAGGAGGAGGTGTAGGAGCTTGCTGGCCATATGCGGGACGGAGTAGAGAAACATGAAAGACAGGATGGATTTTGGCAGTTGAAGGTAGTTCTAGCTCATAGGCTACCTTGCCAATTCGTCTGGCCACCGTGAATGGTCCGAAGAAACGTGGAGACAGCTTCTGAAACCTTGATCGAGCCAAAGATCGTTGTCGATAAGGTTGAATTCGTAACCAAACAGTGTCCCCTGGGTTAAAGTGAAGGTCCCGGCGATGTTGATCGACATGTAACTTCATCTAATGTTGAGCTTTAAGGAGGTTCCCTTTTAAGACCCGTAATATGGCGTCACGTGTTTCAAGTTGTTCTTCTAAGTCAGCAACTCGTGTTTCACCCTTGATGTAAGGAAAAATAGGCGGTGGATCACGACCATAAACCAGTTTACAAGGGGAAGTATTAGCAGCCACATGAAACCCAGTGTTAAAGGAAAATTCTGACCAGCAAAGAAACTTACTCCATTGTTTAGGTTGGTCATGTGCAAAGCAACGCAAGTAAGTCTCAGGGCATCGATTGACTACCTCTGTTTGCCCATCGGACTGGGGGTGGTATGATGTGCTCATATTTAAGCGGGTTTGACTTAGACGAAATAACTCTTGTCAAAAGTGACTGAGGAAAAGAGGGTCTCTATCAAAGACGATAGACCTGGGTATGCCGTATAAGCGAACAATTTCTTGGTAGAAGGCGGTGGCTGTATTTACTGAGATGATCCACCACCACTAAGATCACATCAAAACCTCAGGATTTAGGGAGCCCTGTAATAAAATCAAGAGAAATATCCTCCCAAATATGGCTTGGGATGGGAAGTGGCTGTAAAAGTCCAGCAAGGGCTAAGGTTTGATATTTATTCTGCTGACAAGTGTAACAGTGTTGGATATGGTACTTAACATCATTTTTCATCCCCTGCCAATACACTTGATCATTTAACCGTCGCAAGGTCTTGAGGTACCCACCATGCCCCCCAGTTGGTGTTGCATGAGCTTTGGCCAACAATTTTTCTCTGAGCAGGACGTTATTGGGTATAACTAAACGTGTCTTATAGAATAACCGACCATTTACAAAGTGAAAATGAGAGGGATGATCAAGTTGTGTCTGCAACTCCTCTATCTTTGCCCTTGTTTCAGGGTCCTCCAATAGTGCTTGCGGAAGTTGATCTAAGTCATGTGCCATGGGAATGACCATTTGGAGAAATTCTGTATGTTGATACCGTCTAAACAAGGAGTCCGCGACAGCATTTTCCCTCCTTGGTTTATAACGAATGGTAAAATCAAAGGGAAGGAGTTTGAGCAGGAGTCGTTGCTGGGAAGTAGTCACAATCTTCTGGTCTAACTAGTGCTTCAGGCTGTGATGGTCAGTTTATACGTAAAATGGTTACCCAATAAGTAATGACGCCATTTTTGTAATGAAAGGACCAAGGCAAGTAACTCCTGGTCATATGCTGATTTGTAATGATTTGAGAAGGAGAATCCCTTGCTGAAGTATGCCACAAGATGACCATTTTGCATAAGTACGGCCCCAATACCGTTTCTAGAAGTGTCACATTCAACAATAAAAGGTTGTTGAAAGTCCGGTAAGTGAAGAACCGGAGTGGTAGTGAGAGCTATTTTGAGTTCTTCAAAAGCGGTTTGAGCATTATCCGACTACTGAAAGGCACCCTTTTTTATTAAGTCGGTTAGAGGTCTAGCAATGAGGCCATAATTTTTCACAAACCTCCGATAATAGCCAGTGAGTCCTAGGAAGCTGCGTAAGTCTTTTACTGATTGTGGAACAACCTTTGGAGACAAACCTGAGGGACAGCCTTTGGAGGTTCTCCTTGCAACTTGTATTTTTTACCTTCAACCCAGAAAATCATGAACATGTCATTACAGTTAGCCTACACTGTGTTGAGGGATGCCAACCATTTTATACCTAACACTAAGTCTGACCCGGCTAAGGAGAAGGGGTAGAAATCCTGTGTAATTGTTAGATCTGAATGTTTGACCTCCAAATCCTTGCAGACTTGATTACAACGGATAATCCGGCTATCCCCAATTTGAACTCCAAAAAGAAGGAACCATGCTGGTAGAAATACCAAGTTCTCGTATCAAGGTAGTGGAAATAAAGTTGTGGGTGGACCCACTGTCCACTAAAAGTAGTACCTGTTTAGAAGAAATATACCCTTTTAACTTCATGGTGGAAGCTGAAGTTGTACCTAAGATGAGGTTAAATGTAACCCGGGCTCCTCTGTATCATCTTTGTCAGACTCAATGATGGATTCTAGTTGTTCAGGAAGAGGGTTGCCATCATCATCAATCTCCATTAGTGAGAAAGAAGCACTGCAGCTGTGACCGGGTCGAAAGGGCTCGGCACATCAGAAACATAACCCTTTGTCACGTCGTCGTTGACGTTCGGAGTCCACAAGCACTACACATCCAGATTGGGAAGGGAGTGATGAAAAGGATGAGTTGATTGAAGGATACTTCCCTGTGGAGGTAGTTGATGCCGAAAGACTTCGGTGATCCCGTGGAGGATATGAATCATGAGTTGCATAATCATGGGAATAATAGTGTCGATGCGTCGAAGAGACAGATTTGGTCCCACGATTAACGGTGAGTTGTTTCTCGAATTCCAAAGCAAGGCTAGCAGCCCTGTAGACGCTCTGCTGTTTGTGAATCCGGACATTCGATCTTAATTCCTCTTTAAGTCCGTTAATGAAAACGCCAAGAAGATAATGTTCTGGCCAATTTGCAATTAACGCCACTCTCTTTGCCTACTCTTTGCAATAGTCTTGAACAGAGCTGTTTGCTTGATGCTACTCAAGTTCTCATTGGGGTTGAGATATTCCGGCGGCCCGTAGTGTTCTTGGAGTGCTTTAACCAAATCTTCCCAGTATAATATTGTTCGCTGTGAATTGAGCCATGAGAACAAGTCTAAAGCATCACGCTCCAAGTATATGGCGGTGACATCGACTCGATCGTCCTCTGGTGTATCATAAAATCGGAAGAATTTTTCTACCTTCAGGACCTAGCCTCTCAGGTCTCCTCCATCGAACCTTAGGAAATCGATTTTTGTGTGTGGGGTGCGCTGAGACGTCTTAAAATCATCATCACTGTTATCAGCCGAAGTGTGCGCCTCCCTCTATTTCGGTTCGGTCAAGCTGATAAAAGTTCCAAGGCATTAACCTTATCCTTCAACTCGTCGATAGCCGCAAGTCGTTCAGCGATGATGGCGAGATGCTCAGAAGAGGTATCGAGTGGCTTGGTTTTGGGTTGCTATGTGGTGCGAGATGATGGGTTGCATCAGAAGGTAGTGTCGCGTGAGATGAGCGTGTATTGACCATGGTGGATCGAAATAAAGTCTCTGATACCAATTGTTAAAGATCGAATAGGGAAATATAGGAATAATAGGGAATAAGGAATAAAATACTCTGTGATAAAGGGATAACAAGAATCTTACTAATCTCTCTAAAACAGCCCAGGAGAATCTCCACACTTTTTAATACACTCTTTGAATATTGATGCTTTATTGAGTAGGCAAGAAGCCTCTTTTATAGAAGTACAAAGAGATAAAAATCTAATTCAAAATTCAAACTAGGAAACCCAAATAATATCAAAAATACTAAAATAATATCTAAATCTAAAATACTAAAGAATATCTAAATCCTACTTGTGGATAGTCCACTTATTCTGAAATATCTAAAATAATATTGCTGAAATTGTTAAATAATAAATATTACTAATTAATTCCTAATTGGTCCTAAGACGCTTATTTTTTCTGGAATAAATCAGCCCATAGCGATTTGGATTGCTATTAGTATCATTCTTCCCAGACTCCACCAATTCCTAGCCAATCATCACCGTGCCAATCTCAAAGGAAGAAGTGTGTGAAGAGTCAAGAGTTGAATGTGGTATGGAGACAAGGTTTGATGAACACACAGAACGTACTATTTACATTGTTAGTCACTACTTTTCTCCCTGGAAATTTGATCACACATACACTAATGCATCATGATGACTTGCTCTTGTTTTATTATGCAACTTGGACTCAGATCTGAAATGGTCATTAAACAGGGAATAACAGAAGAGTACATGCACAACTATGCTAACCCACAAACAAAATTCCCTATACCAAATGAGAGGGAATGGAGAAGCTCCAACAGGGTAAGCTCAAGCGCACCTGAGGTTTCTAGGTTGATTCAATTCAACCTCTAACCACTCAATGTGGTAGAGCCTACTGATCTATCAATTCAACCACAAGAGCAGAAGTGGAGGGACAAGGCATGTGTCACAACCTCCCAGCTCTTAGCACAGAGACATCGTGATTTTAAAGACCAAAGAAAAATCAAAGTATACTATATAGTCTTATGTGTGTATTTTAGTACTTTTTGAATGAAGTGCATGCCTAGTGCGGGGCATGTTTTGGCACTTTTCTGTATGTAATTCAAGTATAACTTATTAGGTCCAGTTTAGGATTATTTTGGTATGATTTCAAGTGTCCTCAATCAAGGTCCTTAAACCTTTTAATATGCTTTTGATATAATGTAAAGTGACAAAGTTCTTTTATAAGTAAAGATTATGTTTCAATCTATCAAGTTTTACAGATGTTACCGTGTCCATTGTTAAATTCCATTTATAACATTGTTCATCAAGTGTAACACATGTATTTTCTAAAATTGACTAATATTCAATTGTTATAATTCAATCCTCACACTGCTTCTCAATACTTACAGATGGACAAAAAATTCAAAAAATTCAAAAAAAAAAAAAAACTGAACAAAAGGGCACTAAGCTTCATAGACCATCTCTGGAAACACTTGTTGCGTAATTCAGTTATTTGTTGCGTGTAATAAGAAACGGAAGGAGTACTATGGAATTCAAAACGACCCCAATTAAACAGGCTCCACAGAGGGGGGGAAAAAGGGTTAAGGGCAAATTTACCAACGAAGTTTTTTCTGAAGAGCGTCTAACACAAATATATTTTAGAAGGGGCAACAATATCAATGAACAATTAAAAAAGGGTATCAAGCACAAAAACCATTGAGTTTTCTTCTTTTATAATTTAACGCCGTTAGGTCAAAATTAACGGTTTTTGTGCTGGATACCCCTTTTTAATTGTTTATTGGTATTTTTACCCCTTCTAAAGCATATTTGTGCCAAACGCTCTACGAACAAAACTTCATTTGTAAATTTACACCTTAACCCAAAAAAAAAAACAATTGCTTTGTTTCTGCTTTCTAAAAACCGTTTTTAAAAAAAATAATAAAACTTGTTTAGAAAACTGTTTTCAATAAGTTATTTAAAAAAAACAGAAAGTTGATTTTAAAAACTAAAATATCAAAATAGTTTTTAGATGTTTTCTTGTTTTTGTTTTTTTATTTCTTATTTATTGAGGCTACCACATGTCTATTACCGATAGTACACACCACCACGTCAATGTTGACGACGGCCACAGCCATATCACTTCAAAAATCAATTTTTTTTTTTAAAACAACTATCTAAATATATATTTTTTTGTTTTAAAAACAATTTTATAAAACTGTTTTGAAAAAAAAAACAGAAAACAAAAACAAACAATAAACAAGCTTTTTTTTTTAGTTTTTAAAACAAATTTCTGTTTTTTTAAACCGCTTATTGAAAACGGTTTTTTTAAATAAGTTTCATTATTTTTTTAAACCACTTATTAAAAAACAAAAGAAATGTTTTTAAAAACAGAAACAAACAGGTTGTAGATGGTAGAAGAGTTCCCATGACTAAAGATGAGTATCATCATTACGCAGTATTAATCTTAACAAGTTCTCTTAGTCAGCAAGAATTCCCAGGAGAATCAAACTACGAGACAGATAAGGAGATTTGGGATGCTTTAGGGACCACACATGAAGAAACCTCGGGAATCAAGCAAAGCCGTACAAACAATTTGAACCCCAAGTATGAGCTTTTCAAGATAAGTGAAGGAGAACCAGTTGATACTTCAAAATAGATTCTCTCATCTAATTAATCATCTTTTATTTAAAAAAAAAAATCCGCTGTGTTCTCACAACAGAATATACAGATTATCAAAGTTGACAACAATAGAAGAAATAAAGGGAGAATCAATGCAATCAGAGACAGCTTTATTTGGAAGCTTTGTAGAATATGAAGGCAAACTCAAGTTCCTAGAATAGAAGAAGAAAGGACTTGCCTTAGAAGCCGTTGATGAAGATCATGACAAAATAGACGATGAAGCAATGCAATTACTAGTAAAGAAGTTTGGAAAGTTCTTCAACGAGAGGCAATTACTTGTTACCCAATTCGTAGTCTTTTTTCTTTTTCTTTTACTAAATATGTTTGTTCTGTTAGATTTGGTTCACTGTAAGAGTTTTAAATCATTTATTATATCATTTTGTCTTTTATCCTAAAAAAAAAAAACCCAAAAGGACCTCCACGAACAACCACAATTTAAGGACAAGATTTTTTCACCCTACTGTGTTGGGGCATCATTATGTTTAATTTATGTAACTCGATCGTTTTATCTTTTTAATAAATTGTCTTTTAATCAAATATATAAAATGCCAAAAACGAATGCGTTGGAGGGACAATAGCTAACCCATCAATGTTCTCAATGTGCCAATCTGCACCGAGTCAACAATGAGTTAATTAGGTTAATCTAATTACAAAAAGGAATTACTATAAGATCATAAGAGATTAAATTACAATAAATTTGGATAATAATTGAGAAGTATAAATAACAAGTTTCAGTGTAAAAAATAACAATAGATGTTGTTCACTCGTCATTAAATTTTTTTAGCAATTAAATTTTTTTAACTTCCTAGTAATTCTATCTTAAAAAATAAATCCAGTCGTCTAGTCAAGCTACCAATCCTACCGCACCATCAGTTCTTTTTTTATTAAAAATACTTATCTATTTTGATTTACGTATACTACAAATTGGTTAAAATTAGTGGATATTTTTAAAATTAACCTATTCTACAAAATATCCTTAATTAGGTTCTTCTCTCTCCATAGGTCCCTCCCTCTTAATTTCTCTTTCTCCACCATAAATTTATTATCAGTTCTTCTCATGCTTCACCTTTATTTTTAGGGTAATATTTGAAAAAATTGTAAATACCCCTTAGATTTAACAAATTACCACTTCAAAAACTTGCGAAATTCAACAGAGGTCTTTAGCCAAAAACATTAATCCCAAATCAAATGCGAGATTTCACATATTAGGATGGACTTTTTGGAATTTCAAAATAGAAACAGTATTTATATGGGATTTTTCCTTTTTAAATTAACCAATTTTTATAAAATATCCTTAATTAAATTTTTCTCTCTCCATCATAAATTATTTACTAGCTCTCCTACGCCTTTATTTTAAGGGTAATTTTTGAAAAAAAAAATTGTAAGAACCCCATTGGTTATGCAAATTAGCTTGTAAATGAAAACACCAAAACCTTCTAAATGTCATTAAACAAAAACTAACGGATGGTTTGAGCCAAAAAAAAAAAAAAACTAACGGATGGGAGTATATTTTTTTAACATATTATCCAATATAGGGAGGAATTCTAGCTTTCCTCTTTTAAAAAAAGAAAAGAAAAAAGAATGAGATCTCAGCTTCACCAAGGGAAAGTTCACCATTAATTTTGCTGGCATAATATGCTAGGTTTTCATTTCATTATTTTGATCAGACTTGAGAGATACTGGAAAAAAAATGAAGTTGCTAACAGAAGTTAATTTTGAAGCAGTATTTAAATTTTCAAGAAATATCTTTAGAAAAGAGAAATGTTGTACAAGGCACACAGCACAAAACTGAGGTTTGTGAACAGGAATGTCCTCATCCCCTTTCACTTTCACATATGCTTGTGGGCAATGTATAGCGTTAGGTTTTTCATTTATGAAATCATGGAAGAACTACATTTTACAAATTGGGTAACTCCAGGAAATTCTGTCTCAACAGCCAGCAAACAAGGATCCAACGTCATAGCAAGTCCTCAAGAGTCCTGCACATCCTACAAAAGAAAAAAGGCAAATTAAATTCCTCAAGAAGAACACCACCCATCATGTCTACTATATCATCTAGCCAGAATTTTTTTTAAAAAAATTAAAGATTAATACAATATTTGGTCCTTTTAATTTACTCTCATTTTGGTTTTGATTCATCAAATTTCTTTATATCTAAAACATTAGTCCTTGTAGTTTAACATGAACCTGAACCATTTTGTCCCTTGAGGGACCAAAACTAAAATGAGAATAAATTATAGAGACCAAACATTGTATTAACCCAAAAATTAAAATCTAGCTTATTATTATAACACAAATTTATGCTCCATTTCACTCTAATACAGCAAAGACAGCCACACCTGATACAATTTAGAACAGAGAAGCAACCAACAAAATTTCTTGCAAAAAGAAAAGCATGCCCAATTGAAATACCTAAAATTTACAATAAACATAATAAATATAAGTCACCACAAAGCAATGGATGCACCAACTTGGCCGACCTCAAATAAGAACATAAATCACCAGATCCAAAAGAATATTGTTGTTTCGTTCCTTGTATTCCAAATTGAACCTTCAAGTTTAAAGTGTATAGCAAAGACACTATACAAATCCTAGGACACGCTAAACTTCGCTGTCTTCCACTCCAAGGCATGGGCAAATACACAACCACTTAGCAGTTTTAATGAATCCGATGGGGAAGAAACGGGAACGATTACCATGAAATTGCTCGTGTACTCCCTACTTACCAGCGAACAATAGCTGAGTTTCAAAGTGGAGATTAGAGGGAGTCAGAGAAGAGCACCAAATTACTAATATTACAAAGTATAGTTTGTTTGGTAAGTGCTTTTGTCAAATATGCGAAATGGATTATGTGGTCTAAAATACCTCAAAAACACAAACTATTGCAAAGAACAAAAAATAAAAATAAAAATTTAAAAATACCAAATTCCACCCAAAAAATATAGGAGTTTCATCTGCTGTCAAACATCAAAGATTTCCTAGTAGTTTCTGAAATATCATTTTAGCTGTTTACCCATTTAGCATTTGTGAAAGCTTCTGTTGATATATGAGAACATTAGAGCTTACACATTCTGGTATGAAATCCACTGACCAACACCTGATATAGTTTGATTTGTGGCAAAAAATATATTTAGTTTTTATTCAAACTTAAATTAAGGAGAGGAAGGCCAGGTAAAAGCAGTAAGCAGAAATCCCAACAAATCATACAAATAAGTTGCTCAATCGGAAGACAACAGTGAGAAAAAGATGGGGAAGGGGAAGGAGATCGACATTCCCATTGACTCGTATAGGTGTCAACGAGGCCATGACCTCTGAATCAACCCTAGTCTGTGTCTGACACTCAAACATACCTCAAGCCTAATTTTAGCCTTTGGTCATTTAAAATAGTATATTTAAGGTCTTCGAAACTATATAAGACCTTATTTTTCAACTGTTCTTATAAAGTTTAGCCTTTGATGATTTAAAAATAGTGTTAAAAGTCAAAGACAAAATCCCTTCAAATTTCTTGTTATTTGACTTTAGTATGTTGACTACCTCATCTTCATCTATCTCTCCGTCAATCTCTGCACCTCTCCCTCTCTGTTTTATTTATATATATCATGTAATCTTCCCATTTCTATACATTAATAAAATCTAAGCTTATTGCTCCAATATGGTATCAGAGCACCAGTGTATGCGAGAGCCCTGGCTGGTCATTCACTGCCAGAGGCCATAATAGAACAACGGTGAGCGACAGAAACAGAGAGAGAGAAAGGGACACCGGAAACTAGAAACCGGTGCAGGGCGGCAAGTGAGACTACACCGCGGCACAGGGAGGACCGGATACCGCTGATTGGCAGAACCCAGAAGCCCAACGACATTTGGAGATGCGCGTGGCTCTCACGAGCCACCACAGTGCTAGCGCGTGGAGCCCACGCGCCGTTACTATAGTAACTTTCCCGGTGAGTCTAGTTTTTTCTTACAGAACCATGAACCCCTCTGAATTTCCTCCTCTTTTCAGCTCTATCCCACATTCATCTAAGACCGAATCTCATCCTGCTGCACTTATGTCCAGTACCAATTCCACCACCTCCTCTTCTTCCAATCACTCCTCTTCCACTACCAACAGTACCTTCATGACCTCAGAATTTCCAGAACCTCAAAGTATGGTCATTAACCATAGGTTTAATGGAAAGAATTACCTTCAATGGTCTCAAAGCGTCCTAAGGTATATTCGTGGAAAGTGGAAGGAGAAATATATCAATGGGGCAGCACCACAACCTGCCCCGAATGACCCAAACTTTGATACTTGGTTTGCTGAGAATAACCAAGTTATGACTTGGCTATGTAACTCTATGAATGCTGACATCAGTGAAGCCTATCTCCTGGCGAACACTACAAAAGAAATTTGGGATGCAGCCAGAAGAACCTATTCCTCTCTTGATAATACTGCAGCCTTGATTCATTTGAAGCGCCAACTTCGCGATCTAAGACAAGGTACTCTGACCGTCACTGATTATTATAACACGTTGATCAAACTCTGGCAACAACAGGACCCGTTTGAAGTACATCCATAGAAAAATGTGGAAGATGCTCAGTTATACAAGAAAATAGTCGAAGAAGGACGAGTCTATGATTTTCTCCTTGGACTGAATGACTCATTTGAGGAGATACGGGGCAGAATAATGGGCCTAAAGCCTTTACCGCATCTTTTTGATGTTGTCAACCATGTGCAGTTCGAGGAAAACATGAAACTCTTGAATCAAAGTAGTCCCAATCCAATTGAAAGTTTGGCTCTTGCAATAAAAGGACCAAAAGACGCCCGAAGAAACAATAAATGGTGCAACTATTGTAAGAAAAAGGGCCATATTAAAGAGGAATGCTGGAAGCTACATAGCAAACCGTCAACCAGCAAACAACACCCACCTCCTAATATCAACCTTACTACAACTGAGCAAAGAGCAGAAGACACCAATTCTCTAAGCCAGGTAGAAGTACAGATGTTTCTTCAGCTGCTTGACAAACAGAACAAGTTCAACTTTTCTCATAGTGTAAATCTGGTACAATCAGGTAATTCCATCATAGCTCTCAACTCAATGCTGACTAGTAAAGATACTTGGATTGTTGACTCCGAAGCTACAGATCACATGACTGGTAACAAAAATTTGATTCACAACCTGAAATTCTGTCATGAAAACCTTAAAGTAAAAGTAGCTAATGGAGTATTCACAAGGGTTGAAGGAATTGGCACGGTCACATTATCTGAACGCCTAGAAATAAAACATGTTCTATTTGTGCCTGCACTCACTTGTAATCTAATATCTGTGAGCAAGTTAACTAGAGGACGAACATGCCGAGTCATTTTCGATAATGATCTTTGTATTTTCCAGGATTTAAAATCGATGAAGATGATTGGGACTTCTAGAGAATGGGATGGACTGTACTATCTTGAAGGATCTAGATTTCAAACTACAAAGGCAAGAAGAGCACTGGTTAGCTCCAACTCTAATCATGATGTACACTTAGGTCACCCTAGTTTTGATTACATGAAGCACGTATTTCCAACTTTGTTCAATAAAAATTCCAAGAAAACAGTGTCCTGAGAGATAATAAGTTTCTTAGAAGGACAATAGCATTTATACCCTTTTTGAGTAGAGGAGTAGCTAAGAAAGATACATTTATTTGCTCGAGCAGCAAATTTGTTGCCATCATTGTTGTGGACAAAGACAACACAACCAAATACCTTAGGTGGTAAGGAATTGATTAGTGGGCAATATGGAAAATGGTCCAGGAGTTTTTGGATAAGGGTGTTATAATTGAGAATTTTGGATGGCATGTGGTTAATAAGATAAGCTGCATTGAGTACAACATCACCCCAGAAGATGGTAGGAACATGTCGTTCCATCAATAAGCTTCAGGTTACTTCCAATAGGTGACAATTCTTTCGCTTGGCCACTCCATTCTGTTGAGGGGTGTAAGGACAGGAAGTTTAGTGATGAATTCCTTGTTGGTCAAGAAATTCTTTAAGGGCATTGCTCATGTATTCTTTGACATTATCACTTCGTAGTACCTTAATGCAAGTGTTGAATTAGGTTCTCACAAAGGTATAGAAGTTTTGAAATACTTATAAACCCATGTGGTTCTAGTGTGATCATCTATGAAAGTAACAAACCACCTAGCATTGGTGAGAGTTTTCATTCGTGTAGGACCCCAACACTATGAATTAGTGTGAATGGTGAGGAGGGTGTATAGGATTGTTTGGGATATGAAGATCTAGTCTGCTTTGCAAGTTGGCAAGTTTCACAATGAAAAGGAACGGATCTAGTTCGTTGAGACCACAGTTTGTTTCTTACTTCTCCATGTAACCAGATTTCCCCACACATATGTGCAGTATCCTGATATTGACCTTCTAGTCTCCCTATCTTTTGCATGGTCTGAATCAGTGTAAATCTCAATATTTCTGAAAACACCTTTCTTAAAGAAGATCCCTCGTCCAGGATTAAACTTCAAATAGCTTAAGATTTTGTACACAGCCGAACTGAGAGCTGTTAACAATGTAGTACGTGAAGGAATTTGGGTCATCAGATTACTGAAGGAGTTGGAGATTCCACATGCGGGACCAATACAAGTTTGGTGTGACAACAAAACCAGCATTGAAATGGTCAAGAACCCAGTTTATCATGATAGGACAAAACATGTTGAGATAGACAGATACTTCATTAAAGAAAAGATTGAAGCAGGTATCATGAGTCTATCTTACATCAGATCTGAAGACCAAATTGCAGATGTTATGACAAAACCACTAAGCATAACTAAATTTGAAGGATTTTGGTGCAAGCTAGGGATGATTGACATATACTCTCTGGCTTGAGGGGGAGTGTTAAATGTCAGAGACAAAATCCCTTCAAATTTCTTGTTATTAGACTTCAGTATGTTGACTACCTCATCTTCATCTATCTCTCCGTCAATCTCTGCACCTCTCCCTCTATGTTTTATCTATATATATCATGTAATCTTCCCATTTCTATACATCAATAAAATCTGAGCTTATTGCTCCAACAAATAGTATTTTTTTAAGGTCTTTAAAACTAAATATGACCCTATTTCCCAATGTTTTCTTATGAAATTCACCAATGGTTCTATTTCACATCTTAAACATTTCAACTTAATAATTTTTGGGTTAAGGGGCAAATATACCCATGAACTCTCCCCAAAAGTGCATTCAGCACTATAAACTTTTCTTGTGTGCAAAATACCCATGAACTTCTCAAAATGGAGCAAAAATGCACTGCTGTTAACTCCCATTAACGTTCGTTACTTTTTAATTTGTGGGCCTCACCAAGTGCTATGTGTCAACTATTAAAAATACCTGGACACCCATGCTATCTCATAGTCTCAGTCATCTCTCCCCCTCACTCTTCCTCTCCCTCTTCTCTCACACCAACTCTCTCTTTTCTCCCGATATAAGCAAAACAGCGTGATGTCAGAGAAAGAGTTATAGGAGCAAGACACCCGACTTTCATGACATTCCCAAATCAAATAATTAAGTTATGTCCAAGCATGACAATATCAACAAAAAGGGATAAATGAACAGTGTAATTGGGGGGGGGACCAGTTATTGGGGGTTGATTTGAGAATAGGGTATGCAGCAAAATACCACGTAAGTTGCGTGGCACAAGAAATGTACTGTGGGCCCTTTCTCTCTTGCGCTTCCCCAATTAACCTTTACGAGTATTATTGTAAGACTCTTGGAGGAAGTGATGGGAACAACACATTGGCTTGTCAAGATCACTGGAATATCTCTAGGTAAGGTTGGGGAAACAAGATAGATCATAAGCATATTATCAAGTCCGGGTTTTCATTTGTGCTGCAATGATTCTGTTAACTTCTATTTTCTTTCTGGTTTGGCACTGAATAGTGTGTATTTGTAGTTGGATTGAACGGAAGCACTATTCCTTGTGTTTCTTTTTTGGGTTTATTTCTAATACCCTGATTCAATAGAAAAATTAAACTAATATATAGGATTCAATGAAATGGAAACGAAAACTCATTAACTTTTTATGGAATCGCTTGATCCTAAATGAGATTGGGGTCTCTTTCCTAAAACTCTCTTCCTTTTGTTTTGTTTCTAGCTTTCTCACACATGCCTCAGAAGACGTCGTACGCAACACCAGAAACTTCGATATGAAGAGGCACAGTAGAAGAGGGGTGTGAGAGAGAAGAAAGAGGGGGGTGTTGAGACGGAGAGAGATGATTGAGATTATGAGAGTGCACGGGTATTCTTAATAGTTTACATACGGCACTTGGTGGGGCCCACAAATTAAAATGTAATGGACATTAACGAGAGTTAACAGAAGTGGCATTTTTTGCTCCGTTTTAAAAAGTTCATGAGTATTTTTGCAACTAAAAAAAGTTTATGGTACTAGATGCACTTTTAGGAACAATTCACGGGTATATTTGCACCTTAACCCATAATTTTTTTAAAAGAAAAAACCTCACGCAAATAGAGTATTAGCCAATAATTTTAACCTCATTCTGCTCTTTGGCTAGGTTTCTTTAGGATGATAAACCCTTTTCTTGGCCAAAACGAGTTGCTTATTTTTCAAAAAAGTACTTATTTTTCCTTTGCATATAATACATATTTATTTGGATTAAAATCCTTTCATACGTTATTATAATATTATAATTAAATAAAAAATTAACTTAATTAATAGTTAAATTCATTTAACAATTCAACTAATATAAATTAAAACTTTATCTATTTGACTTATGTTTAGTTATCTCACAATAAAAATATTTGTTTTTGAAATATTTGCCAATCACAATAATATTGAGAAAAGCACAAATGGAATAATTTAACCAGGCACAAACTGCTCTTCCCTTTGCCCCAATGAAACTTCTTTCCAAAGGAGTTATTACGCAAAAGCCCACAGGGTATTATTCGAATGTTTAATACTTTAGATAAAAAACAGATACGATCACTCTTTCACCACGACTCTCCCCACGAAACCCAACCTTTTCACTTTCTAATAAACAAAGAAATTTCTATAAGGTAATAAAAAAACCAGAGAGAAATAAATGACGATAATATGACACACTCCAGAAGCAGACTCAAAAAAGATGAGGCTTAATAAACAAGAAATTAATCACATAAAATGAATAATAGCATGTTAATCTTCTTGAAAAACCAAGATAATCATTTTGAATAACCTTAAGTAGAACTCTACATTCAAGACAAGAACAGTATTCTTTCCCACATCTGTTAGCAAGTAAACGGAATATTATTAGGGGAAAAATGAGGACATCCAGACATGGAATATTTCCAGATCTGGAAGTCGTCATTTGTTAGTAATGTGTTGATAGCAAGGGTTTTGGAGGCTAATAGTGTCATTCATAAGAGCTTATGACGGTGGACTAGAACAAGGAGAGAAATTTATTTCCTTCATAACCCCTAATTTTCAGGAATGGCTTCCTATAGGATTCCCAGATTTATATCAAGGGCATACTAGAGCTCCCCAGAATTTTCTTTCTATATTTTTTTCCTTCCTTTATTTCTTATGGAAATTTAGTCCCTGTTTGGTACATGGGAATGCATTTATGTAAATATAAAAGGAAGTAGGGGTTACTAGATTAGTTGTGACGGTTATATTTAGCAGTTAGCTTAGACTAATATAAATAAGGGGCTTAGGACTTAGTAATGTTCTGTTGTCCTTTATTATGCTCAGACTCATTCAATTCTGGTTTCTCAAGTTCTCTCTCTCTCTCTCTCTCTCTCTCCTCTTTCCTCTTCATACATCTTTCATATAACAGGGGTATCAAAGCCACTCTTTCCTCAAACCAAAGGGGAGTTAGAAGGATTAGTTGTGACAGTTATATTTAGCAGTTAGGCTTAGACTAATATAAATAAGGGGCTCATGACTTGGTAATGTTCTGTTGTCTTATTATGCTCAGACTCGTTCAATTCTGGTTTCTCAAGTTCTCTCTCTCTGTGAGCTATCTCTCTCCACCTCGTTCTCTCCTCTTTTCTCTTCATACATCCTTCATATAACAGTGGAACCAAAGACTTTTTGCTCACCTCTACCAATTTCTCAAGTTCTCTCTCTCTGTGAGCTATCTCTCTCCACCTCGTTCTCTCCTCTTTCCTCTTCATACATCCTTCATATAACAGAGGTACCAAAGACACTCTTTCCTCAAACCAAAGGGGAGGGCTTCGAAATTGAAGGAGCTAGAATTGGACGGAATTGACAAATTGTTGATGGAGCTATTGAGACAACAACTGACACAATGCTTGCGGTCGTCAATAGCAAGCAAAAGGGGAGTGGGAAGTCCAAGAATCATAAAAGAAGGGCCACCATTGTGCCTACAATACTGCTTTCAACAACCTCACCAATAAACACCATTTACCCGAGGACTTTCTTATTAGTGCCTACATATCAAGGCTTAAGGAAGAGCTTGTAGAGTTTGTAAGATTCTTTCAGTGCTGAAAATACCAATAGGAAGGAAAACACTCCCAACATGCTGAAAGAAACCTTTTCAGTAACTAACCCTTTCCTTCAGTTAACAAACCCTCCAGAATGCCACCCAAGAATTTTCATGGACATAATATACCCGTAACTTCCTTTCACCATAAATTTCTTCTACTAGTTTTATCCAACATCAATTCTGAATGCTAGAATTTGAGGTTAAAGCATTCTTACAAGTTTCTTAAAACATCTCAAAATTATATGAGCTATTGGAATAAGCTTTTCATTTTGAGGAATATCTTCCAAAGATGCAACACTGAATAAACAGTCAACATTTTTATGATATGAACCTAATGGCCTTTACTAGTCTATAGGTTATTTGTGTTTTATGTTTTATTATTTGCCTGGTGTTAACTGATACAAGTGTCTAGTGATGGTTGCTGCAAGTTACTAGCAATTCCATGTTTTTAGAGATTGGAAGTTAATTTCAGTAATGCTATCAAAACTATAAATATCATATTCCGTACTTTGCCAAGGTTAAGAATGAAAGTATTATGTTGGAAATCACAGCCCATGATATCCCATGATTTCAGCATTCCATGATTTCAGATCATGAGCTTGTTTGGAAGAGCTTATTTTTGGGCAATAAGTGCTTATAATTTGTGATTCACGGTATACGAGGTAAGTATGTGAGAAGAGTTTTTTCTCGGCTTGCGTAAATTGGGCTTATTTTCTCAAAATAAGCTCTCCCAAACATGCCTCATATCTCTATCATATCCCTGATTCTAGTCTAGCTAGTTTAGTTAAGATTATGATTTCAATTTGTAATCTCATCATTATTGCTCTTTATTTCTGACCGTTATGGAATTTGTGTCACTGCCTATATAAACTCTGTAATATGCATTGTAATGAATAAGAGTGTGCAATATATGTTTATACTTCCAATATGGTATCAGAGCTTTGAGAAATGCAGCATCAGAATCTGCATCTGTGAGACCAAGAGAGAGTGAGACGCGAGCACAGAGAGAGAGAAAGAGAGAGACAGCAGCCATGCAACCCAGATTTGGCGGAGGGTGGTGCGTGTGAGCACACTGCCACCACAGGAAGAACCCTGGGTGGCGACGGCGATCGAACCAGCGCGTGGCCCCCACGCGCCTCCACAGCACCGGAGTGTGGCCTCCACGCCAACAGCGTTTTCCAGCAACCTCTTCCCAAAATCATGAGCTCTTCTGATTTTCCTCCTCTTTTCGTCTTAGTTCTTGGAAATACAGCTCCAAACCGGACCTATCCAAGTGCACTCATGTCCGGTTTCGAGAAATGCATCTTTCTTGGCTACTCCTCCACACAAAAAGGGTACAAGTGTTACTGCCCGACCTCCAAGAAGCTATCTCCAAAGACACTGTGTTTTACGAGGATGACACATATCCGAAATTACCCATTCAGGGGGAGTCCTCAGATATTGAATGGCTAATTTCACATGAATCAACTTCCAAAGCCACTGATGCCTTACCTGTTACCCCAGAAATCCCTGATACTTTACCTAACTTCCTTGATGCCAATAATACCTTGCCACAAAGCCCTGAGACCTTACCTTCTACACCTCCTAACACCAATCCTAATGACCCGGAAACACAGGTTGAGATCATGACTGGGATGGATGGATCAGAGGGAGATGCCAGGCAACAATCTCAGGAGGCAGAGAGAAACGCCAATCCCACTCTAAGGAACGACCATGAATCTGACTCGAGAGTA
Source organism: Inga leiocalycina (assembly GCA_963242795.1). Taxonomy (NCBI): domain Eukaryota; kingdom Viridiplantae; phylum Streptophyta; class Magnoliopsida; order Fabales; family Fabaceae; genus Inga; species Inga leiocalycina. The sequence goes on along the minus strand of OY725329.1, from coordinate 29,388,949 downwards.
GATCCTAAAGAGATGGGCTGGCCTATTGCACTAAGAAAAGGGGTAAGGTCTTGTACTCAGCATCCAATCCAATGGTTTGTTTCGTATGGTAACCTGTCTGTCAAGATGCAGAGTTTTGTTGTAAACAATGCACATATTGACATCCCTAACACCTTCCAGCAAGCTATGGCTGACCCAAAGTGGAAACAGGCTGCGGAAGAGGAGTTAAAAGCACTTGAGGAAAGTAAGATGTGGGACATCATATCCTGCCCTCCTGGAAAGAAGCCTGTCGGGTGTAAGTGGATCTTTACCCCAAAATGCAACCTTGATGGCAGCAATAACAAGTACAAAGCAAGACTAGTTGCGAAAAGGTATACACAGACCTATGGAATAGATTACTAGGAGATCTTTGCCCCGGTAGCCAAATTCAACACAATCCAAGTATTGTTGTCAATAGCAGCTAACTTGGATTGGTCACTACATCAATTAGATGTAAAGAACGCATTCCTGAATGGTGACTTGGAGGAAGAGGTCTATATGGAGGTTTCAGATGGAGTCCTAGCTCCAAACGGCTCAGTTTGCAAGCTCAACAAATCACTATATGGATTGAAACAATCCCCAAGGGCGTGGTTTGGCCGCTTCAACAAAGCAATAAAGAAACTTGGGTACACCCAGGGGCAAGCAGATGACACATTATTTGTCAAGCATGATGATGGAAGAGTCATAATCCTAATTGTCTATGTGGATGATGTAGTCATTACTGGAAATGAAAACTCTATTGCTCAACTGAAGAGGGATTTGTCGACTGAATTCCAAGTTAAGGATCTTGGCCAAATGAGATACTTCTTGGGTATGGAAGTGGCAAGAACGAAGAGGGGCATCAACGTATCCCAGCGGAAGTATACTCTAGACCTGGTGCATGAGACAGGTATGTTAGGGGCACAACCCGAAGGAACACCTATGGAAGAAGGTTGTCATCTAGAGATCAAAGAGAATGGTGTCTCGGTTGACTTTGAACAATATAGAAGACTTGTAGAGAAGCTGATATACCTGACCCACACACGCCCAAATATCAACTATGCTGTTGGAATAGTAAGTCAATTTATGCATCAACCACAGGAAGAACACATGGCAGCTGTTTACAGGATCTTGAGTTATCTGAAATTCAATCCAGGAAGAGGGATCTTCTTTAAGAAGTGCACGGCCAGAAACCTAGAAATCTACACCGACGCAGACCATGCAAAAGACAGAGAAACCAGAAGGTCAACGGGGGGATATTGTACATATGTGTGGGGAAATCTCGTGACATGGAGAAGCAAGAGGCAAACTGTTGTGTCAAAGAGCAGTACGGAAGCAGAATTGAGAGCCGTGAATGACGGAACATGTGAAGGACTCTGGGTTATCTGGTTACTGAAGGAATTGATAATTCTGTATAAAGGTCCCATGCAAGTCTGGTGTGACAACAAATCCAACATTGAGATGACAAGAAACCCTGTTTATCATGATCGAACAAAGCATGTTGAGGTAGACATGCACTTTATTAAAGAGAAGGTTGAAGCAAGCATTATGACATTATCCTGTATACGATCTGTAGATCAGATTGCAGATGTAATGACCAAGCCACTAGGCAGATCTAAATTTGAAGAGTTTTGGTGCAAGCTGGAAATGTTTGACATATACTCTCCAGCTTGAGGGGGAGTGTTGGAAACCACAGCCCATGATATCCCATGATTTCAGATCATATCTCTATCATATCCCTGATTCTAGTCTAGCTAGTTTAGGAAAGATTATGATTTCAATTTGTAATCTCATTGTTATTGCTCTTTATTTCTGACCGTTATGGACTTTGTGTCACTGCCTATATAAACTCTGTAATATGCATTGTAATGAATAAGAGTCTGCAATATATGTTTATACTTCCAATATATTATTCAGCAAATTATCTTGCCTTCTTCTCTAGGATTTCATATTCTGATTCTAGAGCTCTCCTATTCTTTCATACCCTTTCTCTTCTCTTTCTTCCCCTTTCCTCTATTTCTACTTCTTTCTTCCAGATTCTCCTACTTCTAGGATTAGAGTTCTCTGATTCACTACCCTTCTACTATCCTATTTCATATCCTAGTTTCTAATTTTTTACAATTACTACCGCAAACAAAAGGAAAAGAAAGGAGAAAAAAGAAACATCAAATTCGCAATTTTACAAAATATCAAAATGATAACTGCCACAGAATTTTAAATAAGTTGGCCAAAGCATAATTAGAGACAGACAAATTTTAAAATAAATAAATATATCCTACCTGTACAGGAGTCTCTGGTATCTTAGGTGCTGCTGACTTTGTTGATGATCCATCAAATAGACGGGAACACTCTGTGTAAGCAGATCCAATTCCCACTCCAGCACCAAAAGCTACTGATGCCCAGCGTGTAATGGGACTCCCTGGTCCAATGATTAGAGAAAACAGATAAAATTAATTTCAGTTGTTCGTTTTGGTCAGTCCCGGACAGACAATGCCTTCAGTTGTAACCCATGCAAAATTGGCTCATTTTAACTGGAACAAAATTATTTTAAACTTTTAGCACTTTGGAAATTATCATAAAATAGAGAACAATTCGAAGAACTATTAAGAAAAATATTATACTATACATGGACCCATGCTCAGCAGTGCATCAATTAGAGGTGGTTTATATTCTGTATGCTCTTCTAATCCCTTACCACAGAAAGCCAATAATTCCTAACGCAACTATGATTATTTTTTAACAATGAACTAGTCCAAAATTGCATTTTGAGCAATTTAAATCTAACAAACTAACAAGAAAACTTGAAAAGGGTGAAATTTGATTGCTGATATTAAAGAGGAACTGTGGTGTAAACTTTAGTCCTTTAATTTACTTAAATCATGCTAACTGGCTAATTAGGTTATGATGAGGAGAGTTGACAAAAAACAGAAAAACCAAAATCCTAATCTAGTCTGTATGTCTCATTGCAGGTTTAGATTGAGTCCATGTTTTTCTGCAGCATCAGCATAGTCCCCATTTTTGTGTTTTTGCCTCAGTTTCATCCAAAAATACATTGCAATTTACAAAATGCTGCTACCTAATGGCATTACAGTTGTGTCATTTTAGAAGATATTATCTTTAATGGATGAAATTTCATCATTTTTTAAGGTTGAGGTCCATGTTGGCAAAGCACAAATGATGTTAGGGTCCATGTTGTCTGCGTATTCTGACTCTGATAGCACGCATGAACCACCCTATCTGACACGTCTTTCCTTTATTCATGATGTGCAGTTTTTCACTACCTTCAAGCCAGACCAAACATAAACTTTTTTCTGTTATTCTTTTACACACTATTGAGCTTATCACACAAACATAAAATGCACGACGAAAATAAACCAGCTAATCATTTTGTAATTTTAATACGTACTTTTCCATTTTGTTTTCCCAAAAAATTAGAAAATTAGAAAAATTAATCCTTTCATACAAGATAATCATGCTTAATAATCATCTAGTTCAAATACATTCTAGTTGTTGTCCAAAAAGGAAGCAAAAGTTCTAATTCTAAATAATTTTATATTCCATTGAAAAGCAATATTTTGAACTATTGTTATAAAAAATAATCGTCTGGTTTTGAATATAAGACATATTTATCTAATTTGATTAGATTAAGGAAGTTGGTTAAGTTAGTTAATATAACATATATTTTCTAAAACACCCTAGTCATCTTCCTTAATTCCCCCATTCCTTTTTCTCCTTGATTATTGTTGAGGGAACATCGATATGGGTAAATTAGGAATATATTGATAAATATAAAAACTTTGTCTTATATTTAGGACCAAGATCAACTCCCCAAATATGTTTTATATTAAGAACCAAAGGGAGTAATATTTTGAACTGTTAAATCAGCAAATTAAATTATAATTTGAAGTCAGCGGAACAGAATGTTCAGGCATATATAGGACTCATTTCAATCTTCAGGAATGCAGGAGAATAAATCCACACTCAACCCCGGCCCCCCCCCCCAAAAAAAATAAAAAAAGAATACCTAACCTTCTTGACTAGAATTCCAATTAATGCTTATCTTTCCTTAAGATGGAATGAATGTGAAGGACTCCTTTTCATTTGAAGTTAAAATAATAAGCAAGATCAAATATCCAGAAGGGCCTCCTTTTGAAAACATAAAAAACAAGTTGGATCCATCTTGACAGTATGATTTATATAAATATTCCTTCAATCCTTCAACGGGGGTTAACTATGGCATTTTCCTCCAGAATCAGATCCTCCTGAGATGTTCAAAGAGGAGGATCATGAACCTTTTCTTGCATGTATTCATCCATATAATTTTGGTGAATTCATAATAGGATAATTTTTTCCTTATGATCTAGGAAATTACTAACTAACAAAATGAGACATTTCTTATATTTGATTCTAAGAAAATTCAACAAAAGAGAGGTGCAACCAGATCAAGCATGTCCTTAAAACATATATACAAACATTTTCTCATAAGACATGAATCGACACTAATTTGTTGGCACCAAGTTTGCAAAGGGGAAAAAATAATCAAGGCAGGCATTAGAGAACCAAGCTAACGTTTTCTTCTCAGCTTCTATCAGGTATTTTATAACTAAACGAAGTGAAACTAAAACAAAGAAAGCAATAGTTCAAAAAGCAAAAATAACAAAGTCTACAAACCTACTTCAAATATAAGAGAAACCAAATTGACAATTTCAGAAAGCGAATCCCCTAAAAGTAATTAGGAGAGAAGGCGAATTTCAAATACAGTCGCCACATTTCATCACCTAAAGACACCAGTACTCATATGCGAAAAACGCGAAACATGGTTAATTTCGATTAGACCAACTCACCAACTACCGGCGGGTTCAGAATAACCAATAACAACGGGTTCTGGTTAATCTTCACAAAAGATTCCCCAAAGCAACATGAAGAAGGGAAAAAAAAAAGAACAATCAAATCAGAGATAAGGAGAGGAACTGACTGAAAAAGAGGAGACCGCCAAATGCACCGCCTAGTGAAGAATAGACGAAACGACGGAGGGTGAGATCAAGGCAAGCGTCCCATTTGGCATCGAGGTCGTGTGGCGGAGGAATGATTTCACTGTTATCTGCCATTGGAGGGTTTCCTTCGTCTATAGCAAAACTTGTTAAGGTTTCTCCGTTTCCTTCCTCTATCTCTCTCTCTAGAAAGCTATCGTCTGATCTCGCCCCAGGCACAGTTGGCCGCTCTTACTTCTTTTCCCGTCGTAGACCCCCAAAAGGTTTGCGCTTTGTGATTTGGGCTGCGTTAAACATGACCCAATGGGATGTAATATATGTACCAAAAAGTGTTGGGTGTTATGAAATAAAGGGAAAGATGAGAAGAGAAACGAAGAAAGAGTAGAAAGTAAAATAGAGTAACACATGTTATCTATTTATAAGCACAACTCTCTAGTCTATAATTAATGTTGGATTTTGGGTCTAAATTCGTCTTTGATGAGCCGAACTATTTGATTAGAATAAACACAACTCTCTAGTCTATAATTAATGTTAGATTTTAGGTCCAAGTCCATCTTTGATGGGCCGAACTATTTCATTAGGATATAAGTAGCCTAATTAAATAAGAATAAAATCAGCATTAATTGCAGATTGGAGAATAATTCAGTAATAATTATGGGATTGTTAATTGAGGAACAAGTCACCATAATTAGGAAATTAATTGAGAATCAATTAATTTAATTACTGTCTTAGAGGGCAAGAAGAAATGCACATGTTTCCTAATTAGTGGCCACCCTAAACCACTATAAATAGGAGGTGCCTCCTTCAGTTATTCCTTACCCCTGCTATTGAGTTTTCTAGCAATCTCTTCTCTTCTACCATCTTTCTTGTTCTGGTTATCTGCTATGCAAATCACAATTAGGCTCTAGTAGTATAATAATTGTGTGGGCACTATTATGGAGCATTGGGGCTTTGACCCGGATCTGAACATGGATTCGCCTTGGCATGCTAGTTCTCCCCTTATTTTTTCCTACATTGGTATTAGAGCATTGTTGATCTTGTGGTTGTGATTTATTCTTTGTGAATAATTAAATGATATAAGTTGTTTATATCTCCATCACTTTTTTTTTTTAATTTTTGCTGTGCTATCATATATATTATATGATGATAATTTTTTATATGCTGTCTCAAGCATGATTTCATATATGAATATATGATATTAATGTATGCATGTTCACTGCCTCCCTATACACATATTGCTTCCACATCTCTGGTTCATATATACATATATTTTGCTTCCACATGTTTGAAAGCCTCAGGCATGATATATATTAGTGTTGCTAACAGTTGAATGAATACATGTATGCTCTCTGCTTTACATTTGCTCGCACTGCTCCTCTGATTATATATATATATATATAAATGCGCATGTGTATATATATAAATATTTAAGGCACAAATTTTTTCTCCTCCTTCTCCTCTTCATATCTTTTATTTGATTAGATTTAAGTTTTTGAAACCTATGTGGAATAAAAAACAAGAAACTTTAACCCTCAAAAGCTAGGAAAGCTTTTGAAACACAGAGGACACACATCCAAGTCACCTTACGGAGCGCCGTCGACGTCGAGAAAAAATTGAGTGTTCAAAACTAAGTGTGTTTGCCCAAAGTAAGGCCATGGATATGTAGAGCTCTATGAAACGATTCCAACGATGCTTAGAACTTGTCAAACGGAGTTCAGATGAGCGAGAAACGAAGGAAAGAAGTTAGTGGGTCGCTTGTCACCGCTGCTACTTGAGCCACAATTTGATTAATGAAAAAAAGACATTTTCAGATCAAATAAGAGCCATGGATTTGTAGTTCGATCAACTACGATTCCAACAATACTAAGAACACAAAAAACAGAGCTAAAATGAGGGAGATATGGCCTTCTGAAGTTGGAGAGTCCCAATGACCTACCGGAGCTCCAACCAGGTCAGGTTGACCCGACTGGAGGTTGAAGATGATCATGTCATCGGTCAACCAGACCACATGGAACCAATGAGGGAGTGCCACGTCATTGTTCAATGACACGTCAACATCAGTCAACCATATCATCTGTTAACCAGCCACGTTGACCAAGACACATCAGCGAGGTCAAGGGGCGGACCAGCCAATAGTCAAAGTTTACTGTAAAAAAACAAGAAAAAAAAACCAGAAACCGACATGTGGAACATGGGGCCTATAGGGGTCATTGTTTGACATGTGGCAAAGACCGTCGAAGAGAGGACAATGCGTGGAGTCAAGGAAGCCAGCGCATGTCGCCGGCAAACTGCCATAAGGCGGAGCGTGGAGTTCACACGCAGCCGTTGAAAGTGGCCTTCGTTGGAATTTTTCAATTTTTCAGGATTTTTTGATCCATACACCTTCTAGGGGCGCATGAGAGCGCGTGGGACCTCCGATTAAGATGTGGTTTATTCCTAAAAATCCCTAAATTTGATAGCTTCAATTTGACATATAATTTGCATATATTTGAAGCACGTTTGGATGTGTTTTGAGTCAAAAAGGTGCTTATATGCACTTAGAGATTCCTAAAAACGTTGAAATTGAGTCAATGACGATTCTTTTTTTTGGATAGGTTGGCTTGCTTATTAAGAATATTTTAGCTGCAACATAAGGTTAATGCTGAAAGATTCTTTAAAGTAAGAGATTATTCAAATGAATTTTTGATTATAAGATCTTATCCAACCTTGACTCAAACTTTTAGAGATAAAACCTGAAAATTGCAGCAACTTGGAATTATTGAATAATAATAAGTCTTCCTATGCTTTTTAACCATATTGATCCAGTTGGGATTGAAGCAATTGTTAGTGCAAGCATTTTACCCAAGAGGGGGGTGGATTGGGTGATACTAGAAATTTGGTTGCGTATATAAAAATTGACTGGAAACTTAAAGCAATTAAGAGCTAGGAGAAATATCACTGAAGTGTATACCAGGAGTTATACTGGTTCGGTCACAACCACTTTGACCTACATCCAGTCCTTGGAGCTTCTCTGAGAGTTTCACTATATCTTCCAAGATTCAGTGGGTTCTTGACACCTCAGTACACAGAAAGTTTCTTTACTGAACACTCGCTCCCCCTTACACGTTGTAATCAAATCCCCAACTCAAGGTTCCACAACCTTCAGTTGTTTCAATAATAGATATTGAGTTTGTAATGCAAAACTCTCTCACAAAGCAAATATATAATGACTGAAGTACAAAGAGTAAGGATAAGAAAATAGATCATAAAGAATGTATTGATCGGTATGAGTTTGCTTGGTCTTAGTTGTTGTGTTCTGTTCTTTAAATGCCCATATATATAAATGATTTGTGGTGTCCGTTGGAAGCAATTCAAACATGTTCGTTAGAGTCGCGCAGCTTCATTTGACTATTCTTTAAATTTGAAAACTAGCTGTTTACGGTAGGTAGGCGTTTTGAAAGTTATGGACGATATGTTTGACTTCTCTCTCAATGCATGATCTCTTCATTGTTTTTCTATGAGTATACTCAGTAAACTAATACAATGAAGGGTTAATCATATAGATAACAAATCAATGAGTATTAAATTAAAATCATGCTTTATGTACTTCATTACTCAAGTGGCTACTCGAGTGATCATGCTCATTAGTCGAGTAGTCCCTCGAGTAACTTCATCAAAAATAAGCCAGAGAGTAAGTCAAAGTGGTCTGACCATAATATACCTTGCTTACTCGGGTAATCCCTCGAGTAAGTGTCTCTTTTTCCTCTAATTACTTGAGTGGTCCCTCGAGTAATAGTTATAATAACTTTGGAGATCACTCAAGTAATCCCTTCGAGTAATTGCATGAAAATCTTGGCCGAGAGCAAATTCAACGTAGTCCCTCAAGTAATGTCTTAAATAACTCTGTAGATTACTCAAGTTATCCCTTCGAGTAATCCTTCTAAATTCCTGACAGAGAGCTTACTAGAACAAATTCTTACATATTACCCGAGTAGTCCCTCAAGTAATATGGTCATTACTCGAGTGCTCACTCAAGTAATGTCTATAAAAATGTCAATGTCCCATTTTCTTATGCTCTGTCTTTCATTTCTTCTGCATTACTTGAAGTACTTACTCTAGTAACGCTTATGGCCTGCAATAAAACACTTAATTACTTTGTTCAAATCTTTTTGTTTATTATCAAAACCTTTTGAATCTTTAATCCACTCTTTGTTATCATCAAAATATATGAGATCTAACATTCTTCCCCTTTTTGATGATGACAAAACTTGGTGATTTTGAACAAAGGTTTTGAAATTGAGTTTTCGATAAAGTTTTTCTTATAAACTTTTTATATGACATCCTTTGTTTAATTTAATCTTGAAAACTCTTTTGAAACATATTGATAAAGATATTTTTGAATTCAAGTCTAATGATCTGTGAAACCTTTTTGAATTCTAAAAATCATAATTTTGAAATAAGTTCTAAGTTGTTCACCTTGCATACATAATCACAAACTCATTAGTCCATAATGTAATATGATTCCAATGAAATCTAACTTCAATTGAAATTGCATAAAGAGTTCAATACATAATTTTACACTAGTAAAGCTCCCTTAAACCTTATACATCCAATTCTCAATGCATTTACATAATCACATCACAAAATAACCCTAAGTACTTCTCCCCCTTTTTTCTTCATCACAAGAAATAGGATCAAGGAGAAGGATAAGGTCCAGATGGCTTGGCTACAGAAATGGGGTTGATAAGAAAGGCTAAACACTCATGTGAACCATCTAAACTAGAGGTACTAGAGGAAGCTGGATATGATGATGGTTCAGGTTCAGGAAGATTTACTGGAGCTACTGGAGGATTTTGAGGAAATGGAATCAGAGGAGTAATCTCTACCTCCTCTGTACCAGTAGGTGAAATAATTACTTCCTTAGTGCTTGTGGGTGAGGCAATAGGAGTAGGAACTGACTAAGGCTGAACAGGCTGGGCTAGCTAAACTGGATCATCAATAGTGATGTGAACGGGCTTAAGTGTTTCTGGGTCAGATAAGGAGAATAGAAGGCTCTTGGAAATGGTGATAGGCAATATAGGTGGGGGAAGAGAAGATGGTCCAGGCTCATAAGGTCTAGAATCATAAGGTCAAGGCTCAGAAGATGGTGTTGCCTCAGGAAATAATGTAGGCATAAATGGATCAGGAGCGGATGAACTAGGTGCCAAAGCATAAAGCTTAGCATGTAGTGATCTCAGAAGCTCACCTTGTGCCTACTACTTTGCCAACATCTCTTCATGCCTCTTGTCCATTCTCTCCACATGTTCCCCCATCTTCACATTCATATGAGTTATCAATTCAGCATTGGTATTTGCAATGTCCACATGAAGACCTTTGAGGATGGTCTCCATGAATGTTTGCAATACTGAACTAATGAAAGATGGAGCAGAAGTGGAGGTAGGAGCAGACGACTGAGTATCTTCCATTCTACTAGATTCAGCCTCAGTCTTTTTCTTCTTGGGACCATATTGAAGAGAATTTTTTAGGGGAATATCAATGTGAAGCTTTCTAATATGATTTCACCCCACTGGAGTAAGCCTTTCAATTAGTTCACCCTTCTCCAAATACCAAATCTTGTTCTTTTTGAGAAACAAGGATATAAGCTGAGGATAAGGCATTGGAGTAATGAATTTGCCCTCAAATCTATATCTTTTGATATCAGTGTAGATATATTCTCCCAATTCCTTTTTTTCTTTGAGGAGAATTGAGGCAAATTTTCTGAAGTCCCTCTCTATGAAATGAGTAAAGTTGTTGGATTTGTTGACTATGGCTCTCAAATAGATATACCATAGAACACGATGAAAATCACATATATCACTCGAGTTGAAATTTAGAGGTCCCACAATCTCTCCAGGTCTTAGAACAGAAAATAATTGGCTCGAGTCTAGGGTAGGATGAATATCTTTAGGAGGATCCTTTATTCCTAGCCAAGTGTTTATTTTGGAGGGTGAGATAAGGACTTCTTGACCTCTAACCTTAGTAACCATTTCTTCTTCTAAGGCATCTTGGAAAGGGTCATTTACAGGCTTAAGATTATAGTAAAAATGGCTTACTACCTTGGTACAATAAGGAAGTTTAATAGATAGCCAAGGCATGTAAGACTCAAGGTAGCGCATGAGATTAAACCTTAATACCTTTTGAAGAATATTGGAGTCAATATAGTGTATCTTGCACACTTTTCTTCTTGAAAAGTGATCTTTGTATTTTTGAGACTCCTCAAGCTTCTTCACATTGAACCCCTTTGGAGCGAATGTGATTTCTTCTTCCTCTGGTTTCTTTGTAGATTGACCTTGCTTATCTTTGTGAATTTTATCTAGCATATTTACCATAGCCTTAGCCATATCTTTGTCATACTTAGGCTTTTTTGGTGGCTTCACAGAGAATATTGGTGTGTCAAAGGAATTAGAAGGAGGTGGAGATGGTGCCTTAGTCTCTTTCCTTCTTCCAGTAGGAGCATCCTTCTTGGATTGAGCTTTTGAGGTAGTGCGTTCCTTGATCACTACCCCCTTCACCTTGGGTTTTGTTTGTGGCATAGCTTTAAATTTGGAAAGAGGAACGAGCTTCTGTCTTTTAGCTGGAGGAGATGGGTTAGAATCAAGTGATTTCTGAGGATTAGAGGACTCAGAAGGACTATTAGGAGTGGTGGTTTTGGTTCTAACCATTCTAAATGATAGAAACTGAGATTTTCTTGAAGTTCAGTGTTGACGGTCACGGTTTAGGGCAGCTGAATCTAAGCAACCTGGGATGTTTTTGAAGGTACAAATCAGAGGGTTTTGACGAAAATAAGAAGACAAAGTGTTTATGAAACAATTTTTGCAGAGCACTAGGAGATTTACTGGAGGAGATTTTGTGAGAAATGACCTGATAACGACAGTTAAAAGCCCTAGCCCCCGATATCACTCGAGGCCCTACTCAAGTGATCTTAAGCTCTACTCGAGTAGCTACTTGAGTGATCATGTAACCCCCTCAGTAATTATATCCGAAATACACGATTGAAATGAAATAGAGACCAATAATAATCAAATAAAATTTACTAACCCACCACATGATAGGGTTTTCAAAAAATACCTTTCGAAATCATTTATAAACTTGGTCTCATATTCACATTTCGAATACAATTACTATGCGAAGATAAATCACATTCATATAAATATCAGAGTGCACAACATAATCATCCCGGCAATCTCGGGTACATACCTTCGCTAAAGATATATAGGGCACAATTGCCCATTACAATTCTTCAAATGGGGATTACACAATCTCATCTCGAATGAGTCATGCCGCTCCCTCCACGAGCCACTTGCCCTGTCTAAATTGTTGGTAAGGGAGGATGAGATTCGAGAGAATCTCAGTAGGAAACAGATACCATAATGCATGCATGATAGATGCTAGGTGTATGACATGTTAGCTTTATCTAGATGCATACCCCATAATGATATTTCTGCATGCTCAATGTTTCATACAACAAGACTATGGCCACAGTGAAAACAGAAACATAGCTTCATTTATTCAAATATGCTCTACACAATCAAGTAAAGCAATCACATACATCACTACACAAGCAAAATTATCAAATACATGTAAGTAAGGTAAGTCCCCTACCTCCAGTCTTTTCTCCTCGATTTGCGTGCCAGCAACTTAGGGCTTCACATTCGATCCTACAATGTCAAATGTACTATTTAGACACTTCCATAGTGTTTCTGGGGGTCATATGAAGCTATATTGAAAATTTGCTAAAATGCCCCCGGGGACCCGGTCTGGCCCCACCGTACCCGGTCCGACTGTACTTTTCCTGAAATTTTGACATGGGCTATTCTAACATATTTTTGCCCAAGGAATCCATTTCCAGACTTGGAATTATCAAATTCAATTTCAATTTACAAATTTACCCTTGGCAGCCCCACTTTAAGGGTTTCAAGGGCGTTTTCGTAATTATGCTTTTTCGGCCTTTTCCGAAAAAGTGACCAACTGTAACCCCACCTAATTTTCACTCCTGAACTCAATGGAATCATCAAATCATTGAAAATCCATCTATAACCCCTCCAAACCAGGCTTGCCCGAAATTCTCAATTCCCCGAGAAAAATTGGGGTTTTTCGGTTTCGGCTCCGTAAACGCGTTCCTTTCTACTCCTAACCACTTTATTGACTATTCCATTAGGTTACAACCACCATTTAGTACCAATTTGGGCAGCATAACAGCCCCACATACCCATTTCCAAAAATTAAAACCAATGGCAATCCGGCGAAATTTCACCGATTAAATTGCCCACAGCAGCTAGAATAGTCAATATACAAGAGTTTGGAAGTTACCTCAAGCTCCCACTAGCTTTTCTCAAAGATGGCTGAAAACCCTAACTTTCAAAACACCAAATTTGAGATTTCCAAACCTTAAAGAATAAAGAGGAGTAGTTTAGAGTCGGAGTTATACGCGCTAGGAGCGAAATCGTCGGAGAAATCGGCTTACCTTGTGATTTTTCTTCTCTTTCTCTCTCTAAACTCTCTCAACTTTCTCACACTATGTTCAGGTGCTGTGCGTCAATGAGCAGCTGAAGATGATGAGAAGATGTTTTAATTCCATGCTTATGTCATCTTGCCTTTTGATGATGTCATAATTCCCAAAATTGGCATTTTCGGATTTTTTGGCAGATTTTCTGCCCAAACTTTGAAAAATCATAACTAATTCTAGAAAAATCGAAATGAGGTGATTCCAAAGCCAAATGAAAGATATTTAAGTCCTCTTCATAGGAAAAATATTGACCATTATTAAAAATCACCACACAATTCCAGAATTACATAAAACTCATCACTGCCCCAAAACAGAGTTCAGTTTCCATCCCAAACTTTGGACAGTCATATCTCCTAGTTCACAAAACGAAATGGCACAAATTATATGTCCATTTTGAAGCTTGAGATGTGAAATATAAGACTGGAAAGTTTCATAATTTTATGACATCATTTTCCTAGTAAAAAGGTCCACACAAGAAGACTGCCCAGACAGAATTCACACTGGACAGCATTTCCAGTTTTGCAACCAATGTGTCCAATCCAATTTAAATCAATTCCAATGATTAAATACCACAACGAGACACCATTTCCATCACAATACCCCATTCAATTCTTCCCTCTATTCTAAGTCAATTTGGATGTTAATCCACAATTGAACTCAAATATAGGGTTTTGGCGTTGCTCATAACACAAGCGACTACAATCCACTTTATTTTCTCTAAAAAGGTTCATTAATCACTAACCACGTCCACTTTTATAGTCATTAACTCCTAATCACAATTTGGGATCTTGCTAAACCGGGGCTTAGCAATCCACTAATCTCAGGCTTATTCTCTAGCCTCGAGTCTCAAAATTTGGGGTATTACAGATCATATCAAAAATTTCAAAATGAAGCAAATTTAAATGCGTACCTTGTATAAGTAATATTGTAATTACTTATGTACATTCCCTCAGTTATTTGATGGCACTTTAAGACAAATTTGAGTTAAAAACAAGTTGATTTGAGATCTGCCTTCATGATCACTCGATGGCTTACTCGAGTGACTCTATGGCATCACTCGAGTAGCTACTCGAGTGATCAGTCTTTTGAGTCATTGACTTGTTCGATTTCAATTGTTTTATCCTTTCCCTTCTTCTCTACCTCTTTTTCAAGGTCATCACTTGAGCAATTACTCGAGTGATGTTTATCATCACTTCCAGTTATCACTCAGGTAATATAAGCTACTTGAAGTTGTCACTTAAGTGATATAGTACTCTGTTAACCTCTGCTTTTCACTAGAATATGAAGATCCTGCAAAACAAATTGCTAGAAACTCCGATGCTTAAGTTAGTAATGATCAAAACATCAATAAATAACATCATCTAACATTTTGTAAACACTAAATAACTTACAGTTTATTATGATTTACCATTCCCAATTCTCTTATAATATACAAGAATTGATCTTTTGCAAGAGGTTTTGTGAAGATATTAGCTAGTTGAAGATGAGTTGGAATAAATATCACTTTGACATCTTTCTTTTAGACATGATCTCTTATGAAGTGATGTCTAACATCAATATGCTTGGTTCTAGAATATTGAATAGGATTCTTTATCAAGCTTATCGTGCTAGTGTTGTCACAATATATTGGTATCTCCTTTAGATAAATACCAAGATCTTGGAGTTGTTGCTTAAGCCATAACACTTGTGCATAACAACTTGAAGCTGTAACATACTCAGCTTTGGTTGACGAAAGAGATACTGTATTTTGTTTCTTGCTAAACCATGATACAAGTGAGCCTCCAAGAAACTGGCTTTGTCCATTGGTACTCTTTCTGTTTGTCTTGTATCCTCTATGATCAGAGTTTAAGTATGCAACTAGATATTTACTTCTTCCTTTAGGATACCAGAGACCTAATTTTGTTTTATCAACAAGATATCGAAAGATACGTTTGATGGTTTCAGCATGTGACTCCTTTAGTACTGATTGATATCTTACACACATATTCACACTGAATTGAATGTTAGGTCTTATTGTAGTGAGATAAAGTAATGATCCAATCATTCCTCTATATTTTGTGATGTTGTAATCTTTTCCCTTGACATTAGCATTAAGCAATGTAGTTGAGCTCATAGGCGTGTCCATTCCATTTGCCTCATCCATTCCATACTTCTTCAATAGCTCTTTCAAATATTTCATTTGAGATATGAAAATTTCATTCTTTCTTTGTTTGATTTGCAAACCAAGAAAGAAATTCAATTCTCCCATCATTGGCATCTCAAACTCCCCCTGTATTATATCAGAAAATTCCTTACACAAGGTTTCGTTAGTAGCACAGAAAACTATATCATCAACATATATTTGCACAATTAAAATATCATCTCGTTTTCGTTTTGTAAAAAGTGTTGTATCAACTTTTCCTTGTACAAAACTTTGATCAATGAGAAACTTATTGAGCCTTTCATACCATGCTCTAGGAGCTTGTTTTAAATCGTACAAAACTTTTCTTAGTTTAAAAACATGGTCAGGTTTGGTTACATCTTCAAAACCTGGAGGTTATCTACATACACTTCTTCCATGATGTAGCCATTTATAAATACACTTTTTACATCCATTTGATAGAGTTTGAATCCTTTGATACACGCAAAGGCTAAGAGTACTCGTATAGCTTCCAATCAGCACTGGAGCATACATTTCCTCATAATCAATTCCTTCTTCCTAATTATAGCCTTTGGCAACCAATCTTGCCTTGTTTCTGACAATGATTGCGGATTTATTAAGTTTGTTCTTGAATACCTATTTAGTGCCAATGATTGGATGATCCTTAAGTCGATGTACCAAATCCTAAACTTGATTTCTTTCAAATTGGTTTAGCTCTTCTTGCATTGCTATGACCCAATCATTGTCTGATAAGACTTCGTCAATGTTAGTGAGTTCAATCTTAGAAATAAAAGTAGAGAAACTAACTTCATTGAAGATTCTATTTCTAGTTTTGACTCCTTCATTCACATCTCCTATGACTTGATTTAGGGGATGACTTTTATTGTATTTTCAGGCTCTAGGCTGTCCTAGTGACTGATCTTCTTCCTTGGTTTGATCAACTTCTGGGATGACATATTTAGAAATAGGTTGACCATTTTCTTGATTTAAAATAACTTCCTGCTCATTATCAATAGTTTTGTCAAAGGATTCAAATTCATCGAATACAACATGAATTGATTCTTCAACAACGCATGTTCGTTTATTAAAAACTCTATAAGCTTTGCCCCAGTTAGAATAGCCTAGAAAAATTCCTTCATCTATTTTAGAATCAAATTTTCCTAAGTTATCTTTACCATTAGTATGAATGAAACACTTAGTGTGTGTTTGGATTAGCTTTTGAGAATAGCTTTTATGATTTACGAGGTAAGTGTGTGAGAGGAGTTTTGTCTTGGGTTGCACAAACCTAGGTTTGGCAAATTGCCAAACACTCACTTACAACCGAAGATTTGTAGATGAGCAAGGTTTGGCTTCCTTCCTTTATATAGTTTGTATGGTGTTTTCCCAAGTTTTGTTATGATATAGGCTCTATTTGAAATGTAGCATGCTATGCTTATTGCATCAGCCCAAATAAACTTAAGACATGTTTTTTTCATTCAGCATTGCTCTAGCCATTTCAGTGAGCACTTTATTCTTTCGTTCTATGACTCTGTTTTGTTAAGGTACCCTTGGAGCGGAGAAATTGTGATCAATGCCATTATTATCATAATATTCTTTAAAGGCTTGATTTTCAAATTCTCCACCATGATCTGTCCTAATACCTGTAATGGACATACCTTTCTCATTTTATACTTTCTTGGCAAAAATAATAAATTCTCCAAAGGTTTCATCCTTTGATGATAGAAAAATGGTCCATGTAAACCTAGAGAAATCATCAACAATGACCAATGAATATAAGTTGCCATCAAGACTCTTAACCCTTACTGGTCCAACTAAATCCATGTGTAATAATTGAAGTGGTCTATTGGTTGTGATCTCATTTTTCAATTTGAAGATGATTTAGTTTGTTTATCCTTCTTGCATGCGTCACAAATCAAATCATTTTTAAAATTTACTTTAGGCAAACCAATTACTAAATCCTTTTTAAGTAACTTGACTAGTTGGTGCATATTGACATGAGCTAGTCTCTTATACCATAACCAACTTTCAACGGTGTTACTTAGAAAACAATTTTCAAAAATATTTCTGCTTATATCAAGAGTATAGCAATTATCTTCACTTTTTGCTCTGAGCTTTGTTTTGAGATCCTTCTTATCTAATTATAAATCTTTCTTGTTTATAATTAGACATTCCTTTGAGTCAAATATTATCCAGTTGTCTTTATCTGCACTTTGACTTACGCTTAGCAAGTTATGACACAATCCTTCAACATAATATACATCTTGGACTTGTATGCCTTTATCATTTTTGATCTTACCAATTCTTGCTATCTTTCCAGATTGATTTCCTCCAAATTTTATCTTTCCACCTTCTTTAGGTTGTATTGTGGTAAAATTTTCAAAATCGCCAGTCATATTTCTCGAATATCTACTATTTATGTACCATTTGTTGTTTTTGGATACTTCAGGACATATCTGCAATCAAATACGATTAAGTCTTAGGTACCCACACCTTTTGGATTAGTACATAATATGTTCTGAACATATAAACCTTTAGTTACCCATTTATAAGTTCCCATTTTTCCTTTCTTTTTATGAATGCATGACGAAGTATAATAACCCTGTCTATTACAGTAATTGCAATATGCAAAAGGATTTGATGTATGAACATAATGCTGAAAGTAACTCAAGTATGTCTTACCTCTAGCTTTCTTTTTTCCTTTCCTTTTATCTGATTTTGGATCATATCCAATACCAGATTGGTCATTTACAAATAATTGGGCTTTTAAAATCACATCTAACATTTCACTTCCTTTGGTGAATTTTTCAAGAGTTTTTGTGAGATCAGTATTTTTCTTTTTCAAAGAAGAGCAATTTTCGCAATCCTTTTCTAAATTCTCTTTAAATTCTACTTTAAGAACTTTGTTTTTCTTTTTGAAATAAACTAGTTCTTTAACTACTTTGATGAATTCAAAATGTAAAGCATTATATTCGGAAAGTAATTCATTATAGGTAGGATCAGAATCAGTTACCTTTTCTTTTGTTTCTTCTTGAGCAACTAGACAGATATTAGCTACTTCTTCATCATCGCTATTTTAGTCATATGAACTATCTCCCCATATGGCAGATATAAAGGCTTTCTTTTTATTGTAGAATTTGCCTTTTCTCTTTTCTTTACTCTTCTGAGACAGTTCTTGACTTTCTGATTTGAAATGTCCTGGCTTTCTACATTCATAGCAAATGATGTGTTCTTTACTGCTTGTTCCTCCTTTTTGAAAGTTTTTGAATCCTTGGCCTTTCTTGTAAAACTTTCTGAATCGTTTTATCATTAGGCCCATTTCGTCATCATCAAGCTGTTTATCTTCATCTTGATCTTCTTCTTTTGCTTTCAGTGCTCGACCTCTCTTCTTCTTGTCACCAATATCATCTAGTTCTTGTTTGAATTGTAATTTACTTTCATATTCAGAAAGACTTTCAAATAGAGAAGCAACCGATTGCATTGATTCACCTTTTACTTCCTCAATTGCAGTGACTATGGCCTCACAGTCTTTAGAAAGAATATTTGGAATCTTTCATACTTGGGTATGTTGATCATAGACTTTTCCAAGTATTGCAAGTTGATTAACAAGGTGAGTATATCAAAGTTCAAATTCAGCTATCGATTTACCTGATTTCATTTGAAGTAAATCAAACTCAATAACCAGAGTATTAATTCGGTTTTCTTTTATTCCCGAAGTTCCTTCGTGAGCTATTTCTAGAGCTTCCCATATTTCTTTAGTTGTTGGAAGTGTGTAGATTCTGAAGTACTAATTTTGACTTAAGGCACTTTGAATCATTAGAATTTCCTTACTATTGAGTGTGATGAGTTTCTTGTTATTCTCATCATATTCTGCTGGTATCTTAGGAACCTTATGTGAATCTACAATCTTTTTAGATTTATAGTTTTCACTCTCAATCACATCCCATAGTCCGTATTCTGTAGCCATTACGAATACTCTAAACTTGGCTTTCCAGAAAGAGAAGTGTTCACCACTAAAACCTGGAGGTTTGGTGATAAAGGCTCCGTCAAGAAGAATTCCTTTACCCATGCTTGCCATTGGATCCTTCTTAGGTTGTTATACCTAAACTAGAAGACCTACTCTTTGATACCAAATGTTAGTGCAAGCGTTTCACCCAAGAGAGGGGATCAATTAGGTGATACTAAAAATTTAGTTGCGTATATAAAAATTGACTGGAAACTTAAAGCAATTAAGAGCTAGGAGAAATATCACTAAAGTGTACACCAAGAGTTATACTAGTTTGGTCACAACCACTTTGATCTACGTCCAGTCCTCAGAGCTTCTTTGAGAGTTTCACTATATCTTCCAAGATTCAGTGGATTCTTGACACCTAAGTACACAGAAAGTTCCTTCAATAGACATTCCCTCCCCCTTACACGTAATCAATTCCCTAAATCAAGGTTCCACAACCTTAAGTTGTCTTAATAACAGATATTGAGTTTGTAATGAAAAACTCTCACAGAGAAAATTTATAATCACTGAGGTACAAAGAGTGAGTATAAGAAAATAGAGTACAAAGAATGTATTGATCAGTATGAGTTTCTTATTCTTAGTTGTTGTGTTCTGTTCTTTAAATACTTCATATATATAGATGATTTGTGGTGTCTGTTAAAAGAAATTCAAACATGTTCGTTAGAGTCATAAACCTTTATTTCACCGTTCTTCAAATTTGAAAACTAGCCGTTTGTGGTAGGTAGGCGTTGTGAATGTTACGGACGATATGTTTAACTTCTCTCTCAATGCATGATCTCTTCAAAGTTTTTCTACAAGTATACTCAGGAAACTAATACAATGAAGGGTTAATCATATAGATAACAAATTAATGAGCATTGAATTAAAATCATGCTTTCTCTACTTCATTACTCAAGTGGCTACTCAAGTGATCATGCTCTTTACTCGAGTATTCCCTTGAGCAACTTCAACAAAAATAAGCCAGAGAGTAAGTCAACATGGTCTGACCATAATATATCTTGCTTACTCGGGTAATCCCTCGAGTAAGTGCCTCGTTTTCTTCTGATTATTCGAGTGGTCCCTCGAGTAATGGTTATAATAACTTTGGAGATCACTCGAATGATCCCTTCGAGTAATTGCGTGAAAATAGTGGCCGAGAACAAATTCTATTAGACTTTACCTGATTATTCGAGTGGTCACTCGAGTAATGCTTCAAATAACTTTAGAGATACTCGAGTGAACCTTTCGAGTAATGACCTCCAATTCTTGGCTGAGAGTTACTGCATGGTTGCTACTTTGATTACTTGAGTAGTCACTCAAGTAATGTCTCAAATAACTCTGTAGATTACTCAAGTGATCCCTTTGAGTAATCCTTTTGAATTCCTGACAAAGAGCTTATTGGAACAAATTCTTACACATTACCTGAGTGGTCCCTTGAGTAATGAGGTCATTACTCAAGTGCTCACTCGAGTAATGTCTATAAAAATGTCATAGTGTCCCATTTTTTTATGCTCTGTCTTTCATTTCTACTACATTACTTGAAGTACTTACTCGAGTAATGCTTATGGCCTGTAATAAAACACTCAATTACTTTGTTCAAATCTTTTTGTTCATTATCAAAACCTTTTAAATCTTTAATCCAATCTTTGTTATCATCAAAACATATGAGATGTAACAGCAGTGACTTCTAAAGTCAACTCTTTATCACAAATGTTGTGACAAAGGACAAGATAGATAGAGATGTGAGAATCATCTCATCAAGTGGGAGGTATGCTGCAATTATATCGAAGTGAGTAGATGTAAACATGGCAAAAAGGAGTTAGACATTATAACTAGACGCTATATGAGTTCATATGGTCAGAAGGGCCTATGAGAAGGAGAACCTAGTTAAGAGACAACAATATGAGATAAAGTTTTTGAATGTTCTTTTTCATTGAATTTAGTAATTAAATTCTTTGTTTTTGGAATTGAATTAAGCTTAGTCTCTTCTTATTTTCATGAACATTTATATTGATTAGATGATATTTTATTTTTATCTTCTTAGTGTAACTATCTTTGATTAAATAGGAGGTTTTAAAATATGTCTAGAAATCCAAAGGGGAATGTGTTCAATAAGGACTATGTTAAAAGGGTGATGAGCTAACTAGCATGATTGGGATAGGAGTCAATATAGTTATCTCCTGAACATGAAACTAGTAAACTTGTTATCTAATTTTCCTTTATCTTATTTTGAACAAATATGATTTGTATACCATAATCGTCCAAGTGACCAATTATAACCAAGTCTATTTGACTGAGCTTATGAAGACAAGCTCAATAGAGATGATTATGGAGTTAGAAACTCTCAAATCTCTTTTCATTCAGGAAGAATGAGATGTCAGGGATATCTTACAAATTAGTTTTCATCATTTAGAGGCTGAAGCAACTGAAGGGTACAAAAAGTTTATGCTATCAAGTATAGAAAGAACAATATTGCTTAGACTTATGATGGTACGATCAATGTAACCTTATCTAAGCCATGTGGATAGTATTGGAAGATAGTGGAATAGGTGATCTTCTTCCATAAAGTTAAAACTAAGTTAAGTTTTAACATAGTGTATTAAGTCCTAACGTATCGTTTAGGCAACACTTGAGGTAAATGTCAAACTAAGAAGTTGAGACAAATATAATGCCAAGTTCTTTCTAACAAACAACAAGTGTATGTTGTGATAAGACGTCTCCCAGTGAGTGGGAGTAAGCTATGTCTCCCAATGAGTGGGAGTAAGCCACGTCTTCTAGTGAGTGAGCATATACGAAAGCAAATATTGCTCCTGATATGCTTCAGTAATGTAATTCTCCACATTGAACTTAATTATGAAAGACTGAAGGATCTAAGATTCATCAGTCAGACGAACTAAGCTAAAGAATGGGAGGATTCATCCTCTAAGCCTAAGGGCAAGAAACCTATGAGGAAAACTTGATCTAGAGGAGGTCAATGGTTTCTACAAAGATAAAAGGCTGCATTGACAATCCTTTAAGGGTTGTAGAAGTGCAATCCACATAAGTAGTGGATGTTTCAAAGAAGCATATAGCTTTATGTCAGATACAAAGCAAGAAAGAGAAAGGATCAAGGGATTGGGACTTATACGTTAACTCTACATAGATAAACCACCTTGATTCACTCTATGTAATTGCATCTGACAAAATCACATCTTTGTTGTCTCTTTAGTTAAGGATCGATGGGACATAACTCTCAAATCCTTTGTTTGATTTTGATGTTTCTTTAGGGATAAAAGATTCCATTTCTTGCCACATGTACACATTGGTCAAAAGAAATGATCAAACTAGCAAAAGAGTATTTGCTAAAGAACATGTGCTAAAGGGTTAATACCCTTATGAATAAGTTGAAAAATTATTCTACCTGGCAAGAAAGACAAAGAAACATGTTTGAAAAAAAATCCACTGTAATTGGCAAATTATGATGTTAGTGAACCAATGAATATGAGGGTAAAACACAAAGCTTGGTGTTTTGTTAATGTCGTGGACGCTTAATCGAAACACAGTATTGTTTACTTGATTTTTGGCAAGTGTGAAGCTGTTAGATAATGGCTAGACTAGTCAGGAATCAGTTAAACTAAAAGGATATGCCCTTTCGAACTAATAAGGGTTAAGGACACATGATTAGTTCAAGCTGCTTTGTGTATAAGAAAGGGATTATTAGGCAATTATCGATACTTAGAACCCTTTAACATAATAGAGTTATTGAAATGGAGAGATAGACCTCTCTTTAAGATGGTTAAGTAAATAATGGTATAAGTGAGGCTATCAACCATATGTTAGCATGAAACTCACAGCTATTGTCCTCACACTTAAATAAATGCCCTCTAAGTCAGTCATGACCTTACCCTATGAATCATGGATAGGCCTTAGAACAGGTCCAAGCTCGTTAAGACCATAAGGGTCAGTAACTTCATATCCACAATTCTTCCTATAAGTAAGGAAGATTGGGGTCAAGGTATACAAGGCATTTCTTTGTGAGATGACTTGAGAATTTGATAAGACACATCTTCATTAGTGAAAATGATGGCAGCATAGTAACTACGAGAGAGCCAAGGGACGTAACATTCATAAAACCCAAATTTTCTAGCAGGAAATGAACATTAATCATATTAAATCTAAATCTCTTTAAGAGGTTCACAATAACAAGGAATAACCAAGTGTTCCTAAGTTCACTGATTCCGAGTGGGAGGGTTGAGACGATTTTCACAATGAAAAAGGTATGAGGTAAGTTATGAGAGAATTACCTCACTCATACATAGGAAAAGAATCCTATGTAATCCACCTCAGAGTAAATTGTCATCCAGCGAATGACTATAAGGGGAAAGATTCCCTAATGGATTAAATGCTCTTTTCATCATTTAGAAGGTGATGATAACTACCTATAAGTGTCTGAAAGACACTAGAAGGACCTGCTAAGAAGAATTGCAAAGTGTTATGCAGGGGGATATGGATTCTTTTTGGAACTAGCCAAGTATATGTTTAGGCAATTTGTCACCTAGCCAGGAGGCGATTGGGAACAAGTAGGTTCTCAAGTCTGTTGGGGGCATATAAAACCTAAACACTTAGGGCTCGTTTGGTTAGATTGCATTGCACACATGCGATGGTAATCTGGATTGCATTACCATTGATGGCCTGTTTGGTTGGGCTTATTAATGGTAATGTAGATTACAATTGTAAAATAGATTGCATATTTTATGGTAATCTCCATTCATAGGGGGACCCCTATGAAAACTCATTGCAGGCTTGTAATCATTGATGAAATCTCAAATTTGACCCTACTAATGTAATAAAAAGACAATATATACCCTCAATAGATAAAACATCAAAATTTGTATTCATTTTTTTTGCCTTTCATCAGGTATCAAACAACATTACATACCCCTAGTGCTAATTTGCGTAAACAAGATGAGCATATGTAAGCCTTAACAAACTTGGGGATTATCATATCCAGAGGTATCTTCATATCATCATGATCATTTGCCAGACTACGAGAATGAGAATTCTATTTACAATGCCAACAGAAAATGGAAAACAGACAAGTATGTTTCTCTCTCCCCTCCCTCATTATCAATTATAGTCAAAATTCATACAACTAGGAGCTCTACTAGTTTTGAATCAGAAAATACATGGAATTGAATTTTGTTCCCACAGGTAACCAGTTGATTCAATAGCAGATGATCTAATTTTATAATTCAGTGACTTACAAAGAGCCTGAGCTGCAGTTAATCTCTTACGATAATCCTTATTCAATAGTCTCTTTATAAAATCTATTGCATCAACTGATAAAGAAGGCCAAGGAGCTTCATCAAAACTTGAATCTGCCTTCAGGACAGTACGAAAAATGCCAGATTCTGTCCGGGCCCAGAAAGGACGGCTTCCACATAATAGAATGTAAGCAATTACACCGATACTCCATATGTCTGCTTCAGTCCCATAAGATCTATGCAAAACTTCAGGAGCCATATAGTATGCACTCCCCACAATATCATCCAACCTGGGAATCGAGTGACTGGGATCAGCTTCTCTTAGCTCATTCAAGTACTCAAGAAATTTCTCCTGACTGTTGGCATTCAAAGTCCTAAATCATCAATTGAAACAGTAGAATCACTAACAAATTCATATTAAAAAACTCAGATACTTAGATACCTACAATTTATCGCCCCCTCGCCGTGCTCGTCCTCTGCTGTTATCGTCTCCTTCGCCGTGCTCGTCCTTCTCTATCATCATTCATCCCCTCTGCCATGCTCATCCTCCACCATCATTAGTATGTGACCTTACTGCTCAGATCTACTCAAAAAAATTTTAACTTGCTTATTCTCGTTTGAGTTGTGCACTGATGCTGTGATTTGGGGTGAGGAAGGAGATGATTGGTGATGAAGGGTTTTTTTTATGTTTAAGGGGTATTTTGGACCTTTTATAATTCAATTTAAATATAAAAAAAATTTATCCACATCTTATTATTAAGCAACCAAACATGATGATGGTAATCATTATTTCATTGCACCCCATTGCATTACAGTCCAT
Source organism: Inga leiocalycina (assembly GCA_963242795.1). Taxonomy (NCBI): domain Eukaryota; kingdom Viridiplantae; phylum Streptophyta; class Magnoliopsida; order Fabales; family Fabaceae; genus Inga; species Inga leiocalycina. The sequence continues at coordinate 29,363,246 of OY725329.1, read as the reverse complement.
TGCATTACTAGAGGGGTCTGCAATTGAACCAAAGGGGCCCTTAGTGGCTAAAGGGTACTACAATGGAAGGTTGTCCGTTGTGTGTTTTAACTTTGAACTTTGGCTATGACAACAAGCTTAGTCTTGAAATTACATCAAGATGATGTGAAGGCCATTTTCCAATTTGGAAATTGGATGATGAACTCTACATGAAATAGTTTAAGGGCTTCATAGAAATAATCACCCAGATGTAGCATATGAGGTTTCACAAGGTGAAAGCCTCACCAACTTTGAGATAATTGAAGAATACTATATGAGTGACAAATGGTCTAGTGATGATTCTTTATGAAGTCATCCTTTGTCAAATAATATATGTTTAGCTGAAACAAGTGTCAAGGGAGTTAAAGGAATAAAGGATCAAAGAATCCTTAAATTCTAAGTTGAAAAAAAAATCATGGGTTGAACAAATAATATCTTGAATGACAAGGTAAACGAAAATTACACAAGGAAGATACAGTCTTTACCACCAAGACATGTACAAGTGTGATCCTGAGACATCTTATGATGCCAAACTACAAACCCATGGACACCCCTGAAGTCAAGGGCACAAACCTAAAGAGGTTACATGTCTTATGAGGAATCCAACATAGAAAAGGTGGATAGAGTCCCATATAAGACTATGGTTAGTAATATGAATGTACACATTGGTGTATATAAGACCAAATATTTTTTGTCAGACTTGGAAGCTATTTTTTGGTCATGCTATGAAATAGATTATGAGAATAACCATGAATTAAGTTGTCAAGACAACAAATTTCCTTTGAAAGGATACTCCAATACAAGATCTAGGCAAATGGTAATGGAATAAAGAAATATACAAATTATTTTTCTTGTTATCCATAGAAATAGAACAAAGAACGTGTTCTACTATCATTCAAAGTGCCATATGGCTAAAGTAGTTCCTATAAGAGATTGGGAATGAATGGTGGATAGAAGGATCCAGACAATAGCATCTTATGATGAGGATCCTAAGTATTACAGCAAGGCAAAACATACTTTTTGATATATCTCTATGAGAGATATGTTTTCAAAGAGGGAAAGCGACAGTTTAATGACCTTGTACTGACAGAATATTGGTAGATCCCCTTACTGAGCCTATAGCTTGATATTAATTGAGTTAGTAAAAATCTTGGGGAGCGAATAAAATGTAAAGTCGTGAACTTCTTTTATATAAAGATAAAAGAAATAGTATGTATGTTATGAGTAAATACATATAAGGTATACAATTTTGTATATCGTACAGGTCCGAAGAGGTTGGTTTACTCACACAAGCAACCATCTTCCCATGTTTTGTAGGGGGTATGGGAGGGTAAGATGAGTAAATGATCACCATGAGATGGTTAAGAAGAATCTTTATGTTTGAGTTACCTTAGCTAGACTGAGATGAGATCTATATATGTACATATACACATAAAATGGATCGAAGCACGAATACAGACCTGTAGCCAGGAAAAGAACTCTTTTTCACAAATGAGATTGTAAAAGAGATATTGTGAAAAAGAAAGTTTTGGTTTGAATGATGAGTATATTTTGGAACTAATGTCTGTACGGTGAAAGAGAATAAATCAATGTACACAACAAACCATTCACCGTAGCAAGCAATTCATATTGCATGTGTTTGAGAGTTAGACTACAACATGGGATGTGTGTGCAAGATCCCTAATTCACTATAGTGTAAGTCCTATGAAGGAAGAATCCTTCCATGAAGCCCTTAAGACTTAGGCGGCATTATGAAAGTTTGGTTTAGTGATAGCTACTTTGGCTGAAGCTCTATTATCACACTTGATTCGGTCAGACGAGTGAAAACTAGGAAAGTGACCAAGTTAAGATGGACTGATGTTTAGTCAAAAAGGAAGATTTAACTCCTAGATACATAAGATGTGCTAGTGTATGTGGTTGACCCCTTGTTAGATCTCATATGTTTTGATGATAACAAAGATTAGATTAAAGATTCACAAGGTTTTGATAATGAACAAAAAGATTTAAACAAAGAATTAAGTGTTTTATGGCATGCCATAAGCATTACTTGAGTAAGTACTTCAAGTAATGCAGAAGAAATGAAAGACATAGCACAAGAAAATGGGATACTATAACATTTTTTATAGATATTACTTGAGTGAGCACTCGAGTAATGAACCCATTACTCGAGGGACCACTCGGATAATACGTGAGAATTTATTCTAGTAAGCTTTCTACCAAGAATTGGAGGTCACTAGTCAAAGGGTTCACTCGAGTGATCTCCAAAGTTATTTGAAACATTACTTAAGTGATGACTCCAGTAATAAGAGCAAAAACCATGCAGTAACTCTCAGCCAAGATTTAGAGGTCATTACTCGATGGGTTCACTAGAGTAATCTCCAAAGTTATTTGAAGCATTACTCGAGTGACCACTCGAGTAATTAGGTAAAGTCTAATAGAATTTGCTCTCGGCCAAGATTTTCATGCACTTACTCGAAGGGATCACTCGAGTGATCTCCAAAGTTATTATAACCATTACTTAAGGGACCACTTAAGTAATCAAAAGTAAAAGAGGCACTTACTCGAGGGATTACCCGAGTAAGCAAGATATATTCTGGTCAGACAGTGTTGACTTACTCTCTGTGTTAATTTTGATGAAGTTACTCGAGGGAGTACTCAAGTAATGAGCATGATTACTCGAGTAATGAAGTACTAAGAGTCCGATGCAATGAACAATTTTTTCAAAGATTGTATCAGGAAGTGACTTGGTAAAAAAATCTGATTGATTTTCACTCGAATGGATTTACTAAATATCAATTTCATCACTATTTTGAAGGTCATGAATGAACAAGAATTTTGGTGAAATATGTTTTGTTTTATCTCCCTTGACGTACACTTCCTTTAGTTGGGTAATACATGCAGTATTATTCTCATATATGATTGTTGAGGCCATTTTACTAGGAGATAAACTGCAAGTAGATCTTATGTGATGTATTGTTGATCTTAATCATAAACATTCTCAACTTGTTTCATACATTACTAGAATTTCTGCATGGTTAAATGATGTGGCTAATATAGTTTGTTTCATAGATCTCCATGAAATAATTGTGCCATTGCTTCTGAATAAATACCTTATTTGTGATTTACCGTCATATGGATTAGACAAAAATCCAACTGTTAGATCAAACGTTTCACCCAAGAGGGGGGGTGAATTGGGTGATACTGAAATTTCTTTCGAAAATATAAAATTCAGACAAAATAATTAAAACAGTAATGAGTAAGGAGAAATATCACCGAAGTGTACACCGGGAGTTATACTGGTTCGGTCACAACCACTTTGTCCTACGTCCAGTCTTCAGAGCTTCTCTGAGAGTTTCACTATAGCTTCCAAGATTCAGTGGGTTCTTGGCACCTCAGTACAAGCAAGTTCCTTACACCTGGACACTCGCTCCCCCTTACAGGTTGTAATCCAATCCCAACTCAAGGTTCCACAACCGTAAGTTATCTCAATAACAAATATTGAGTTTGAATGAAATATCTCTCTCACAGAGTAAATAATAATCACTGAAGCATATGAATACAATTTCAATGTGAAAACAGAGTAATGAACTTAATGATTCGTTCGTATGGATGCTTAGTTGTTCTTCTCTGTTTGAAGGTTCCCATATATATAGTTACATTGGTAATGATTGCTGGAACATATTTCTTCATGTCCGTTGGAGCGTGCGCAGCAATAATTGACTTTTCTAGTGTTTTTGAAAAACATGCGTTGCGGTAGGTGACCGTCGGTGACATTTAAGCATTGCTTTTGACTTTCCTTATTTGGTAAGATCTCTTCACTGTTTTCCTGTTGAAAAACTAAGTACACTAATATAATAAAAGGTTAATCAAATAGGAAACAGAATAATGACTGTTGGAATGATTTCAAACTTTCTGGATAAGCTTACTCGAGTAGCTCCTCGAGTAATCCTTGAAGTTTACTCGAGTAGCTCCTCGAGTAACATCGGGAAATCATTTATCAACTGCAAGTTAATGAACAAGTATAAGATTACTCGGGTAGTGCATGGAGTAAACTAATTTTCAAACCTTTGGAATAGTTATTTACTCGGGTAGTTACCCGAGTAATGCACTCAGAACTTTATGACTTACTCGGGTAACACCTCGAGTAGTCCTTTGAAAAACTTTTGATTACTCGATGCTCTACTCCAATAATATTGGCAGGATTAAAATGCCGAGAGCACTTACCTCATTACTCGAGTACCTACTCGAGTAATTAACTCATTTTTGCATAGGTTACTCGGGTAGCACCTCGAGTAACTGAGACATTTGAACATAACTTACCCGGGTAATGACTTGAAGTTTCCTTTGAAAATATTTGAGCATACTGGGGTACTTACTCGAGGAATCCACTTAAAATAAACAATGAAAAACTTGTATACTAGAGTAAGTACTCGAGGATGATGATATAAGAAGAAATCAAGTTAATCGGGTACAAACCTCAAGTTTCCATTTACCTTAGACCATTACTCGAGTAGCTCCTCGAGTAACATTGGCAGTGGTACAAAGTGCCAAGAGCTCCACATTTTCAAATACACGGTTACTCGAGTACCGCCTCGAGTACTATGGAAAACTTGAAGGCAAACTGGAAGTTTTTGACCTGGTTACTCGAGTAGCTCCTCGAGTAACATTAGCAGTGGTACAAACTGCCGAGAGGTCCATATTTTGGGAAACAAAGGTACTCGAGTAGCTCCTCAAGTATCATGGAGAAAACTTGATGACAACTGGAAGTTTTTACCTGGTTACTCGAGTAGCTCCTCGAGTAACATTGGCAGGCCGAGAGCAACCTTGAAATTTTACCTGGTTACTCGAGTAGTGTCTGGAGTAATGAGGGCAGGTAACTGGAAGTTTTGCTGGGTTACTTCAAGTTTTGGTTCATTACTCGAGTAGCGCCTCGAGTAATGCCTTAGAAAATGCACTTCTGATCAAGTTCCTTAGCATTTTCTCTTGGCCAATCTTCACTACTTCCATGCTTTCCTCAAGTTAAGCTTATTCCTTTCTTTACTTAGTTCAACCTTGATTATTAAACATTTCCTTTTCAAACCATTCTTTTGTTATCATCAAAACATGAGATCTAACATTCTCCCCCTTTTTGATGATGACAAAACTTGGTGATTTTGAACATGGTTTTTCAAATTGGATTCTTAATTAATTATTTATTTTTAAGGATAATTATACCTAGCATACATAACAACTTCATTAGTCCAAACAAGTATCACAAACTAATCAAATGAAGTCATAATTTAAACATACTTGCATTGAAATTTAAGAAATTCAAATTACAAGTTAAATTCAAGAAAGATTAAGAACAAAATGCACCCTAAAGCCCATATACAACCAAATCCCCCAAAAAGCAAGGACAAGTCCACAAAATCACTCTCAAGCTCTTCTCCCCCTTTTTGGCTTCATCAATCAAGAGTAGGACTAGGAGGTTTCACCATAGAGATGGGCTTCACTGGAAGGACACTATCTGAACTAGATGAATCAAAAGAGCTGGATGACTCTGGTTCAGGAAGATTGAGAGATGGGATCTGGATGTCATCTCTAGGCAGGAAAGGAGAAGGTTGGAAGACAACCATAGTGGTCTCAGGTTCTGGAGGGGTGTCTAACACAGGAGTGAGATGTTCAGAGGAGAAAGAAGATGATACTTCCTCTGTTTGGGTAGGAGAGGGGATAGGTTTAGGAGTGGTCTCAGGCTGTGGTTTTTGAGGTGAATCACCAATAATGATATGTGTAGACTCAAGGGTTTCAGGATCATCCACTGTGAACAAGATGTCTTTTTCTTGGGGCTCAAGTGGATCAGAAACCAGAGGGGTTGATGGTTCAGCCTCAGTAGTAGGGATAGGAATGGGAATGTCTGAAGGAGGGTCTACTGGAGGTGGTGGTGCAGAAGAGGAGGGACCGGCAGAAGGTCCAGGACCCAGGGAATCCAAACGTGCCAGTATCAGTCTCAAAGTCTCTCCTTGGGCACGTTGCTCTGTTAGTAGCTCCTCGTGCCTTCGATCCATTCTCTCAACCAATTCTCCCATTTTGGTGTTCATGTGGGTAATGAGTTCAGCATTGGTATTGGCTATGTCCACATGGAAGCCTCTCAGCATATTCTCCATAAAGTGCTGGAGAGTGGCATTCAGGAAAGATGGTGAAGATGTGGTAGCAGCTGGAGCCGATGACTGAGTGTCATCCAACCTACTGGCCTCAGTCTCAGGAGCCTTTCTCTTCTTCTTGGACCCAGACTCCAGTGGGCCTTTGAGAGGAATGTCTATGTTTAGTTTACCAATTTGGTTCCTCCCCACTGGGGTCACTCTCTCAACTGGCTCCTTACTATCCAAATACCATATTTTGTTCTCTTTTAGGATAAGAGACACAATTTGGGGATATGGCATTGGAGTAGTTCCTTTTCCATCCACCTTATACCTCTTCATCTCTGAGAATATATACTCTCCCAGATCCTTTTCTTCTTTTAAGAGGAGTGAAGCAAACCATCTATAGTCCCTATCGGAAAAGTGGGTATAGTTGTTGGCTTTGTTTACAAGGGACCTAGAGTAGATATACCATAGGACCCTGTGATGATCACACATATCACTCAGTTTAAAGTTTAAGGGGCCAACTAACTCACCGGGCTTTAGGATAGTGAAAATTTGATTGGGCTCAAGTTCAGAATAAATATCATCAGGGGGGTTTTCAATTCCCAACCACAAATTGATTTTAGAGGGAGATATCAGAATCTTTTGACCTCTAACAGTGGTGGTCATCTCTTCCTCAACTGAGGTACGGTTAGGTTCATCTGTGATCTCTAGGTTGCAATAAAAGTGAGTGACTACCTTTGTGCAAAAAGGTAATCTAACAGATAACCAAGGCATAAAAGGATCAAGATAAGAGCTAAGATCAAACTTCACTACCTCTTGAAGTAGCTTCAGATCAACGTAGTGTGTTTTACACACTTTCCTTCTGGAGAACTGTGTCAGGTACTTGGGAGACTCCACCAGTTTCCCCACATTGAATCCTTTGGGAGGAGTAGTGATCTCTGCCTCTGGAATCTTGGATTTCTTGGATGATTGACCCTTCTCCAATTGGTCAATTATCCCAGCCATTGCATCAGCCACCTTCTTGTCATATTTTGGCTTCTTGGGAGGTTTTGGAGTAAAAGAGGGTGTGGATGAGTCTGAGTGAGAGGGTGAGGGTGTTTTGACACCTTTGCTTCTTCCAGTAGATGTGCTTCTTTTAGACTGAGCTCTAGTCACAACAGGCTCTTTGATCACCACAACTTTGGTTTTGGGTTGTGGTTGAGGTTTAAGAGGAGATTTGGCTTTTGGTCTAGGGATTAATTTTCTTCTTTTTGTTGGAGGAGGAGGAAGAAGATCAGGATTTTGTTCAGAATCAGAGGAATCAGTGAAGTTGAGGTTCTTGGTTCTAACCATTTTGAATCACAGAAAATCAAAAATCTCAGAAAAACAGGGTAACTGTCGCGAGAGTAGGGCAGAGAGATTTTGAACAAAATAGATAGTTTTTGGACTTGAAATCAGTTGGGTTTTGACGGAAATGAGACAAGGAATCGATTAGGAAAAAGTTTTTGAAAGGGTGTATAGTGATTTACTCGAGGAGATTTTGTGGAAATGACCAAGTTTGCGCAAGATAAAGACCTAAATCCCGACTTTACTCGAGGCCTTACTCGAGTAATATTCAACATTACTCGAGGCCTTCCTCGAGTGTTCATGCAGAAAAATTCAAAAATAATTCATTTAAATTGCGTACCTGGCATGAATAATATAGTAATTATCCATATATGTTCCCTCGATCATTTACAGCCCATTATGATCAGATTCTTGTCATTTTTCATCAATTTGAGAATCTGGACTCCGTCATTACTCGAGGCCTGCCTCGAGTAAGGTTCAAGTTTACTCGAGGCCTGCCTCGAGTAAATAGCTTCTCAACTTCTGACCTTTCATTTCCTTGAAATCTGAACCGTTACATTTAAAAATCAAGTAACTTGATCCGTTACTTCCAGTTTTGGGGGCCATTACTCGAGTCCATACTCGAGTAAAGTGCTTCTTTACTTCAAGTTGCTCCTCAGGTATTGCTTTTCTGTCACACATTACTTCAAGTTGGTACTCCAGTAAATGTGTCCTCTGATTATCTTTGTTTTTGTTTCCCAAAACAGAGTTTCTTTCTTCCTGCAAAACACATTTCTACATACTCCGATGCTTAAGTTAGTAATCATCAAAACATTATTAAATGACTTCATCTAATATTATGAAATGCTGAAATTACTTATAACTCATTGGGATTTACCATTCCCAATTCTCTTCTAATGTATAGAAATTGATCTTTTGCAAGGGGTTTTGTGAAGATATCGGCTAATTGAAGATGAGTAGGAATGAATATCACTTTCACATCTTTCTTTTGGACATGATCTCTGATGAAGTGATGTCTGACATCGATATGCTTGGTTCTAGAGTGTTGAACTGGATTCTTTGCCAAGCTTATCGTACTTGTATTATCACAATAGATTGGTATTTCCTTGAGGTATATACCAAGATCTTGTAGTTGTTGTTTTAACCATATTACTTGTGCACAACAACTTGAGACTGCAACATATTCGGCTTCTGTTGACGAAAGAGACATTGTATTTTGTTTCTTGCTGAACCATGAGACAAGTGATCCTCCAAGAAATTGTCCTTGTCCACTGGTGCTCTTTTTGTCTGTCTTATATCCTCCATGATCAGAGTCCGAATATGCAATTAGATACTCACTTCTTCCTTTTGGATACCATAGACCCAATTCTGGTGTGTCAGCAAGATATCTAAAGATTCGTTTGACCGTTTCAGCATGAGATTCCTTTGGTACAGATTGATATCTTGCACAAATGCCAACACTAAATTGGATGTCTGGTCTGCTTGCCGTGAGATAGAGCAATGATCCAATCATTCCTCTATATTTTGTGATATTGTAGTCTTTCCCTTTGACATCATCATCAAGCAACGTTGTTGAGCTCATAGGTGTGTCTGAGCCGTTTGCTTCATCCATTCCATACCTCTTCAATAGCTCTTTTAAATACTTTGTTTGAGATATGAAGATTCCATTCTTTCTTTGTTTGATTTGCAAACCAAGAAAGAAATTCAGTTCTCCCATCATTGACATCTCAAACTCTCCCTGCATTATCTCAGAAAATTCCTTACATAGAGATTCATTAGTAGCACCGAAAACAATGTCATCAACATATATTTGAACAATTAAAATATCATCACGTTTTCGATTTATAAATAATGTTGTATCAACTTTTCCCCATACAAAACCTTGATCGATGAGAAACTTACTAAGCCTTTCATACCAAGCTCTAGGAGCTTGTTTTAAACCATACAAAGCCTTTTTAATTTTGAAAACATGGTCCGGTTTAGTGACATCTTCAAATCCTGGAGGTTGTTCTACATACATTTCTTCCATGATGTAACCATTTAGAAAAGCACTCTTAACATCCATTTGATAGAGTTTGAATCCTTTGATGCATGCAAAGGCTAAGAGTACACGTATAGCTTCCAATCTAGCCACTGGAGCATACGTTTCCTCATAATCAATTCCTTCTTCCTGATTATAACCTTTTGCCACCAATCTTGCCTTGTTTCTGACAATAATTGCAGATTCATCGAGTTTGTTTTTGAATACCCATTTAGTACCAATGATCGTATGATCTTTAGGTCGGGGCACCAAATCCCAAACTTGATTTCTTTCAAATTGATTTAGTTCTTCTTGCATTGCTATGACCCAATCATTGTCTGATAGGGCTTCATCAATGTTAGAAGGTTCAATTTCAGAAATAAATGCAGAAAAACTTACTTCATTGAAAACTCTATTCCTGGTTTTGATCTCTTCATTCACATCTCCTATGACTTGATCTAAGGGATGACTCCTATTGTATTTCCAGGCTTTAGGTTGACCTAGAGATTGCTCTTCTTCCTTAGTTTTATCAACCTCTGGAATAAGAGACTTAGAAATAGATTGATCATTTTCTTGATTTAAAACAACTTCCTGTTCTTCATCAATGGTTTTGTCAGAGGATTCAAATTCATCAAATACAACATGAATTGATTCTTCAACAACACAAGTTCTTTTATTGAAAATTCTATATGCTTTACTTCGGTTAGAATATCCTAGGAAAATTCCTTCATCAGTTTTAGAATCAAATTTTCCTAGGTTATCTTTACCATTATTATGAATGAAACACTTACAACCGAAGATGTGTAGATGAGCTATGTTTGGCTTCCTTCCTTTGTATAGCTCGTATGGTGTCTTTCCAAGTTTCGTTCTGATATAGGCTTTATTTGAAATATAGCATGCTGTACTCATAGCATAAGCACAGAAAACTTGAGACATGTTCTTTTCATTTAACATTGTTCTAGCCATTTCAGTAAGCACTCTATTCTTGCGTTCCACAACTCCATTTTGTTGGGGCGTCCTTGGAGCAGAGAAATTGTGATCAATGCCATTAGTATCACAATATTCTTCAAAGGCTTGATTTTCAAATTCTCCACCATGATCGGTCCTAATACCTGCAATTGACATACCTTTCTCATTTTGCACTTTCTTGGCAAAAACAATAAATTCTTCAAAGGTTTCATCCTTTGACGATAGAAAGATAACCCATGTAAATCTAGAGAAATCATCAACAATAACCAATGAATATAAGTTACCACCAAGACTTTTTACTCTTGCTGGACCAACTAAATCCATATGTAATAATTGAAGTGGTCTATTTGTTGAAATCTCATTTTTCAATTTAAAAGATGATTTAGTTTGTTTACCCTTTTGACATGCGTCACAAATCAAATCGTTTTTGAAATTTACTTTAGGTAATCCAAGCACTAAATCCTTTTTGAGTAGTTTACCTAGTTGATGCATATTGACATGAGCCAATCTCTTATGCCATAGCCAACTTTCATCGGTATTACTCAGAAAACAGTTTTCAGATTCATTTCTACTAATATCTAGAGTATAGCAGTTACCTTCCCTTTTTGCTCTGAGCTTAGCCTTGATATTTTTCTTATCAAGTAGTAAGTCATTCTTGTTGACAATCAGACATTCCTCTGAATCAAATATTATCCAGTTGTCTTTATCTGCACTTTGACTTACACTCAGCAAATTATGACACAAGCCTTCAACGTAATATACATCTTTGACTTGTATTCCTTTGTCATTTTTGATTTCACCAATTCCTGCTATCTTTCCGGATTGATTTCCTCCAAATTTTACCTTTCCACCTTCTTTTGGTTGTAATGTGGTAAAACTTTCGAAATCCCCGGTCATATGTCTAGAGCATCCACTATCTATGTACCACTTGCTATTTTTGGATGCTTTAAGACATACCTGCAATCAATTTACTAAGTCTTAGGTACCCACATCTTTTTGGGTCCTTTTGGGTTAGTACAAATGATTTTCTGAATATATGAACCTTTAGGTACCCATTTGTAGGTTCCTATGGTTCCTTTCTTCTTATGAATGCATGAAGATGTATGATGTCCTTTTCTATTACAGTAATTACAAAATGCAAAAGGATTTGATGTATGCACAGAATGTTGAAAATAATTCAAATATGCCTTACCTCCTGCTTTCTTTCTTCCTTTTCTTTTATCTAATTTTGGATCATAACCAATTCCAGATCGATCATTTACAAATCGTTGGGCTTTTAGAATGACATTTAGCATCTCACTTCCTTGTGTAAATTTTTCAAGAGTTTTTGTGAGATCAATGTTTTTCTTTTTCAAAGATAGACAATTTTCACAATCCTTTCCCTTAAGTTCAGTTTCAAGAACTTTGTTTTTCTTTTTAATAACAATCAGTTCTTTAACTATTTTGATGAATTCAGAATGTAAAGCATTATACTCAGAAAGTAATTCATCATAGGTAGGTTCAGAATCATTTACCTCTTCTTCTGTTTCTTCTTGAGCAACAAGACATATATTAGCTACTTCTTCTTCTTCATCACTTTCTTCGTCAGAGGAACTATCTCCCCATATAGCAGATACAAAGGCCTTCTTTTTGTTAAAGAATTTGCCTTTTCTCTTTTCTTTGCTCTTTTGATTGAGTTCTGGACATTCTGATTTAATATGTCCTGGTTTTCTACATTCGTAGCAAATAATATGGTCTTTGCTGCCAGTTCCTCCTTTTTGAAAGTGTTTGAAGCCTTGACCTTTCTTGTAGAACTTTCTGAATCGTTTTATGATTAAGCCCATTTCATCATCATCAAACTCCTCATCTTCATCTTGATTTTCTTCTTTCGCTTTTAGTGCTAGGCCTTTCTTTCTTTTGTCACCGATGTCGTCTAGTTCCCGTTTGAACTTTAATTTGCTTTCATATTCAGAAAGGCTTCCAAATAGAGAAGCAACTGATCTCATTGATTCTCCTTTTGCCTCTTCTATCGCAGTGACTTTGGCCTCCCACTCTTTAGAAAGAATATTCAAGATCTTTCGTACTTGGGTATTTTGATCATAGACTTTACCAAGTGCTGCAAGTTGATTAACAAGATGAGTATATCTAAGTTCGAATTCAGAAATTGACTCACCTGATTTCATGCGAAGTAGATCGAATTCAGTGATCAAGGTGTTGATTCGATTTTCCTTTATTCCCGAAGTTCCTTCATGCGCTATTTCCAGAGCTTCCCACATTTCCTTTGCTGTTGGAAGTGTGCAAATTCTGAAGTATTCATTTTGACTTAAAGAACTCTGTAACATCAGAATTGCTTTGCTATTGAGAGTGATGAGTTTCTTGTCATTCTCATCGTATTCCGCTGGCGTCTTTGGAATTTTCTGAGAATCTACAACCTTTGTAGGTTGATAATTTCCACTCTCAATTACATCCCATAGTCCATATTTAGTAGCCATCACGAACACTCTGAATTTAGCTTTCCAGAAAGAAAAGTGTTCTCCATTGAAACCAGGGGGTCTAGTGATGGATGCTCCGTCGGGAAGAATTCCTTCACCCATGCTTGCCATTGGATCCTTCTTAGGCTGTTAAACCTTAACAAGAAGACCTAGGCTCTGATACCAAATGTTAGATCAAACGTTTCACCCAAGAGGGGGGTGAATTGGGTGATACTGAAATTTCTTTCGAAAATATAAAATTCAGACAAAATAATTAAAACAGTAATGAGTAAGGAGAAATATCACCGAAGTGTACACCGGGAGTTATACTGGTTCGGTCACAACCACTTTGACCTACGTCCAGTCCTCAGAGCTTCTCTGAGAGTTTCACTATAGCTTCCAAGATTCAGTGGGTTCTTGGCACCTCAGTACAAGCAAGTTCCTTACACCTGGACACTCGCTCCCCCTTACAGGTTGTAATCCAATCCCAACTCAAGGTTCCACAACCTTAAGTTATCTCAATAACAAATATTGAGTTTGAATGAAATATCTCTCTCACAGAGTAAATAATAATCACTGAAGCATATGAATACAATTTCAATGTGAAAACAGAGTAATGAACTTAATGATTCGTTCGTATGGATGCTTAGTTGTTCTTCTCTGTTTGAAGGTTCCCATATATATAGTTACATTGGTAATGATTGCTGGAACATATTTCTTCATGTCCGTTGGAGCGTGCGCAGCAATAATTGACTTTTCTAGTGTTTTTGAAAAACATGCGTTGCGGTAGGTGATCGTCGGTGACATTTAAGCATTGCTTTTGACTTTCCTTATTTGGTAAGATCTCTTCACTGTTTTCCTGTTGAAAAACTAAGTACACTAATATAATAAAAGGTTAATCAAATAGGAAACAGAATAATGACCGTTGGAATGATTTCAAACTTTCTGGATAAGCTTACTCGAGTAGCTCCTCGAGTAATCCTTGAAGTTTACTCGAGTAGCTCCTCGAGTAACATCGGGAAATCATTTATCAACTGCAAGTTAATGAACAAGTATAAGATTACTCGGGTAGTGCATGGAGTAAACTAATTTTCAAACCTTTGGAATAGTTATTTACTCGGGTAGTTACCCGAGTAATGCACTCAGAACTTTATGACTTACTCGGGTAACACCTCGAGTAATCCTTTGAAAAACTTTTGATTACTCGATGCTCTACTCCAATAATATTGGCAGGATTAAAATGCCGAGAGCACTTACCTCATTACTCGAGTACCTACTCGAGTAATTAACTCATTTTTGCATAGGTTACTCGGGTAGCACCTCGAGTAACTGAGACATTTGAACATAACTTACCCGGGTAATGACTTGAAGTTTCCTTTGAAAATATTTGAGCATACTGGGGTACTTACTCGAGGAATCCACTTAAAATAAACAATGAAAAACTTGTATCCTAGAGTAAGTACTCGAGGATGATGATATAAGAAGAAATCAAGTTAATCGGGTACAAACCTCAAGTTTTCATTTACCTTAGACCGTTACTCGAGTAGCTCCTCGAGTAGCATTGGCAGTGGTACAAAGTGCCAAGAGCTCCACATTTTCAAATACACGGTTACTCGAGTACCGCCTCGAGTACTATGGAAAACTTGAAGGCAAACTGGAAGTTTTTGACCTGGTTACTCGAGTAGCTCCTCGAGTAACATTAGCAGTGGTACAAACTGCCGAGAGGTCCATATTTTGGGAAACAAAGGTACTCGAGTAGCTCCTCGAGTATCATGGAGAAAACTTGATGACAACTGGAAGTTTTTACCTGGTTACTCGAGTAGCTCCTCGAGTAATATTGGCAGGCCGAGAGCAACCTTGAAATTTTACCTGGTTACTCGAGTAGTGCCTCGAGTAATGAGGGCAGGTAACTGGAAGTTTTGCTGGGTTACTTCAAGTTTTGGTTCATTACTCAAGTAGCGCCTCGAGTAATGCCTTAGAAAATGCACTTCTGATCAAGTTCCTTAGCATTTTCTCTTGGCCAATCTTCACTACTTCCATGCTTTCCTCAAGTTAAGCTTATTCCTTTCTTTACTTAGTTCAACCTTGATTATTAAACATTTCCTTTTCAAACCATTCTTTTGTTATCATCAAAACATGAGATCTAACACCAACATCTACATAAATCAATCAGTTCATGCTTGGATACATTAGAATAGAATAACCCCATGTCCATAATGCTTCTGAGGTAACGAAAAATATACTTCACTCCATTCCAGTGTCTTCTTATTGGAGAAGAATCATATCTTGCTAATAAGTTCATAGCAAATGATATGTCAGGTAAAGTGTAATTAGTAAAATATATTAGTGCTCCAATTGCATGATGACGTTGCTTGACATATACAGAATCAGTGGCAGTTATCTAGTTCTTTTATTTGTTTACCCTGCATTCTATATATTTTTTTGTTTATCTTGGACTAATGAATGCATTTCCCTTTCCTTTTTAATTTGCCTTTTGGTTGAGTTCAAGTTTTCCCCCTTTTGCATTACCTTTTGATAGTTTGAACTTCTACATTTTCAAAAGTGGAACCTTCCTTTGGAAGTAGGCATTGTTGGCTTTATGTGCTATATTTCATTAAGATGTCACAATTTTTTAAAATTTGTGTTTAGTCATTCATATTTATGTGTGTGCCGATGCTCCCTAACTTGTGAATGAGACTAGAAACTTTTGAAATTTAGTTATTTTTATGGCCATTTTCATTGTCATTGATTTATTGATAATGATTTAAACCTACCGTGGAATCAGTTTATCAGACTTCTACCATGTCAAGTTGTTTTGTTTTCTTTAAAAAAAACACACACACACACACAAATATGTATGTATGTAATTATAATTTTTAGTGTACGGATGGTTTGGGACTTGTCCATGTAATGTATTGTTGTTATATCGTTTGAGAGGGGACAAAAGTAAGTGAAGCAAGTTTGAGTTTTTTTTCATTTCCTTTGTAGTTAAGGGATGAATTAAATTGATTGTGTAAGCCGTTTTCCAACTAGGAGCTGATGTGTGTTCTTTGGATCATTGATGAATTAGAATTGATGTTTGTTTAGAGTTTTCTATTTGGATTTCACCATCCAAATTCTATGTTATCTTATGCTCTTCCTTGAAAATATAGATGCTGTGATTTGATGAATTTATTCTTTTATGTTTTGTAACGAGCATGTGCTACCCGTGCATTGCATGGGAGCTTTTACTAAACAATAAACTATGCATCATGAATTGAAAAAAAAGAGAAAAACATTACATTGTTCAAACTTAAGCGTACTTTACATGAAAATGGAAAAAATTAGCATAAACAAAAGTCTGGATTAATATAAACAAACAAACACAAATACATCATACAAGAAGTTCAATCAAAGGAACAACACTCTACCACATTACATTTATATTCCAAAAAAACCCTTATTATAAACCACATTTTTTTGTTATGGATTTCCCTCCATCATCATGGTCCCCCAAAACAAAAGAAAAAAATAAGAAACTTTTTCTCTCTCCCTAATCTCCTTTTCCTTTTCTCGAGAAAATACTCCTCTCTTTTTCTTCTTCCTTAGTCTTTCCCTACAGCCCTAGGGATTTCAATTTTTGAATCCCTCGTTCCTTCTGGATCTAATTTCGTCTTCTTCCACCCTCTCCCCCCAGTCGTTTGTGCTTGTATATCAAGTTGCACACACATATTTATAAATCACGGAGATGATAAACTGACCTCTACAGGATGCATTCTTCCTTTAATAGTTTCATTACAGACAATTATATTATCTCATTTTTTCATATAGTCAATAAAGAAAATAACCATTTTTACCAATTTGTGTTGATTGATATATTCAGTGCAATAAAAAGTTTTATATTCTCACAAATATTTTTTTTGGAGAATGGTTAGAATAACTTTTCTGCTAAACCATTTTCGTTTGAGAAATTGCTATATTTATTGATGTAAGAGCTTTTCAGCCTATTCATTTTTAACTCTAAGTATATTCCTTTTTTCATTTAAGGAATTATATTTTTGCTATCCCTTTTGTCTTTTCAAGATTTCATTTTGTTTTTATCCAGTTATGAGCTTTTCCTTCTGAAACCAAGAGCATGTTGACCTTGGTTCCATACAAATTTTCCTCTCTACTTTATTCACCAATGGGTGTAAGAGTTCTAATGATGGTGATTGAGAGTTGGAACAACATAAGCTATAACATGACAATCACTGCATGCTTACCTCATTTTGAAGAAAGGTTAAGTCAAAATCTGCAACTACTTTAAGGTTTACACTTGGCTTGGATTAAAAAGTCATAATGGAATGATCAATTCCATACATGATCAAGCAATGCCCAATTTGCAAAAAGGATATGAGGGAATGCAAAACCTATTAAAGCTTGCCATATGAATATGTGCCAAAAAGAATCTCTTAAGTATTTCAAATCACGAATAGTTGACATAGATATGGTTATAAACAAAAACATTCCTCCATTTCCAAATTTGCCAGAGTTGTTACTATGAGCGCCTTCTGCAAGAAAAAACCAAGGACTATATATGGTCTTCTAAAACCTGTGAAAAAAAGAAAGACTCACCAGGTTTATTAATACAACGTTGGAGAAATGCTTTTGGCTGGAATTTTGTTACAGTGAACTTTTGGTTGGCAAAGACAACAAACCAAAACCAAGAAGACTTCGTTGTTTCTTTTAATGTATAAAAGAATGTGCTGAGAAGGATAAAAAGTGCATAACATTAAGGATCTATGAGTTTGCTCAAGTGATAGATCTATCAGTTTCCTTTATGGTTTCTTTTCATAAAGAGACAAATGAAAGGCATAAAGAACAAATTAATTGATTTCAATTTAAATTAGATGCTCTATCAGTATTATTATTTTTAACTATTTCCCTGAAGCCATGAATGTTTTGCTACATTGAGTTCCATGAAACCTTTTTGTTGCAATCCTACATAGCTACAAAAAATGTAAAAGTCAATAACTTCAACTTAGATGCACTCCGAGTCTTCTTATAATCCTGCTAAGCTTTATTGAAAGGGAAAGCCATAGAACAAGATCAGAAGCTACTAAATGCATAGTTTAAATGGAGTACTTGGTCAAAAATTATTAAAACAACACATGTACAATGGTCTGTAAAAAATAATTTAGAGGCAAAAACATTTATCTTACTTTGAAGATGTGGAAACCTCAAACAACGCACATCTCTTGCTAACTACCAAGTTTTTCCATCAAAACAACTGTTATAAAAGCAATCCTATGTGTTACCCTCTAGCATAATGTTAATGGAATCAAGAAATAGCGAAAAAGCATAATTCAGATTATGCATATATCAAAATCATATAAAGAGGAAATTAAGGAATTAATAATTTTAATAATTGATTAAGTTGCAAGTTTATTCCAAAAATTTTTTTTCCAGAAGTAATGTTTTTTTGGAAGTTTTTTTTGGTTCAATATCGTCCAAAAAATTTAAAATGAAGCAATGTTGTCCTATATAGTTCAATAATTAATGGTGACTATAAACCTTTTAACAAACAACATTGTTCTATTTTAATATTTTTGAGGTAATATTAAACTTAAAAAACTTTCAAAATAACATTCCTCCCAAAATGTGTGGAATAAATTTGCAAGTTACCCCTTTTAAAATTAATTATTTCTGTCAAAAATGGAAAATGAATGGCTAATTCATTATTGTAGAATAGTGCTTTTGAGAAAAGGAGGCATGTAAAACTAAAAGGGGTTATAGTAATAAAATGTTTGTTTGTTTTGTATTTTTTTAAAATTAATAAAGCATGTCATCTTTTTGTTTGGGAAACAGGAAATGGTGAGAAGCTGTCATTGACTGATGGAGGTGTACGTGGATGACACATGTCATGGTGGAGAAGCAACTCCTCCTTCAAGCCCTATAGACATGCTAGATGTTGTCATTGCTCATGCCAGCTCTGACACCCATTCTGAGATCGCAGGTTCCTACTCCACCACCACCCAAGCCAGCCAGCCACGGAGGAAGCAGCTATGATCCTCTGCGCTAAACGTACAGGTGGGATAGTGGTTATGGTTATTACAATCATCGAGCATCTGAAAACACATGGGAGCTTTATCTGTTTCTATGATTTATCAAAAAGATAAAGAAAACATAGGCTACTTCAGATAATTTTCCTTTTTTGTCCTGAAAGGAAAAGAAATCACTTGTTGATCTATCATTAAACGATTAGATCATCGGTTGATTCGTGGAGTACCTGGTCCAGATGCATGTGATTTCTAGCGACTATGAGCAGAATTAAGGGATAGAGCACCCATGGCAGGGCAGCCAGAGAATGCCAAGTAGTTATTGGATGACTCGATCGCAAACTCGCCGCAAGTAGCCTGATAAGCAGTCTTGGCCATAGACGCCGAGTCTTCTACTTCTGAGTCAGAGTTCGTAGATAAAGCTTGAAACCTAGCAATTGCTTTCAGACCTTGCTTATATATTTGAGTCAGCAACAAATCTTGCATCTCCGTTTGGCTATCAAAGTAGCCTAGAAAATCTTTTAGCTTCAGTACACCGTCGTTTTGATTTTGTGGGTTGCTCAAGCTCTCTCCACTTTTGTTTTGCTCTACTTGGCCATAGCAATCTGCCT
Organism: Inga leiocalycina; assembly: GCA_963242795.1. Lineage (NCBI taxonomy): Eukaryota > Viridiplantae > Streptophyta > Magnoliopsida > Fabales > Fabaceae > Inga > Inga leiocalycina. The sequence goes on along the minus strand of OY725329.1, from coordinate 29,343,713 downwards.
GCAACTTTAGATTCACCTAACCTTCAACAATATTTTCTAGTCAGCACTAAAATAAAATCACAGAAGGGAAAAACAAAAAGAGAGAGAAGGAGCAGAGAGAAAGCTTTCTCCACTTTGGTTTTGCTTTACTTGGCCATAGCAATCTGCCTACGACTTCAGATTTGCCCAACCTTCAACAATATTTTCTAGTCAACACTTAAATAAAATCACAGAAGAGCAAAACAAAGAGAAGAGCAGAGAGAAAGCTTTAATGTGGTGTTACGTTACCATTGGCATAGAAATTATCATTGAAGTAGTGAGAGGAATTGTTAGCGGATAGGTTATTGTTGCATCGGACAAACTGAGAATCAGAGGATCTTAGCATTTCCATCGACAACAACGAAAATGACAGCTAGTTCATAGTTTGAGCTATATTTTATGTTCCCCGAAGTGAAGCCTTACTAATGTTTTCTTCTTTGTCATCGATTTCCCTTAAATATTTCATTTTTTTACTAACAATTCTTTCTAGAGGAAACAAACACAAATTGTGCTTCAAAAAATAAGAAAAGGGGAGAGAGCAAGAATGAAGGAATGAATGAATTGAATAGTTTTACTTTTGGAAAACGCCTAAGCTTTCTCACTGCTGCTTCTTCACTATGGAGTAAAGGTCCCAGCTTTCTCGTCGCTGATTCTTCATCACCGTTATCGCCATCTCTAATCTCTTCAAGAGGTATGAAATGAACAAAGTGGTGTTTGCTTCTCATCGCTATAGAGTGTCAATGACGGGGAGAGAGATGGTGGAGGAAGAAGATCTGAATGGAAAGTGATATTTCAAAATTTGAAATCTGCAAGGAGAGACCGAGGAAAAAGAGAATGAGAGGAGTAAGCCCTTGGGGAACTAAAAAGGATCCAAAGAGCATAGGGAGGAGATAGAAGAAAAGTCACTTTTTCTTTTTCTTATCTTTTTGAATTGGGTGGTATGATTTTCTTCAATCACAACTCACAGGACCACTCTTTCACAAAGCCCAATGTAGGGGAAAGGCTATCTTTAGCTTAGATGAAGCCCAAGGATTACTTATGCGGCTTATGAACTGTGGAATGTGTCTCAAGCCAATGATAAGCCATTTTTAGATATGGCTCAGAGGAAGAGTAATATATGATATATTGATGATCAATATACTTTACTGTAATTGCTTTTAAACTTTTTGTTTTTAACCTTGAATCAGTTTTATAATGGGCAAGAGAACTAGATTCAGATTTGCCAAATCAAACTAATATCCAGAGAAATAGAGTAATCCCCATCCTGCAAAAAAAAAATATTCTATTCTCTTCTAAGCTCTAAAAGGTGTGTAACAAATTATGCAGTTTTAGTGCATTCAGGAAAATAATATCATTGAAAGTCTAATGTCTATTTTAGTTTCCAGAATGAATCAAAAGATGTGTAATTCATATATGTAATGCAATATTTGTAAATGATAAAATTGAAATGAATAAATGGTAATTATTTTTCCACAATAAGCTCTTTTCAAATGTTCAATAATGTAATGGCCCAAATTTTGATTAAGGACTAATGACATCTACTAAATAAGTGATTAATGTGAGAAAGTGATTTTATGAAATAAAGTTGAATTGAGACCGAATTAATTATTGAAAATTCCCAACACCCTGTATTTTAGCATAATTATGTGACAAAGTAATTTTAGACTAAAATAAGAGGGGAATGATCATGGAGAAAGGAAAAAGAATTAGAATATGTGTTATATGGCAATTCTTGTGAATGTGCCATAATCAGGGGAAAATTTAGAAGAATGGAAAATTTACCGGTCAATTAGTCAGTGATTAATGAAGAAATTAATTACTAAAAGAAATGAGGTGTGTGACTAAATGGTTAATGAAGCTATATAGAGTAACAAAGTGGTTACTTACTTTATAAGAACTAATGAAATTTGAACACTTGGCAAGATGGGATGATGAGAGAGTGCATTGGAAAGTCAAAGTAATCATATTTTATCACTTTCCCTCCCCCTCTCTCTCCCTCTTATGCGTATGGCCATGGGAATAGGCAAAATTTCTGCCTTCTTCATCATTACACATTCTCTCTCTCTTGCTTTCTCCATTTTCGTTCAACAAGAAGGAAGAAAGAGAAAAGAAAAGCTTGAGATTAAGGTAAGATCTTGACCTCAAATGCTAAAACCTCCTTTTATTATCTTGTTCTCCTTGTTGAGAGCTTTCATCCTATGGTTTTAGATTCTCAAAAGGAGGTGTTTTTGTACTTGAGAAAATTTGGAAGATGGTGAATCAAGAAACAAGTTTAGGAAAGTGAAAGAGGTGAGTAAAAGCTTCCTTTTGGTATATAAGTTGTGACTATTTGTTGAGTCTTGAGACTTTGATATTTTTTCCCTGAATTTAGTGGGATTTAGAGTTGTATGAATGATGTGTTGTATTGTGTTGGAAATGATGTATTGTTGTGTCTTTGGACAAAGAAATTGGTTTGAAACATTGATTGTGAAATTTAGAGATTTTGGGATTTTGTATGAATTGTTGCTTAAACAGAGCAAGATAATGGAATGAGAATTTGGTTGTTTTGATATTTCTATTGGATTCCTTGTGGAAAATTGTGTAGGAATAGTGTTGGATATGAATTTTGAACTATTGAAAACTTAGGTTTAAAAGTTTCAAGTTTTGGTTAGTAAAAACTCTGTGCTTACAGCTGTTTTACATGGACGTTTTGTGTAACCCCCTACCTTAACTAAACGTAATTATAATTGGATAACACATATTTAAATGAATTAGAGACCATCAGATAATTTAAAACTCATTCTGAACTCCTTCCTTACGGTAGGGTTTTCACAAAATTTTGGAAATTCTTCTCTTATCCTGGTCTTGAATCTAAATCTCGAATATAATTACATATGCAGTTCTATCACATTCATACATATCATAGTGTAGAACAAAGTCCCGGTAAATCCCTGGGTTATATATATTAAAGGGTTCATATTTTCCTAAAAAGGGATTACACCATTACGTTCAAAATAATACTTATATACAGTAGTCCCAAATCCAAAATAGATAACCAACAACCTTATGCAAATATCTCTAAGAGACCCTAACCGCTCCGGGTTGTCCGTTCCTCTCTTGAGCCACTTGCCCTATCTGAAATATTAGTCATTGGAAAGAATGAGATTTAAAAGAATCCCAGTAGTAACAAATTATTCATACCACACATAATCACATAGCATGTAAGCAAATCACCACATAGTAGTAGCAACACAAATCACACTCCACCCTCATCCTCTTTTACTGCTGGGAGGCACACCATCCTAACCCGAACTATTGTTAGTAACTCAGGGACTGTTGGCATGGAAGTGCATACACATAGCCTTACGGCTCACATATAGCCTTTCAGGTTCCACATATTCACAAATATCACACCCCATCCTTATCCCTTTTTACTGCTGAGAAGGCTCACTGACCTTACACGAATCATTGTTAGAGACTAAAGGACTATTGGCATGGCGGCATAAACACAATTTCACAAAAATTGTGGCATTCGAATCTATCATAAATCAATAATATAACATACATACAATACATCACAATGGTATAAGAGAAAGAGTCACTACCTTGTTCCTTCCTAACATTTACTGGCATAGTGGGCTCACGAGTACGACAGATGTCACCCTATAAATCAAATTAGGAATCAATCTCTTTTCCAAGTTCTTAATTCCATAGTACTTTAAGTTGGTTATCATTTAAACTCTTTAGGTGGCTATTAAATGCCTAAACATATGCCTAAAGGGTTATGAGAAACTACCCCAAAGATGGCCTTTTTAGGAAGCAATATACTGATTTTTGAATGGATCACTCTAGCACGAAAACTTGCACTTGATTGATAACCCCAAATCTCACTGGAGTCCCCAAAGTGTGGCATAAGAAGTGTTTGCCTAAGAGCAATTAAGAATCTTAGAGGCAAAGGTTCACTCGAGCACAAACACAAGCACTCAAGTGATCATGCCACACCTGTGAGTGTCGAGTCACACTCTTGAGTTGGGCTTGTGAGTGCTTCGCCAAGAGCAACCCTTAACCTGAACCTACACCTGCACTCGAGTGAACCTATTCTCACTCGAGTGATAGCCCTTATCACTCGCGGGTTAGAAAGTGCACTCTTTCTTTCTAGGTGAAAACTCAGGTGAAATGCAGAAGTAAAAGGGAATTATACTAATGCACTCGAGTGAGACCTTCCCTCACTCGAGTGTTGTTTATCAGAAACCAGAAACGCAGAAGTTGATAGAGTTTTCCAGATTTACCAAAACTAATCCCAATGTCTCCAAGACTAATACCAAAGCTCGTTCTCTCTCAAAATTCCATAAGGAACTTATTGGTAACCTCAAAACACCCAAATTCCCCTTCCATCAACACATTTTCAACTCTAACTCACAAGGACACACAACCATAAATTACCAAACTTTCTCATCAAATTCCAAATCAAAACAATTGACATTAGAACACATTCTAGCATGATTTTCTATACCATAACATTTCAAACTCCACCCTTATCCAATTCTTATAAAATCAGGGCAAATTCCAGAATTTACAAAGCTTAATCAAAAATCATAATAAGTATACCAAAATGTCACAAATGCTCACGTCAACTTATTCCTAAAGCTACTTCTTTAATTTTTCCACTTTCAAATTTCCACAAGTTCTCAAACTCCTCAAATCAAAAATCTGAAAACATAGGAATGAAGCTCTTGACACTAAGAACATGATTAATGAAGAACACTTGAGCATTAAAAGCCATTTAGCAAGTCAAGATACTACCTTTCACTTTCTCTTTCTTCCTTGGGTTGAGACAGAAATGGAGGCCGGTGAGAGAGATAAAAATGATGAAGAATCAAATTTTCTTGCCCCTCATACACACACAACCAACCTTGAGGGAGAGAGGAGAGAGGGAAGAGAGTTTAAACCTTTTGACCAATCCAATAGTCTATAATTTGACACTTGGTATAATCCTATTCCCTCTACCATGAACTCATATAAGCCTATTTACACTAGATTCCACCCTATTTGATCTCTTCACAACAAATCTTAACCATTGATCTCAAGTCACCTATGAGTTCCCTCTTCGGTAATTGACCAATTGATCGGTAATTTACCATTTTGTCCCTGATTATCACAATATGCATTAAACTATTATCAAACACATTTTATATTGCAATTTGCCTCATATACTTCAAAGGTGTTTAACTAACATTAATTACACCACTTTTAAGGTCATTATTCCTTAATTACAATTTAAGATATTACAATTCTCCCCCGAAAAATAACTTTCATCCTCAAAATTTGTTATACCACTTGAGCCATAAACTCCAGATAATGTCTTCACATATCTTCTTCTGCTTCCTAAGTTGCCTCTCTTTAAGTCATTCCCCTCCAGATCACTTTCACATATAGAATGCTTCAGTGTCTAAGCTATCGATTCTCTCAGTCAATGATCTGCTCTGGCTCCACCACATATGTGAAATTGTCTTGCAACTTGATTTCCTCATACTCAACGATATGAGATGGATCTGGTTGGTACTTCTTTAGTTGGGAAACGTGAAACACATCATAGAGTCTACTCAAGTTCAGGGGTAGGGCTACTCGATACGCAATAGGTCCAATCCTCTCAAGGATTTCAAAGGACCAATATATCTCAGGCTTAGTTTCTTTCGCTTGATAGCTCTCCCAATACCAGTAACTGGTGATACTCTTAAAAAGACATGGTCACCAACCTCAAATTCTAGAGGCCCTCTCCTCTTATCAGCGTAGCTTTTCTGTCTACTCTACGCTGCAAGAAGCCTCTTACAAATAACACGAATCTATGCTGAGGTTTGGTCAACAAGTTCTAACTCATAAAGCTTCCTCTCTGACAATGCATTCCAACATAAGGGTGACTGGCACTTCCTTTCGTACAACGCTTCATATGGCGCCATCTGAATGCTCGCATGATAATTGTTGCTGTAGGTGAATTCAGCAATTGGAAGAAAGCGATCCCAATTCCCTTTGAAGTCAAGGGCACAAGCTCGTAGCATGTCTTCCAATGTCTATATTGTCCTTTCTGACTGTCCATTTGTCTGGGGATGATATGCCGTGCTGAATCTTAACTGAGTGCTAGGGCTTCATGCAACGCCCTCCAAAATCTAGAAGTGAATAGAGGATCTTGGTCAGAAATGATATTCTTCGATGTGCCTTGAAGCTTCACAATCTCATGAATGTAAATCTCTGCTATAGTATCCAGAGAGTAACTAGCATTGATCGGTATGAAGTGTGCCGACTTCATTAGCTAGTCCACAATGTCCCTGATTGCATCGTAGTTTTTTATCTTGGGTAATCCCACAACAAGGTCCATGGTCACACTTTCCCATTTCCATTCTGGAATTTCAGGACTCTACAACAAACCTGATCGTTTCTGATGTTCAATCTTTATCCTCTGGTAGGTAAGATACCGCGTCACATATTTTATCACATCACTCTTCAAGCCTGGCCACCAATACATAGATTTCAGATTATGATACATTTTGGTCATACCAAGATTAAGTGTATACCAGCTCTTGTATGATTTATCTAGGATCTTCCATCTCAATTCTGCCTTAAGTGGAACACATATTTTTTTTTATATCAAACTAGTCCACTTGGTGACACATCATAGCCCTGAACTTCTACCCATTCAATTCTAGCTAGGTTACATTGTATCCAACCATCTTACCTCTGAGCTTCTTCAATCTCAGCCCTCAATTCACTTTCCCCTTGGGAAACAGTGTAGTTGACACAAATGATTTGGTTTGATAAATTTAAATCTCAGAAATCTGCAATCATCTTCCCCTCCTGTATCATCATTGTTGCCATAAGCACTGTCTTTCGACTAAGAGCATCCGCTACTACGTTTGCCTTACCTGGATGATATTTAATTTCCAGGTTATAGTCCAGATAGAGCTCAATATTTATATCTTTTTAGTAATTAATCTTAGGCTTTTGTGGGAATTAGTTGAATATTTTGGGCATAATCAAGTACTAATGTGAGATTTTAGTGAAACAATGATTTGGGAATTATAGTGATTAAATTGTTATATTTTTAATTAATATTTGTTATTCCCATTATTTCTTAATTGTGACCAAAAGATACTATCTTTGTGAATCTAATTTTATAGGTGATGACATGGCACAACTCACTCATTTCACCTAGAGAGAATTGAGTGAGCAAGATGAACCAAATTAGAGTGGCGGCTGTGTAGATGGAATTGAGAAAAGAGAAGAGACCGAATTAAAATAGCTGGACTGAAACTAAAGGAAGAAAGGGAGAGTGGACCGATTGTGAATTAGAGAAAAGAGGGAATGAATAGATAAAGGAGGGTTGAACTGAATAAAAGAATTGAAGATAAAGGAAGCAATTGGACCGTGTGGCAGTTGTTGACCAAAATGGTTGAATGAAGAAGAGAGACTTGACCGAATGTGAAAAGGGCTGTTGATCGAATGTGAAAAGGACTGGTAACCGAAGGAGAGAAGCAATTAAGCTGGACCGATCGAATAAAATAGAGAAGTAGCCAAAATTGTGAACCAAAGATGGGAATTGAAATGAAAAGGAGAGTAGGCCAAATTAAAGAGGCTAGACCGTGAAGGAAGAAAGGATTAAAAAGGAGGTAGCATGCAGCACATAACATAAAAGAGGGGACTGATAGAGCTCAATATTTATATATTTTTATTAATTAATCTTAGGCTTTTGTGGGACTTAATTAAATATTTTGGGCATAATCAAGTATTAAAATGAGATTTTAGAGAAAGAATAATTTGGGAACTAAAGTGGTTTAATTGTTATATTTCTAATTAATATTTGTTATTTCCATTATCCTTTAATTACGAGCGAAAGATATTACCTCTATGAATTTAATTTTGTAGATGATGACATGGCACAACTTATTTAACTTTGAGATAATTGCAAAGAAAGGAGGTAGTGCTATTTTTGGGCTGAATTAAGAAGCATGGGAAAGAAGCAAGTAAGGGCTTTATTTGAATAAAGCTAGACCAAAGGGAATGGAAGATTGAGATAGGCATAAATTGAAGATGGGCTTGACCGAATGGGAGTGGATTGGAATTAGAAAGTGGGCTGAATTAGAGGGAATAAATGAAGAAAGAAGGGAGGTGGACCGAAAGAGAATTAAAAGAGAAAGACAGCAGCCCAAATGAAGACAAGGAAGGCTGACCGAATTAGGAGAGAGGAAAGGAATTGAGCAGCGAATAAAAGGAAATAAGGAGGGTTTGGCGGCTGTACATAAAAGAGAAGGGGACCACGAAAATAGAAAAAAAGAGGGCAGCAGCAAATAAAAGGAATAAAAAGAGGCTGCAGCTGTGTAAGAGTATGGAGCATCGGATGAAATAAGGAGAAGGAGGAAAGTCCATTTTGGCGGCTGGGTGAAGGAAGTATTGTGCACTGTGAATGAAGAAGGAAATAGAGAATTGAATGAAGAAAAGGGAAGGCAGCCGACATTGTGGACCAGGACATATGGAATGGAGAGGAGGCGGCTGTGTGCGTGTGTGAATGAGAGAAAAGCATGAAGAGCAGCAGGAAAATTGTGCTGTGACCGTGAAGAAAAGAGTGGAGGCGCTGGACTTGGAGATTGAAGATTTAAGGTGCTGTTCGGTGCTTCTCATTTATTCTCTATGGCCAATTCCTTCTTCATATATCAATCTTCATCCTCTTCCTTCATGTGTAGCTAAGCTTTGGTGATTTCCTTGAGTTAGGTAATGGTTTGAGCTTCTAAACTTCAATGGAATTCCTTTAAGCTCTCTTTTTAGTTCATGATTATGTAGCTTGGTTAAGTATGTAATTGTGATCTAGATTGTTATCCCAAGTGAATAAACTTGGTTGTTGAGCTAGGAGTTGATTAATTAAGCTTTGTATGATTCATATTATGAGTAGGTTGAATTGTTTATTCCAACTTGGTTAAGTAGATTTAAATGATTAAGCTGAATGTTTTGAATTGTTGTAATGGTAATTACAAGCTAGAATTGGAAGTTGATTATTCATCTCCTTGAGTTTGAATTATTGGTGGTATTCATTTAATTGCTTCGGTAGAATGAATTAAATGATTATTGCAAGTATGGAGCTAGTGGTAACTTAGTTCCATCCTCTTGACTCATATTGTGGAATTCATATCATTAGCAAGCAAGGAAGACTAAAACCCCAACTCAAGGGAATCTCATTTCATCATTATTCTAGTTTATTAACTTTACCTTGTTGTTAGTGTTAATTTCAATTCCTTTTGCTTCTTTGTTTTGAAAACCGAAAAATACAAAAATATTGCTTTAGCTTAGTTTAGTTCATTAGTTTACAAATGCAATTTCTCAAAAATGATTTCTCACAACTTTAAGGCTTTTTATCACTTTCCTACTTAGAAAATTGGAAATTAATCTCCTCACAAGAACGACCTAGGTTGAGCTACTACACTACATTTCCTAACCTAGTTTTATTTTGTGAACACACACGACAAGGGTTCATCAGGGACCACGTGAATTGACTAAAAAGGAAGCTGCTGCAACATGTTGGGAAAATGAAGACAAAGTGAGCAGTTGGACCAAATGATTAAAAGGAGGCAACTGGGTTGATTGTAATGGGCTGGACCGATTAAAGAGAAGAGGAATAATGGAATAAGGAGGAGAGCCCACATGAATTGGAAAGGAAGGGTTTGGCGGCTGGGAATAAAAGAGAAAGGAGGAGGGCACACGATGAAGAGGGGGAGCAGGAGATAACGTGAGAGGGCATTGTGAAGAGTAAAGAGGAGACTTACGACACAATGAAATAAAGGAGAGGATGGCTGACTGAGGAGATGGAGAACCAATACCGAATGTGAAAGAAGGTATGGCTGTGGTATGCAGAATTGAAAAAAAGAAAAGAAAAGCAAGCTGTATCTTATCTCCATGGCTAAATCCTTATTCCTTCAGTAAGCTTCATCTTCCTCCTCTTCCATGAGTAGCTAAGATTTGGTGATTTCCTTGAGTTGGGTAATGGTTTGAGCTTCTAAACTTCAATAGAATTCCTTAAGCTCTCTTTCTAGTTTATAATTATGGAGCTTGGTTAAGTATGTAATTGTGATTTAGATTGTTCTATACCAAGTGAATAAACTTGGTAGTTGAGCTAGGAGTTGATTAATTAAGCTTCGTATGATTCATATTAGGAGTAGGTTGAATTGTTTATTCCAACTTGGTTAAGTGGATTTAAATAAGTAAATTGAATATTTTGAATTGTTGTAATGGTAATTACAATTTAGAATTGGAAGTTAGTTATTCATCTCCTTGAGTCACTATTAATTGGTAACACTCATTTAATTGCTTCGGTTGAATGAATTAAATGATTATTGCAATTATGGAGCTAGTGGTAGCTTAGTTCCATCATCTTGGCTCATTATGGAATTCAAATCATTAGCAAGCAAGGAAGACTAAAACCCCAACTCAAGGGAATCTCATCTCATCATTATACTAGTTAATTGAATTTATCTTGTTGTTAGTATTAATTTCAATTCCTTTTGCTACTTTGTTTTAAAAACTGAAAAATACAAAAATATTGCTTTAGCTTAGATTACTTCATTAGTTTAAGAATGCATTTCCTCCAAATGATTTTTCACAACTTTAAGGTTTTTAACACTTTACTATTTAGAAACTTGGAAATTAATCTCCTTGCAAGAACGACCTAGGTTGGGCTACTACACTACATTTTCAAACCTAGTTTTAATTTGTGAACTCACACGACATGGTTCCATCAAATTGGCGCCGTTGCCAGGGAGGATGATTGCCAAGATTTTAAGTAGTTAAGTGTTCTTTTTAGTTGTCATAGTGTGTCTTAGTTTAGTAGGAAGTGTGTAGCACTCATTTGAATTTTGGCAAAATTCTGATTTTTGATTAGTATTGTCTTGCTGAAACTGAAATATTTTTGCCCAGAAAATTCTAAAATTTGACAGGTTAAAGTTTTTCAGCATTATAAGGTTTGCTATTAGGTCTGCTGGATTTTAGCCAAATTCGAAGGTTTGCTATACTTTTCTGAATTTTCTTTCTTTTTTGGTATTTTTCTAGGTTTTTTATTAGGTTTGTTTTTTGGGTTTTCTTTGATTTTTCTTGGTTATTAGTGTGCTTTTGAGTTTGTCTTAGTTAGTTGTTAGTTGTTGAAGTGTTAGGTAGTGGTTTAGGTAATTTTTCATGAATCATAGTTGTTTTACATTCCATTTGCATTTAAAAAAAACAAAAAGAAATTTTCATTTTGTTGCTTTGCTATCATGTTATTAGTGGCCATTATGTGGTTCATTATTGTTTTGTGGTGAGAAACTTTGCATTCTTCATCCTTGAAAAGCTATTGGTTGAACTTGAGATTCCAGGTAGCTATCACATTCTGTAAGTTGTGCTTCCAGTGATTCTACTTATATACTTGCGGTTTAAGGTACTACTTTACTGCTATACCAACTTGTTCTCCTAAAAGGTGAATTCTTACCTTGCAACTGCTATTTGCCTCTTGTCACATTTTGTTGCACTTGTCTTGTTATTGCTGAAACTAGTCTTACTCTTTAGACACTTGAATTTTATTGGTTTTGGTTAATTCTTTTGGTTGTCAAAGATTAGTTAACTTAGTTTCCTGTAAGTTGCTAATTTTTGCTGTATACAACCCTTCTTCAATTGACCATTTGACCAATTACTTTGCTGTAATTTATGTGTCTATATAAGTCTCCTTACTGTGCATGACTAGATCTCAGAAAACTGAACTTGTGCCTTTAGATAAAGGTATTAACAAGACACTTAGGTTGCTTAGGAAAGGTAAGAAAGCTGAATCATCTAGTGTAGGGCTTAGACAAGTCATTGACACTGAAGTTGTTGCACATACTTGTGATAATTCTTCTTATATTGGCTCTTCGTTCATTGTAGATCGCCATCTTGCCATGGATCTAGTTCCTCCTCCAGAAGGCATACCTCTACCCATTGGGGAGTGTAGAACTATCAAAGATCTTACCTCTTCTACTGATATTATTGATCATTTCTTCTCTTGTCTTGAATTTAATATTAATTTTGAGTTGAAAGGTCCTTTGTTGAGTCACTTACCAAAATTTCATGATTTACCTACAGAAGACCCTAACAGGTACTTAAGGAATATGTACATTGTATGCAACTCCATGAAACCAATGGGAGTTGATCTAGATGAGATGTGCCGGAAAGTCTTTCATTTTACACTGGAAAATAAAGCTAAGGAGTGGGTCTTGATGCTACCTCACCATAATCCTAATGCTTTAGCCTCTTGGGACACCTTAAAGAGTGCCTTTTTAGAAAGATATTTCCCTTCTTCAAAGATAACATCTCTCACTAAGGAAATCTTCGTTGCTAAACAAGGCCTCCATGAATCTTTTTATGAGTAATAGTGTCGATTTCAAGAACTCCTAGCCAAGTGTCCACATCATCAAATCCCAGAAGCTTGATTAGTGCAATATTTTCATAGTGGGTTACTTCGTCAAGATAGGAAGAGTTTGGATTCATCTTTTGGAGGCACTATTCAATTGCTTACACCTGAAGAAGCTTAGGCTTTAATTGAGAAGATAGCTAGTAATGATCAACAATTTGAAGGGTTGGATGCTAGACAAGTCCATGAGGTCTCATATGCTTCAAGATCTTCAAGGGAGTATGATAATTTGTCATCCCAAATGACAGATATGAGAAATGACCTCAATAAGCTCATAGCCTATATAAACAATGTGAACATTCATTGGTCACATTCTCAAGCTCTAGTAGCTCCTAGCTGTAACATATGTAGCTCTCACATGCATATTGCTCTTAATTGCCCACACTAACTTGGAGACGTCTCGGCTGTTTTTCAAGGGAGACAAGGACAGAATGAAAGACCTTGGAATCCCTACTCCAATACATACAATGAGGGTTTGAGGTCCCATCCCAACTTTTATTGGAGGAACTAGAATCAATTTCAAGGGAGTTCTTCAAATCAAGCTCCAAATCAAGGACCTTCAAACCAATCAAATCCCCAACAAACAGTGGTTGCTACACCTGAATTCCATGCTACTAAAGATGACATTTCTCAACTTCTCAAGTGTATGAACAATGTGTCATCTTCAATGGGTAACTTAGCCTCGAGATTTGATGAAGAGAGAGCTCTAACCAATTCTAAATTTTCTGACAAGGGGATTAAGTTTGACACAATCTTCAACAAGTTGGAGTTTTTGGAATCTAAGAATGCTAACCTTACTTCATTTGTCATTCAAATGTCTGATAGCCTCAATGAGCAACAAGCTAAAGGTAGACAAGGGTTGCCTTCTAACACTGTGATCAATCCTAAGGATGTACATGCTATCTTCTTGAGAAGTGGTAAACAAGTCCGATTTGAAGAAAATGTTGAGATTTTCAAATTTGGAATGCATTCTAGTGATAGGCACAATGAAGTGGTTGAGGTTCTATTATAACCACAAGTGGAAGATATTGATGGTAGTGATGATTCTGATCAAAGCACTCACCTTGTTATTGTAAAATCTGAGAGTATGGTTAAACAGAAGCTTCTACATAGGCAATTCTTCTCCAAATTCAAATATGGATAGCAAGCAAGGAGTATCCACTTCAACAAATACTAAGGTACTTGACCCTTCAACTTCTTCTTCTTCAAGCAAAGGGGAAGGTCAAAAGGTAAATCTCTCCGAAATTCCATTTCCTAATTCATATGTGCTTAGCAAGAAGGTTTCAAATGAAAAGAAATTTCTTGATATGATTGATATTTTCAGTAAGATTGAAGTTAATTTGCCTTTGCTTGATGTGTTGAAAGGAATGCTTGCTTGTGCTAAATTCTTGAAAGATTTATGTACCCAAAAGTGTAGGTGTAAACCCAATGAGTGTGTTCAGTTGAGTCCTAGTATGTTTTCTATGTTTAAACCCTATATCCCAATTAAGTGTAAAGACCTGGCTCATTCACTATTTCATGCACTATAGGTACCATGCCTTTTAGTAATGCTCTTCTTGATCTAGGAGCTGTTATAAATTTCATGCCCTACTCTGTTTGTACCTTTCTTGGCCTCACAAACATCAAATCCACTAGTGTTATCCTACAACTAGCTAATCGCACCACTAGGAAACCTCATGGCTTATTGGAAGACATCTTAGTCAAGGTTAAAGACTTAGTATTTCCTGCTGATTTTTATGTCCTAGACATGTCTATTAAGGTCTTAGTTGAGGAACCATTAATTTTAGGTAGGCCTTTCATGCGCACAGCTAATACTATCATTAGCATGAAGGATGGGTACATAACTATGGAAGTAGGTGATCATGTCATTCGGTTCAATGTTTATGAAGCTATGAATCACCCATTTGAGGACTACTCCCTTCTTGGCTTGAATTTGATTGATTTGGCCTTGGAAGAGGCAATTGATGAGTTTGCTTTCTTATTGTGTGTGAAAAATGATTGTCATGATGATGTATATGCTACTATTGGTTCAAATTCTTCTCCCTCTATTGATTGTGATGATGATGTGTGTAGTATTGATTGCATGTCAATTGATAGCTCACTTTCCACTTCCAATCCTTTTATTTTTGATTTTTCTAACCTTGGTAGTACTATATCTTCATTTTATAGTTATCATGGTATTGGGAAAGAATTATTGTGTAGCTTTGTAGAATTTGAGAATATTAGTGAAGTGGATTCCACTTTTGGAAGTGAAGCAATATCCATTAGCATTGAATTTGCTCATATGGACACAAATGGAGTCATTATTGAACATGAAGAAAGAAATCAATATGCTACTGATGGCACAACTGTAGTTCATGGGTTTCAGCTTCAAATTCCTCTATCTTACAAGTTTCAGACTTCTCTTAACCTCAAGGATGATGGTATGGGTTACCTCACTTCTTTTCAATTATTGAAATACTTACATTCTTCTTTTGGTGATGAACTTAGAAGGTTAAAAGTCATAAATTTCTTTGCTGAAAAATTTTGGAAACATTGGACAACCATATGTCAAGACTGTAATAGGGGAGAAGCTCAATTCTCATCAATTACTACACGTTGCATACCATTTCATGATGCTACCTCTCATATATTTCACTCTTTGAATGATGTAGGTGGTAGTTAAGGTTGCTTTGTGAATGAGCCATAATCTCAATCCACATTTGAACAAAGGGGACATACTTTTAATCCAACAATTATTGGGGATTCTCATAAGAAAGGGAAGTTTCTTGGTGCACTTGAGTTGAAAGAACTTTTACCTTCAATTGTGCAACCCCCTGAACTTGATTTAAAGCCCCTTCCCCCTAACTTGAAGTATACTTTTCTTACTGAACATGATCAATTACCTGTCATTATCTCTAGTTCCTTAAGTACATATGAGGAGTTGAGTTTACTCCATGTGTTGAAGAAACACAAGAGGGTGATAGGGTGGACTTTAGGTGATATTCCAGGTATTAACCCAACTGTATGCACCTACAAAATACTTTTGAATGAGGGTTCTAAACCTATGAGACAGCCCCAATGTAGACTCAACCCTCTTATCTTAGATATAGTTAAGAAGGAGGTCACCAAACTCTTGAGTGTAGGGATCATATATCCTATTTCAGATAGCGAGTGGGTCAGTCCGATCCAAGTTGTTCCAAAAAAGAGTGGAATAACAGTTGTGTGAAATGAGAAGAATGAACTCATTCCAACAAGAGTCCAAAACTCTTGGAGAGTTTGTATACACGTTAGAAAGTTGAATGAAGCAACTAGAAAGGACCACTTTTCTCTCCCCTTTATAGATCAGATGCTAGAAAGATTGGCATGTAAATCTCATTATTGTTTCCTTGATGGTTTTTTGGTTATTTTCAGATTCCTATTGCATCGGAGGATCAGGAAAAGACAATATTTACTTGTCCATTTGGGACATTTGCATACCAAAGGATGCCTTTTGGGTTATGCAACGCTCCTAGGACATTTCAAAGATGCATGCTCTCCATCTTTAGTGACTTACTTGAACAAGGTATTTAGGTATTCATGGATGATTTGTCTATATATGGGAATTCTTTTGAAGAATGTTTGCTGAATTTGGAGAGAGTATTAGAAAAGTGTGTGCAAAAGAACCTTGTGCTAAATTTTGAGAAATACCACTTCATGGTAGATCAAGGAATAGTCTTAGGCCACTTGATAGGAAGAGGGGTATAGAAGTTGACAAATCTAAAATTGAAGTAATTTCATCTCTTCCTTATCCCTTTTACTTAAGAGAACTTAGATCTTTCTTGGGGTATGCTGGGTTTTATAGAAGATTCATTAAGGATTTTAGTAAAATAGCTTGTCCCCTATCTAAGCTTCTCTAAAAGGATGTGGATTTCATCTTTGATGATGCATACAAATTGGCTTTTGAAGAAATTAAGTCTAGACTCATTTCTCCACCTATACTCATTGCTCTTAATTGGGATCTTGATTTTGAGCTTTGTTGTGATGCTTCCAATAGTGCTGTTGGTGCAGTTCTAGGTCAGAAAATTGGTAAGATCTCTTGTGTTATTGCTTATGCTTCTAAAACATTGGATAAGGCTCAAATCAATTACACTACCACTGAGAAAGAGCTCTTTTCTATTGTTTTTGCACTTGAGAAGTTTAGATCTTATATAGTGAATTCTAAAGTGATTATCTATTCTGATCATTTTGCTGTCAAGTTCTTATCTAGGAAGACTCATACTAAGCCTTGGTTACTAAGGTGGATGCTAGTACTTCAAGAATTTAACACAGAGGTTAGGGACAAGGCAAGTACAGAAAATCTTGTTGCTGACTACCTATGCCGCTTGCCCCTTGCTACATAGGGAGTAGTTGATTCTAAAGTTATTTGTGATGGTTTTCCTGATGCCCATCTCCTTGCTATTACACTTTATGACCCATGGTTTGCTCATATTGTGAATTATCTTGCTGCTAGAGTTTTACCTGATTCTTTGTCTCATTTTCAGAAACAGAAGCTGAAACATGAAGCTCAATACTATTTGTGGGATCCTCCTTACTTGTGGCGGCATTGTAGTGACCAAGTCATTAGGAGATGTGTGTCGGATGATGAAATTTCTTCTGTTATAACATCTTATCATTCTTTGTTATATGGTGGTCACTTTGGGGCAAAGAAAACTGCTAGAAAAATCTTAGACTGTGATTTATATTAGCCTAGCCTCTTTAAGGATTGTTATGCTTTTTGTAAAACTTGTGATGCATGCCAGCATTTTAGGGGTTTATCTAGAAAGAATGAAATGCCACAACAGCCCATGTTGTTTTGTCAAGTTTTTGATGCATGGGGCATTGATTTTATGGGTCTATTTCCTACATCTCATAGATATTTGTACATTTTGTTAGCTGTTGATTACCTTTCAAGGTGGATTGAGGTCATTCCTACAAGGAAGGATGATGCCTCTACTGTTATTAAATTCCTACGTACTCATATCTTTTATAGGTTTGGTGTGCCAAGAGCAATTGTGAGTGATTGTGGCTCACATTTTTGCAACAAATTGATGGACAACTTGCTATCCAAGTATGGTGTTCTCCACAAAACTTCTACCCCATACCATCCACAGACAAATGGGCAAGCTGAGGTATCTAATAGGGAAATCAAGTATATCTTGGAGAGAATTGACAAGCCAAGTAGGAAGGATTGGAGTCTCCGATTGGATTATGCTCTTTGGGCATATCGTACAGCTTTTAAAACTCCCATTGGCATGTCTCCTTTTTGGTTAGTCTTTGGTAAGGGCTACCATCTACCTGTTAAGCTAGAACATAGAGCTTACTGGGCTATGAAGAATTGTAATATGGATCTTGAAGGTTCTGCTGAGGAAAGGATGCTTGAGATATAAGAGCTAGAAGAGTTGATGTTGGATGCATACGAAAGTTCTCGTATCTATAAGGAAAAATCCAAATTGATTCATGATCAAGGCATCTTACGAAAGCAGTTTCATGAAGGAGAGCAAGTGCTTATGTTTAAGGCAAGATTCAAGCTCAAAAATGGGAAGTTTAAAACCAAATGGTAAGGTCCTTACAAAGTGGGCAAGGTGCATAGCTTTGGGTTAATAGAGCTCGAAGATCTTGCAAGTGGTGCAAAGTTTCAAGTGAATGGTCACTTGTTAAAGCACTACCATGCTAGTCATCAACCACCATAATGCACACGGTAGTCTCTTTCCTTACCTTGTTCCTTATTTTATTTGATAATATATGCAATTGAACAAGTGTGGGGGAGGGACTTATCAGTAGTAAAAAGTAGTTTGTTTGTTTGTATTTTTCAATTAAATAAACTCCATTTTGAATCATACTCTTGTGCTTAGCTTTATCCTACACTACCCTTTTCTCTATATCCTTGTGCCTAATTTCTAGGAACTATTTCCACTTATGTATTGTCTTCTCTCTCCTTGTGACGATGATGTGTTGTGCTTCAATCTTGAATTGGACTTCACAACATTCACTTCACCCAAGAGATAAGTGCGTCTAGGTTCTTTGTTTTTGTGTATTACATTGAGGGCAATGTAAGGATTGAGTGTGGGGGAGTGTGTTTATTCTCATGATGGATTTCACTGTGATATCATATGCCTCTATCTCCTACTTGTGTCTATTGTTGTTTTAGGTCCAAGTCACTGAGATTTTTGAAGCCTTTAGTCATGATCAAGTATCTCAATTACTCTTAGTTGGATTCATGGTTGAAACTTGTTTTGAATTAGTGAATTGCCATAAAATTCAAGTGTTTTAATGATGCATGGTTTAATTTTGATGAGTTTGTTAGGAAACAAAAAGCCTAGTTGGAAGGTATTTTGGGCCAAATTGTTCATTTTACTGAGTGATTTGTCCACCTAGATTATTGCTCTCTAGAACTTGTTTTATTTCTTGCTTGAGGCTATATTTTGCAATGGTATGGATAGAGATGACATTGGCATTCATTTCATCACCCATTTACCTAAACACAAACCATTCATCATTTACCTTTGTTTACCCCCTTGAGCCCTTCACTTTCGTTTCTATTTCATTATACAAATGCTATGTTTGCATCCTTTATCAAGTTCTTCCTAGCACTAAAACAAATTAAGAGAGTACTATTATATATTAGCAAAGGAAAATAAAAAAAATGTCATGTGAAGAGTCAAAGAAAGAAAATAGAAAAGAAGAAAAAGAAGAGAAAAATGTGAATGCAAAAAGAAATTCAAAGAAAGGAATAAATTCACAATAGTAAAATATTTGAATTAAGTTAGTTCTATAGTGCTAAGTGATTTAGCAATTTATTTGGTGCAAGCATAGTGTTTGTTACATTTTCCATCATTTGGCCTATTCAATATTACAACCCTACAAAGTCCTTTGGATTTATTTATGCCATTGTTGTAAGTAGTGGAGAGCCTAGAAATATTACAAGCCTAGGTAGAGTGTGGTCAAAGTGGATGTGAGTGACAAAAAGCTACCTTATATGAGAGAAGAGTGCAAACACTTATCCTAGTTAAGGTTTCCAATTAAGCTCATTGTAATTAAACATTGCATTACTTTAGCTACTTCAATTTTTGGTATGTTCATTGAATTTGGATAGGTGGATACCTTGTTATTTCACTAAGTGTGATTCTTGAAGCTTGATCTTGCCTATTCTTTCAAATTTCATTCCTCTTTGCCTATGTTGAGTTTAATGTTTTGCTCAGGAGCGCAAAAGCTTAAGTGTGGGGGAATTGATAGAGCTCAATATTTATATATTTTTAGTAATTAATCTTAGGCTTTTGTGGGAATTAATTGAATATCTTGGGCATAATCAAGTACTAATGTGAGATTTTAGTGAAACAATGATTTGGGAATTATAGTGATTAAATTTTTATATTTTTAATTAATATCTGTTATTACCATTATTTCTTAATTGTGAACAAAAGATACTATCTTTGTGAATCTAATTTTGTAGGTGATGACATGGCACAACTCACTTATTTAACCTAGAGAGAATTAAGTGAGCAAGATGGACCAAATTAGAGTGGCGGCTGTGTAGATGGAATTGAGAAAAGAGAAGAGATCGAATTAAAATAGCTGGACCAAAACTAAAGGAAGAAAGAGAGAGTGGATCGATTGTGAATTAGAGAAAGGAGGGAATGAATAGATAAAGGAGGGTTGAACTGAATAAAAGAATTGAAGAGAAAGGAAGCAATTAGACTGTGCGGCAGCTATTGACCAAAATGGTTGAATGAAGAAGAGAGACTTGACCAAATGTGAAAAGGGCTAGTGACCAAAGGAGAGAAGCAATTAAGCTGGACCGATGGAATAAAATGGAGAAGTAGCCGAAATTGTGGACTAAAGGTGGGAATTGAAATGAAAAGGAGAGTGGGCCAAATTAAAGAGGCTGGACAATGAAGGAATAAAGGATTGAAAAGGAGGTAGCATGCAGCACATAACATAAAAGAGGGGACCACGTGAATTGACTAAAATGGAAGCTGCTGCAATACGTTGGGAAAATAAAGACAAAGTGAGCAGTTGGACCAAATGATTAAAAGGATGCAGCTAGGTTGATTTTAATGGGCTAGACCGATTAAAGAGAAGAGGAATAATGGAATAAGGAGGAGAGCCCACATGAATTGGAAAGGAAGGGTTTGGCGGTTGGGAATAAAAGAGAAAGGAAGAGGGCACGCGATGAAGAGGGGGAGCAGGAGATAACGTGAGAGGGCGCTATGAAGAGTGAAGAGGAGACTCACGACACAATGAAATAAAGGAGAGGAGGGCTGACCGAGGAGATAGAGGACCAATACCGAATGTGAAAGGAGGCATGGCTATGGTGTGCAGAATTGAAAAAAGAAAAGAAAAGCATGCTGCATCTTATCTCCATGGCTAAATCCTTATTGCTTCATCAGGCTTTATCTTCCTCTTCTTCCATGAGTATCTAAGCTTTAGTGAAGTCCTTTAACAACTCCGTTTAATGATGCTATCTCATATTCAATTCCTTCTGATCATACAAATACTTGAGACTCTTGTAGTCGCAGTATAGTTCTACCGTCAAACCATACAAATAATGCCACCAAACTTTCAAAGCGAACACAATTGTCGCAAGCTCCAGATCATGTGTAGGATAATTCATTTCATGAGGTTTAAGCTGTCGAAATAGGCATAGGCCACCACACTTCCTTACTCCATCAGGACACACCCTAATCCCTGTTTACTGTATACAACATAAGTCAAGTCAGGATCAGGTATAATCAACATAAGTGCCGTAGTCAACCTCTCTTTCAACTCCATAAAGCAATTTTTGCATTTCTTATCCCACAGAAATGGCTGGTCCTTCCTCATGAGCTTGGTCATTAGCAAGGCAATACGAGAGAAATTCTGGATGAATCTCCGATAATAACCAGCAAGACCCAGAAAACTACGTATCTCGACAATAGTTTCTGGCCTTTTCTAGTCTAGTACTACTTCCATTTTACTGGGGTCCACAAAAACCCCTTCCTGTGAGATAACATAGCCTAAGAATTTCACTTCTGAAAGCCAAAACTCACATTTACTCAGTTTGGCATAGAGTTGCTTCTCACGCAATGTATTCAACACAATTCTCAAATGATACTCATGCTTTTCCCCGCTCTTGGAGTATATCAGAATGTCATCGATAAACACAACAACAAACTAATCCAAATATTATTGAAAGACACGGTTCATGTAATTCATGAATATTGTAGGTGTATTAGTTAGCCCAAATGGCATTACCAAGAATTCATAATGACCATACCTAGTCTAGAAACCAGTCTTTAGAACATCTTCTGCTTTCACTCGCAGCTGATGATACCTTGACCTTAGATTAATCTTCGAGAACACACATGAACTTGATAGTTGATCTAACAGGTCACCGATTCTGGTGAGGGGGTACTTATTCTTGACAGTAATCTTATTCAATTCTCGATAGTTGATAAACAAACGAAGGCTCTCATCTTTCTTCTTAACAAACAAAACTGGAGCTCCCCAAGGTGACACACTGGGTCTAATGAACCCTTTTTCGAGTAAATCTTCAATCTGCTTCTTTAACTTCGCCATTTCATTTGGGGCCATACGGTATGGGGCCTTAGATATAGAACTAGCTCCAGGTACAATCTCAATTGGAAATTGAACCTCCCTTTCCGGAGGTAATCCGCTTAAGTCATCTGGAAATACCTCAAGAAATTTATTTACCACAGGTATATTATTCAAAGTGTCACTGATCTCCCTTTACATAGAGAAGAACACCATATACCCCTAGCAAACCTTCTTTAAACACTTCTCAGCTTTGGCTGTTGAAAGGAAGTTCAATCTAGCATTCTTATTCTCCAAATTCTGAGATACAGAGTGTACAATCCTCTTGTTCCCACAATCAAGTAGTACATTGTTTGTCGTTAACCAATCAAAACCCAAAATGACTTCCAATTGGTAAAGTGGCAGACAAATCAAATCAATAATAGATTCATGTCCCTCTATAATTACTATGCAATTTAGGCAAGCTTCGGTAGTTACAGCTTTGACACCCATTGGTATTGACACAACCAGATCAAATGGCAACTTATGCACATGCATACCCAAGCATTTCACTCAATCATACACAATAAAGGAATGACTGGCACCCGAGTTGAATAATGCTTGTAATGCATTACCATTAAGAAGAATATTACCTTGAATGAGATCGGGGGACTTCCGGGCTTCCTCAGGAGTCATTGCAAATACCCTACCTTGAGTCCTTGGTTTCTATTCGCCTTTCGGTCATTGACAATCTCTAGAAAGATGTCCCGATCGCTTTTAATTAAAACAGATCATTTCACCTCAACAATTCTTGCCATAATGAGGTTGGTTATGGCAAGGACATTTCCACTCAGTCACAAATCTCTGAGGTTCACAATCTCTAGGCTGGTAGGGCTTCTTACCATTACCTTTAAATGAAGAGGATCCTTGGCCTTTCCGCTTCTAAGAAACATTACCCTTATTGGGTTCACTGCGGCTACTAGCACCTTTGGCTGGATACAGATCTTTCAAGTTGTTCTCAGTGATTCTACATTGTTCCACCACCTTGTTAAATACAATGAACTAGTGGGTAGCTAGCCGCTTCTTCATCTCCCGTCTCAGACCATGGATGAGCATATCAGAACTCTACTCCTTGTTATCCATTTTCTGCAGATAAGAGGAGTATCTAGACAACCAGACGAAAAGGGACAAATATTCATCAAAAGTCTCTGTGCCCCCTTGCTTTATATTAAGGAATTCAGTTTCCTTCTCAAGCCGTACGACTTGGGAAAATACTTCTCGTTGAACTGCTGTTGGAACACCTCCTAGGTCAATGGCATGTTTCTGCTCCGCAGTGTTATAGAAATGTTTCTCTACCAGCGGTCTACATCGCCTTCTAACTTATACACCACTAGTCGAGCTTTTACCTCAGAAGGGCACTCGAGAACTTTGAATATTTTCTCAAGCTGATTTAACTAATCTTCGGCTACTTGTGGATTAAATCTCCCTCTGAATACCAGTGGTAAATGCTTACAGAACTTTGATACCTAGTACTGCATATCCTGCTCTTCTCTTACTGGCACCCCGTGTAACCCCCTCACCGTAATTACATTCGGATTATAAAATTTAAGTGAAATAGAGACCAATAAGACAAAGTAATAAATTACAATCCCTCATCTAAGAGATGGGGTTTCCTGGAAATCAGTTCAAAAATCATAATTCATCATGGTCTCATATTCACATTCGAATATAATTACTTGAGCAACCAACTCACATTAATGAACATCACAGTGCGTAACTAAAATCCCGGCAACCCTGGGTTACTTGCATATATATAGCATGGGTTTAAAGTTCCCAAAATGGGGATTACATATCCAAAATTTAACATTTACATCTATGTACAAATGGTAATCCCAAACCAAAATAAATAACCAACAACCACTAAAGTCTCAGAGTGATCCTAACTACTCCTGGTTGCCCGCTTCCCTTTCAAGCCACTCGCCCTATCTAAAAAGGTTAGTCATTTGGAAAGAGTGAGATTCTAAAGAATCCCAGTAGTAACAAATCATTCATACCACACGTAATCACATAGCATGTAAACAAATCATCACATATCAGTAACACACAAATCATACTCCATCCTCATCCCCTTTTACCGCCAGGAAGGCACACCGTCCTAACCCGAACCGTTGTTAGCGACTCAGGAACTGTTTGTATGGCAGTGCATATGAATAGCCTTACGGCTCACATATAGCCTTTTGGCCCACAATTAGCCTTTCGGACCACAATTAGCCTTTCGGCCCACATAATCACATATATCACACCCTAACCTCATCCCCTTTTATAGCCGGGAAGGCATATAGCCCTTACCCGAAATGTTGTTAGCGACTCAGGGACTATTGGTATAGCGGCGCTTTCACAATTTCACAAATCTTACAGTATACGAATCCATTACGAATCAATGATATAGTACACATATAATGTATCACATAAGGTATAAAGAAAGAGTCACTACTTGTATCTTTCCTGACTGGCTCCGGTATCGTGGTCTCACGAGGGCGACAGATATCAAATCCTATACCAAATTAGGGACAACCGATCAATCTCTTTTCCAAGTTCTTAATTTCATAAAACACTTAGTTGGTTATCGTTTAGGAATCTTTAGGTGACTAATAGAGGCCTAAACATATGCCTAAAGGGTTGGAAGAAGCTACCCTGAAGACCCTTTTTCAAAAGGCAAAACAATGATTTTAGGCTGGATCACTCGAGTGAAGATGACCTCACTCGAGTAATGAGCGACTTGTGCTCGAGGGAGAATGACTCTCACTCGCGAGTGTTTGACAGTGAGCAACTACTATGACCAAAAAGTGCTCACATCATTCGCGCATGAAACTTTGCACTTTGGTGATGACTCTAAATATTCTTGAGTCCCTGAAAGTGCAATAGAACGAGTGACAACCCGAGAGCACATGCAACCATTAGAGGGACAAGCTCACTCGAGCATACCCTCCAGTGCTCGGGTGAGATGGTTGTGCTTGCGAGTGTCAGAGCACACTGTTGAACAATGGCCAGCAAGTGACAACCCGAGAGCAGCCCTAACCAAGCTCTCACACTAACACTCAAGCAAACCCAAGCTCACTCGAGCATGATCATCAACTTCACTCGCTAACAAAGAAGTGCACTCGAGCTCCCTCAAGAGAAACTCAGGCAAAACTCGAAGCAGAAAGGGAAAATACACACAGCAATCGAGCATGATCTTCCCTCACTTGAGTGTTGTGCATCAGAGACCAGAAACGTAGCAAATGACAGAAAAATACCAGATGGTCAAATTCATACCCAATGGTTCCCAAACTTCTCACAAAGCCCATTTCCACTTAAAATAACCTAAGGAACACATTGGCAACTCCCAAAACACTCCAAAAACCCTTTCTACCACAATTTATGCCTTTGGGTCTCTATGACACACAATACCCCAATCTCATTCAACTTAAATCCAAACTTCCAAACTATATTCAATACTCAAATGACTTCACAATAGACCATTTCCAACATCAATCACAATGAAATTCATATATCCAAAAATAGGCATAAACTAAGGCAAATTTCTAGATTTTCACAAACTTATCCAAAAATCACAAACAATATATCAAAATGCACTAAAGGCTTACCTCTTCACTTTACTAAATCCAGAATCTTGATTCTCAAATATTTAATTTCGTCCAACTCACAAGCCACCACCTTTCAAGATTTTAAAATCACCAAGTTGAAGCTCTCAATTAGATGTAAAATATTAGAGAAGAGGTTTTGGGCATTAGAAGATCATTGCTTACCCAAAATCAAAGCTTTCCTTATTCCTCTTCCTTGCTTGAGCATCGAAAATGGAGGAAGAAGAAAGAGAATATGAGAGATGGTGAGATGATGAGGGAGATAATGATGATGCAATGTTTCCTTTCCCTTTCCCAACACACAACTCAAAAAGAGAGAGGAGGGAGAGAGAAAAGTGGCTTTTTGTCACTTAGTGCCATATCCCATGGCCACCACCATGCCACTTGTCAGCATCTTATTCACTCCCATAATGTGCTCACACAACTGCAAAGTATAGGATTCCGACCCATAAATAATGAATCTCAACCCTTGATCTTAAATACCACACATATTTATACCAAATCCACATCACATTAATCCTAAAAGTGCTTAATTACACACTTATAATTAATCTCAAAGTCATTAGCCCTTAATCTCAAATTGGGATATTACACCCCGTGTGACTCTTGATTCAGAATGGCATGAGGTAGGGATTCTAGCAGTCTTGTTGACCCTTCAGTAGTTTCCTTATGACAAGTCTTTTCTTATGTCTCTTCCTCAGTAGACAGACCCTGATCCGCTCTATTTTTGCTTCTTTTAATTCTGAGCTCTTCTCTCAGCTCAATGATCATGTCCCACTGATCTTTTATTAGACCCAATAATTCCTGCATTGGTTCTGGTGGATTGTCATTGACTACCTCCACCTCAGCATCCACTTGTTGTACTCTGGGATGACCCTTTATCTTTTTCATTCTACAAATCATTCACTACTTCAGTTTCACAGATAATGTATACACATTGCCTACAAATCTCATATATATCCATAATCACCAGGCATAGATGTATATACAATAACCAATCATATTCATCTTCTATTCTTATAGCCAAGACTAAGGGAACTATCCTATCAACTCTACCCTTGCCAGGTGTAATGCCACAAATTTTGATTAAGGGCTAATGATGACTAGTGAGAATGATTTATGAAATTAAATAGGAATTATTATGTGTTTTGTGGCGATTTTGGTAAATATTCCATAATTGGTGAAAAATTGAAAAAACGAAAAATATAGCCTTAAGTTAGTGATTAAGGGAGAAATTAATTACTAGCTAAGAGAAAAATGAGATGTGTAACGAAATGGCCAATGGAGTGGTTAGAGTAACTAATTGGCTACTTATTTGAAGAGAGCCAATGACAAGTAGACATGTGGCAAAATTTGGTATGAAGAGAGAGCGTGTAGAAAGAAAAGTCAAATGGTATATTTTATTCATTTTTCTCTCTCTTCCTTCCTCTCTTTTCGATGAACAAGGCATGTGGAAGGGGATGTGATGACTTTTTCATCTTCTTCCATACTCATCCCTTTCATCTCTCTCTTACGCCATTGTTGAAGGAGAAAGAGAAAGGAAAATCTTGCATTTAAGGTGAGTAAATGGCCTCCATTGCTCAAACTCTCTTCTTTAATGTTGTTTCTTGGAGTGAGAGCTTCAACTTGATGGTTGTAGTTTCTCTATTGGTGGTGATTTGAGGAATCACGAAAATCTGGTAGTTGGAGAATCAAGAAGTATCTTTAAGAAAGTTGATAAAATAAGCAAAACCAATCCTTCTATCTATGTTTCATACCATCGGATGAAGTTTGGAATTTTTGGTATTTATGGCCCTGAATTTGAAAATGAGTGTCATTGGGTATTTGGTACGTCATTGGCATGAAAATGGTATCTTGAAGTGAGTTTGAGATAGATAAATTGATTTGGGATTGAAATGTCTTGTTTGGATGATTTTTGGTATTTGGATGTTTATATTGCTCAAAACCAAAAAATGATAATGGGATAGGATTTTGGTAATTCTGATGGTTCCCTGTGATTCCTTGGGTGTTTTTGTGTGGGAGTAGCCTTAAGTAAGAGTTTGGGACCATTAGAATCAATTAGGCAATGGTCGGGGAGTGTGGTATGTTTTGCTACATTTTTTGGTTTCTAATAAAATCACTCGAGTGATCTGGGGTTCACTCGAATGAGGGGGGTTCACTCGAGTAAGGGTGAGTTCACTTGAGTGTGTTAGTGCATTTTTCCTTTTCTGCTTCTAGTTTCTATTGCACTTCCTAGGATAAGGCAAGAGTGTACCTTAACACTTGCGAGTGTTAAGCCATGACTCTAGTGCTTTATGTTCCACTTGAGTGCTCTTGATCCTAGAAAACTTTTATGCTCTCAGGTTTTTACTTTTCATGCTTCACTTCCTAATACTGGAGTGAGCATTTGGCTATCACTCAAGTGTTGCTTTCTATGCTCGAGTATTCTTGTCTCTGAAAGTTTCTTGTGCTCTCGGGTATTCACTTGCTGTTGTTCACTCTCTAGTACCTGAGTACAAACCGTACCATCACTCAAGTAAGGCCATCTTTACTCGAGTGTCTCAGTAAAAAATATCAGGTTTGAGCTTTCAAAAATGGGATCTTTAGGGATAGTCTTCCAACCCTTTTGAGCTATTGATAGGGTTATTTATGGGTACTAAAAGATCAATAATGATAACCAAACTAAGTGTTAAGAAGTCATTGAGAATTGGAATAGAGAATTGACACTTTGTCCCTAATTATAAATATAGGATTTGACATTTGCCCAACTCAGGAGAAACCGGTGCCAGGACATGCCCGGAAGGATCAAGGTAGTGACTTTTCTCTCATGTTGTGTATGATGCTTGGTATGCATGACTTATCATTATTTGTTGTATCTTTGGTATGAGGCCATTGTGTTATCTCCTGTAGTACATTACAGTGTGAGCAGTCCAGCGTGAGCAGTCGTAGGGGGTGATGGTTATCACACCTACCCCTGCTGTTGTTTCCCCCATTGTAATTGCCAGGGGTGCATTGTGGAATCGTGGATTCCTCATTGAGTATCTGGCTAGTGTGGCTATGGGTATGTGTGAAATATTTTATATGGATCCCAGCTGTGGTGATATATGTGATATGATCATGGATTGTGCAATATAGCATAAGCAATTCAGCATGAGCAAATGTAAGGGTGACATGAGTCATACCAGACCTTGCCGCTGTAACTACCGTTGTAGTTGATGTGTGTTATGTGATGATTTGCTTTCATGCATTGTTGTTATGCATACTATTAGTGATTTGTTACTATAGGGATTCTGTAGAATCTCACTCTCCCAAAAACAATGTTTAGACAGGGTTGAAGGATCTAAAGGGAAGAGGGTGACGAAGAGTGGATAGAGCTCCAGGCTAGGAGTTCCTTTTTGGTTATTGCTTATCATACTTGTAATTTTGGATATATTATTGGGAATTATTGTATATATACTTGTGATATGATATAGTTTGTGTAATCCCCAAGAAAAAGGGAAAGAGATTATGGGCGTTATGCCTTGTATAAACCCTTTATTAATCAATGGAACCTGAGTATGTATGGAATTTATGTTGTACTCTGATATGTATGAATGAAATCAACCTGTATAGGCCATTTATGTTTGAAAGGTGAGTATGAGACCATTGTGAAACAGGTGTTGTAAAAGTTTTGAAAACCCTGATTTTGGGAAATTTAATTTTTTAAGTCCCAAATCATACATGGTTTCTAATTCAAACTTAATTATGCTTTTACGAACTAATCTCGGCCTTGATCGTGAAGGGGGTTACACCAGGAACTACAGCTCTGATACCAAAATGTAACCCCCTGCCTTAACTAAACGTAATTATAATTCGATAACACATATTTAAATGAATTAGAGATCGTCAGATAATTTAAAACTCAATCTAAACTCCATCCTTACGATAGGATTTTAACAAAATTTTTGAAATTCTTTTCTTATCGTAGTGTTGAATCTAAATCTCGAATATAATTGCCTTTGCAATTATATCACATTCATATATATCAGAGTGTAGAACAAAGTCCCGGTAAATCCCCGGGTTATATGTATTAAAGGGTTCAAATTTTCCTTGAAAGGGATTACACCATTACGTTCAAAATAATATTTATATATAGTAGTCCCAAATCCAAAATAGATAACAACCAACCCTACGCAAATATCTCTAAGAGACCCTAACCGCTCTGGGTTGTCCATTTCTCTCTTGAGCCACTTGGGCCCTATCTGAAATGTTGTCATTGGAAAGAATGAGATTCAAAAGAATCCCAGTAGTAACAAATTATTCATACCACATATAATCACATAGCATGTAAGCAAATCACCATATAGTAGCAGCAACACAAACACACTCCACCCTTATCCCCTTTTACCGTCGGGAAGGCACACCGTCCTAACCTGAACTGTTGTTAGTGACTCAGGGATTGCTGGCGTGGCAGTGCATACATGTAGCCTTATGGGTCATATATAGCCTTTCATCTTCCACAGATTCACAAATATCACACACCATCCTCATCCCCTTTTACCTTCTAGAAGGCTCACTGACCTTACTCGAACCGTTTTTAGCGACTCAAGGACTATTGGCATGGCAGCATAAACACACTTTCACGAAATATTGCGGTATTTGAATCTGTCACAAATCAATGATATAACACACATACAATGCATCACATATGGTATAAGAGAAAGAGTCACTATCTTGTTCCTTCCTAACGTTCATTGGCACAGTGGGCTCACGTGTACGATAGATGTCAAACCCTATAAACCAAATCAGGGACAACCAATCAATCTCTTTTCCAAGTTCTTAATTTCATAGTACTTTAAGTTAGTTATCATTTAAACTCTTTAGGTGGCTATTAAATGCCTAAACATATGCCTAAAGGGTTGGGAGAAACTACCCCAAATATGCCTTTTTAGGAAGTAATACACTGATTTTTGAATGGCTCATTCGAGTACAAAAACTTGCACTCGAGTGATAACCCCAAATCTCACTCGAGTCCCCTAAAGTGTGGCACAAGAAGTGTTTGCCCAAGAGCAACTAAGAATCTTAGAGGCAAAGGTTCACTCGAGCACAGACACAAGCACTCGAGTGATCATGCCACACCTACGAGTGTCGAGTCACACTCTTAGAGTTGGGCTTGTGAGTACTTGGCCGAGAGCAACCCTTAAGCTGAACCTACACCTGCACTCGAGTGAAGCCATTCTCACTTGAGTGATAGCCCTTATCACTAGTGGATTAGAAAGTATACTCTTGCTTTCTAGGTGAAAGCTCAGGCGAAATGCAGAAGGAAAAGGGAATTATACTGACGCACTCGAGTGAGACCCTCCCTCATTCGAGTGTTGTTGATCAGAAACCAGAAACGCAGAAGTTGACAGAGTTTTCCAGATTTACCGAAACTGATCCCAATGGCTCTAAGACTTATACCAAAGCTCGTTCTCACTCAAAATTCAATAAGGAACTTATTGGTAATCTCAAAACACCCAAATTCCCCTTCCATCAACACATTTTCAACTCTAACTCACAAGGCCACACAACCATAAATTACTAAATTTTCTCATCAAATTCCAAACCAAAACAATTGACATTATAGCACATTCTAGCATTATTTTCTACACTATACCATTTCAAACTCCTCCCTTATCCAATTCTTATAAAATCAGGGAAAAATTAAAGAATTTGCAAAGCTTAATCAAAAATCATAACAAGTATACCAAAATGTAACAAATGCTCACCTCAACTTGTTCCTAAAGCTTCTTCTTTAATTTTTTCCACTTTTAAATTTCCACAAGTTCTCAAACTCCTCAAATAAAAAGTTTGAAAACATAGGAATGAAGTTCTTGACACTAGGAACATGATTATTGAAGAACACTTGAGCATTAGAAGCCATTTAGCAAGTCAAGATACTACCTTTCACGTTCTCTTTCTTCCTTGGGTTGAGATGGAAATGGAGGCCGGTGAGAGAGATGAAAATGATGAAGAATCAGATTTTCTTGCCCCTCACACACACACAACCGACCTTGAGGTAGAGAAGAGAGAGAAAAGAGAGTTTGAACCTTTTAACCAATCCAATGGTCCACAATTTGACACTTGGTATAATCCTATTCCCTCTACCATAAACTTATATAAGCCTATTTACACTAGATTCCACCCTATTTGATCTCTTGACAACAAATCTTAACCATTGATAGCAAGTCACCTATGAGTTGCCTCTTCGGTAACAGACCAATTGATCGGTAATTTACCATTTTGTCCTTGATTATCACAATATGCATTAAACCATCATCAAACACATTTTATATCGCAATTCGCCTCATATACTTCAAAGGTGTTTAACTAGCATTAATTACACCACTTTTAAGGTCATAAGTCCTTAATTACAATTTAGGATATTACATTTTGAAATAGTAAATGGTGGCTAAAAATTCTAAAACTTTCCATTCTAATAGTAAACATGCCAAGCTTTAATTTGATATATTATGGAGGTCATTTCTATGTGTGTGCTGGGAGTTATGAATTTCCAAAGTTTGATGTCAAAACTAGGATCAATTTTGGAACTGCAAGGAGAATTGTTTAATTCTGTATTTTTGTGGTTATAGACAGTAATGATTCATAGTTTTCCTATAAAGAGGACTTAAATATCTTTCCATTGGTTTTGGAATCATCCCATTTCAATTTTTTTTAGAATTAGTTATGATTTTTTGAATTTCAGTCCAGAAACTGAAAGTTTCTTGGCCGCAGCCAAAAGTCCTTGGCTTTAATCCAAAAGCTTCTGACCTGCTTTTGGCTACTACCAGAAGACTCTTGGCCGCAGCTAAAAAATCTTTGACTTGATTTTGGCCGTAGCCTAAAAGTTTCTGACCTATTTTTGGCCGCAGCCAAATATTCTTGGTTGTGACCAATACCCAAAAATCAGAACTCTTCACTATCGTAAGGTGGTTTTTGAGATAGTACTTTCTAACCCTTTAGGCATATGTTTGGACTTCTAGTAGCTACTTAAAGGTCTTAAATGATAACCAACTCTAAGTGTTTTGGAATTTTGTTTTGGATTAGAGAGTAACTCTTCATCCTTAATTATGGTTATAGGATTTGATATTTGCCCTGCTCTAGAGAGACCAATGCCAGAGCAAACTCGGAAAGACTAAGGTAGTGACCTTTCTCTTATGATATGTATGATACATTGTATGTATGACTTATCATTGAATTGTCGTTGTGTAATATGTTGTACAAAACCCTGCTGTTGTGAAATATGTGGATGTGAGATATGTCATTGTGCGTTGCAGCGTGAGCATTTCAGTGTGAGTAGTTGTAGGGGGTGATGCACTTCACACCTACCCCTGCCATTGTAATTGCCGTTGTAGTTGCCGTTGTTGATTTGTGGATGTGAGATATGTCATTGTGCATTGCAGCGTGAGCAATTCAGCGTGAGCAGTCATAGGGAGTGATGCACGTCACACCTACCCCTGCCGTTATAATTGCCGTTGTAATTGCCGTTGTTGTGTTGTGGTATTGTGAATTGCCCACTGTTGAGAAACATGCCGGTGTAGCTATGTTGTTGTGAAATGTGTCATATGGAACCCTGTTGGGTGTGGCTGTGTTGTTGTAGAATGTGTCATATGAAATCTTGCTATGGTAAAATATATTGATGTGTGATATGCCATTGTGCATTGCAGCATGAGCAGTCGTAACGGGTGATGCACATCACACCTACCCTTGTGTTGTAAATGCCATTGTAAATGATGTTGTTCTGTTGTGGTGTTGTGATTTTCTTACATGCTTTGTGGTTGTGCATACTATGAGTGAATTGTTACTATTAGGATTCTTTAGAATCCCATTCTTTCCATAAAACAATGTTCAGACAAGGCCAGTGGTTCTAAAGAGAAGCAAGTGACAAAGGGCGGTTAGAGCTCTAGGCTAGGAGTTTTATTTTGGATAGTTGGTTATCATGCTGCTAATTATGGGATATTTTGTTGGGAATTAATTGTATATATATTGAATAGTTTGTGTAATCCCCTAGAATGGGAAACTGATTATGGGCATTTGTGCCCTGTAAATGCTTAGTTGATTAATAGAACCCGAGTGTGTAGAGAATTTATGTTGCACTCTAATATTTATGAATGGAATCGAACTGTATAGACCAAATTTATTTTTGAAATGTGAATATGAGACCGTATTGAACAGGTTTTAGAAAAGTTTTTGCAAGCTCTGTTTTGGGAAATGAAATTTTTAATAAGTCTCAATTTATCTTGTAGTTTCTAATTCAACATGATTATGTATTTATGAACGTAAATCTCGGCCTTGATAGGAAGAGGGTTACAAATAATACACGAGAAAAGACACATAAGAGAATTTTCACTGCATTTGTCAAGAGAAGCAATAGAAGAGACATGAGTATGTTCCTTAAGTATGATATTGTACTCCTTTTGGTTCTTAATATAAAATATATTTAAAGAGTTGATTTTAATCCTAAATATAAGATATATTTTTTATATTTGTTAATTTTTTTTCCTAATTTACCTCTTAAGGTCTGTTTGGTATGAGGGATTGGAGGGAAGGGAGGGGACGACAAATTTTTATGAGTTAGACTTAAGAAAATTGGAGAAATGGGGTTATAAAATTTTAATATAGAGAATATGTAAGATAAAAAAGTAAAAAAAAAATTTAAAACTTTTAACCTGACTTTTTTTTTTTTAAATCCAACTCAAAATTTTTTTTCTCTCCGTCCACTTTCCCTCCCCTCCCCTCACACCAAACAAGCCTTTAAGGAGTAGAGGGAAGGAGGAAATTAAGGAATATGATTAGGGTGTTTTAGAAAATATATGTCATATTAACTAACTTTTTTAATCTAAACAAATTAAGTAAATAAATCCTATATCAATGAGCTGAGAGAGTATTTTGTTATGTGGTGCCCAACAAAAGTTATCAGTATCTTTTTCTTCTTAAAAGATTGATACATAACAATTTTTTTTTTTATTTCAGGTAATTTATTTCACCCTTCGGAGTAAACCAACTAGCAAGTTTCGTCAACGTAACCAAATAAGAATTATCATCATTATTCACCTCGTTTAAATATCCATTACACATGTTAAAATACACCCACTGTCATTTTACACAACTTTAAACACAAAGTAGTCTCATTCAGCTCCTAATAGCGTCAAAGGAAAGTAATTGATATGTTGGCATTTTATTACAATGTCATCATTTACATTCATAGAGCCAGTATTTTTCATTAATTAGACTAATAGTATTAATATTAAAAGAATGAAAATATATTTAATAAACTTAAAGGATAAACTTAGGGGATTAAACATAGATATTAGCCTTTTATTTATTGCAAACATATTTTTCCCCTCATCATTTGCAATTTACAGTCCCAAATATATGCTTTAAGTAGTAAATAATCTTCTTTTTCATAATGACAGATCTTGTTTTTGTTTCAAAATGTTGGTAAATTTAAATTCAATAAATATTATTTTAATTTAAATTTAATTTTGAAATTCAAAAATTTTAATAATTCGAGAAAGGGAGAACTTAAAATTTATTTGCCTCAAAGTTTTGCAATAAATTATTTGTTAAGTAACGGTAAATTGAAAAAAAAAAAATCTCCTAAAGTTAAACTAAAGCTGGAATTTCTTGTTTGGACTTAAATATTAGAAAAAATAATTTTTGTGTGTTGGAACTCAATATATATAATATAGGAAAAATTAACTTTTGATCTCTATAATTTTGTTTCAGTTGTAACTCTATTAAACTTGTAGTTAGTGCAACCTAATCTTCTATAATTTTAACCTTTTAAAACTCCAGGCTTTATGTCTTAAGAAATATATCATTTTTCTTCTCAAAATGTATGGACTAAAATTTTAAATGATCAAATTATAAAGATTAAATTGTAACAAGTCAAAGTTTAGGAACTAAGTTACAACTTATTCAAAACTATTGAGATTAAATTGAGAGTCCCTCCCCCTTCCATCTAGCACATCTTGCTCCTACCATCTCGCATGTAGGATTATCGTAACAACTAAAAATAAAGATTAAAAATAACAAAAATTTAGGTTGCTTATTCTTTATTTAACTAATTTATTTTATATATTTTGATTTAATAGGTACCTTCCCACAACCCTACTACTCCCACTAACAACATTCTAAATATTTTAGGAAAAATTAGAATGAAGGATGTAACATACTGAAATTTCGATAGTCGGTATTGCCTGTAAATGTAATTAGTCAGATAAAACTTATTGGTGACCAAATGCACATGTGTGTGTGTGACGCCATTTTGGAGGAAAAGGGACACTTGTCATGATTTTAATGGTTAATCATAAAGTAATAATTAATTAAAGTAGTCTTGCCTTAGTGGGGACCACAAAGAGATGAACCTCGTAGGTAGGCCCGAGGAAATCCCCTGACTTTCCTTCCTTTGATAAAGTGGACAATTGGCTGGAGGAAAGAGGAAGAGCATTGGTCCCATACCAAGGGGACACATGGCGCGATCTTAAAGGGGGAGAGTAAAATGTGGCTTTTGACTTTACGTGTTGGTGAAATAAGAGAGTAACACATGTCCCATTATTAATGAAGTCACATTTTGCTTTTTGTGTTGGCACTCCCAAAGGCCGCCACCTAGCCCTTAAGCTTGGGAAATCCACTGGTCTCCGGTCTGATAATCTAACTGACTTCTTTGAACACCGAGCCAGGAGTCGGGGGAAAATCATCTAACCTCACCTTCCCTTGACATTTGGGTCAGTCAAAGGCCCACAGGAAGAAGGGGACCCACTTTTTAAAATGAAGGACATGTGTCACTATTTGATCAGATCACCTAAACAAGTGGCATCACATGATTTTGAAACATATGAGATCAATTTCAAGACTCCTAAAGGGCCTTAAAATTTCGGCCAAGCTCATTTAAATCAAGGAAAAACAAAAATTCACCAAAATTTGGAAAAGGAAAAAGCAAGTGTGAATAGTAACTTGTTCTTGAGTTCAATCCCTTGAAACACTACCGAATCGGTGTTTTCGTCTTAAAAACCCTTCACAAATCTTCTTCTCCTCATCCTAAGCTTCATTTCTAAGGTTTCAAAATTTCGTTTAGATGTGTTTGGTGACATGTTGCCAGACGAGGTACTGCCAGATTTTAGAACCGGTTGTAGAAACGTGTAGAGGTAAGCGTAAGCTTTAATTTGAAATGGTTACTTTGAGGTTTTGATGAGTTTTGTGGGGCCTAGGGTTTTTAGCCAACATGGGTTCTTGGAGGATTGATGATGCTTTGATCATGTATTTGTTGTTAGATGATGATTTATGATGACATTAGGTTGGTTTAATGGTTAAAATATCATTGTGGTTGGTTGATTGATGTTAAGGCCCTGTTTCGGCCAAAATAGAAAGTGAGAGAAGGACTTTGATTTTAGTATTTTTGAGGCTTCCATTATGTTCTACATGAAAAACCATGTGAGAATAGGCCTTAATTATAAATTTTAATTGGTTGGAATGTAAAACCGAAATTTGGATTTAAAGCACTTGTGGTTAATTGCTGCCAGTCTGGAACCAGATTTCTTGTGAGATAAATTTGATTAGTCCAATGATGTCTAATGGCTGTGATATTTTTCAAACTAATAATAGACATTATAAGCTTTAATTTGACATATAATATGCTCAATTTGGGTTTGTACATTGGGAGATATTAATTGTTAAAGTTTTAGGTTTGAAACTGGAATTGGTTCTGGAATAATGTGACAATGCATGGAGTTCTGTACTTTTGTCGTTGTAGGTGGTAGTGGTTAAGATTTTTCTTGGATAGAGGACTTAGAAAGCTTCAATTAAGACTTTGAACCACTCCATTTGGATTTTTGTAGATTAAGTTATAATTTTTCAAGGTTGACTAAAAAAAACTGGTAGATTAGGCTTAACATACGAAATTGCAGAATTTAGTCTAAGTTAAGGTAATAGTGATTATAGAGAGTTAAGGGATAACCTAGGGAACCATAAGATCACCTTGGATACCCAAGTCTTAGGAGTCAAGAGAAATATAATGTGTCTTGAAATGGACACTGTGTGGTACAATACAAGAGTCTTATAAATAACCAACATGACTAAGTTAGGGACAATATTAAGTGTGGGTTAGAAACAGTATATAGTATATTATACTGGTAACTCTAAATTGAGTAATGACCCCATCTTTGCTCTCATTTGAACTTATAAAGTATAAGGTATTAAAAAGGACCTAGAGTAAGATTGTCAAACTCACAAGTTTAAGTAAACTCATGAGAGGAAGGTAGACTTGTATCGTAAAATTGTAAGAGTTTACCTCTATTGGTAAATAACTATTAAAAGTATATAATTAAATTATTAAAAAATAGAAAATATAATAATTTGATTTAATTATATTTTAAGTGAAAACTATTGAAACTAAATTTATTCACATTCATATTTTTTTCATAATCATCGTAAAAATTTCTATTCGGTTGATATATAAAGTTACTAACTATAATGTAATTCAAAAAAACTATTTTTCCCTACCGAAATATCTTAAGAAAGGTCATAGAAAATGATGAAAATGTTAGTGAAAAAGAGGGAAAATTTTAGGGTAAATATAATTTTTGTTCCCTGAAATTTGAGCCAATTTTGGTTTTAGTTCCTCAAGTTTGAAATCGTTAGTTTTGGTCCCTCAAGTTTACTCTGTTTATCACCGTTAGTCCCTTATGTTTGAAAAAGACTTGGTGGTAACTTTAACAGCGTTAATTCATCTGACGTGGCACTAATGCCGTTAAAATAACTTAGGGTTAATATAACTTTTGGTTTCTGAGGTTTGACTCGATTTTGGTTTTGACCCCTCAAGTTTGAAATTGGTGGTTTTGGTCCCTTAAATTTACTCTGTTTATAACTGTTGGTGTCTCAAGTTTGAAAAGGACTTGGTGGCGCCTTTGACTATATTAATTCGTCTGACGTGGCACTACTACCTTTAAAATAGCTTAGAGTTAATATAACTTTTAATCCCTGAGGTTTGACTCAATTTTGGTTTTGGTCCCTCAAGTTTGAAATTGGTGATTTTAGTCCCTCAAATTTACTCTGCTTATAACTATTGGTCCCTCAAGTTTGAAAAGGACGTGGTGGCGCTAACACCATTAAAATAGCTTATATGTCATACTTTTTAGGATAGTCGGCATGTAAAAAATACTATAATATATTACATTGTGCTTGAAAAAAATGGGAAAATGGGCATCAAAACGAAACGCGTGAGTCAGAAATAGCTTATGTGTTGCCTTTTAGGCTCGTGCGTTTCTTTTTTATGCCCTTTTTTCTTTTTCTCTAGCACTATATAATATATTATAGTATATTTTGCCATATCAACTATCCTAAAAGGCAAGACACATAAGCTAATCTTAGTTCGTGCGTTTCATTTTGATACCTTTTTTTCAGCACAATATGATAATTATAGTGTATTTACCATATTAGTTGTCTTAAAAGGCATGACACTTAAACTATTTTAATGGTGTTAGTGCCACATCAGACATATTAAAGCTGTCAAAGGTGCCACCAAGCAAGGTAATTAAACCCGGATCAGTCACTGAACCAGCCGGATTACTGGGTCAAGGGTCAGTAGGTCAAATTAAAGTCAAATTGGGACCAAACTGATAAGAAAGTGAAGATTTTAGGGTTATAATATGAAATTATAAATGAAATAAAAAAAATGATTTCAAAAAAATTGAATAAGGTTGATTCCCCATCTAGACTGGTACGCCAGTTTTCAGGCCGAACCAACCGATCTGGTCCGAGTTTCATAACCTAGCCACCAAGTCCTTTTCAAACTTAAGGGACCAACAGTTATAAATGGAGTAAACCTGAGGGATTAAAGCCACCGATTTCTAATTTGAGGGACCAAAACCAAAATTGGGTCAAACTTCAGGGACCAAAAGTTGTATTGACACTAAACTAATTTAACTATGTTAATGCCACGCCGAACGAATTAACACCTCAAAGGTGTCACCAAGTCATTTTCAAACTTGAGGGACCAATAATTACAAATGGAGTAAACTGGAGGGACCAAAACTACTGATTTCAAACTTGAGGAACCAAAACCAAAATTGGGTCCAACTTCAGGGAACAAAAGTTGTATTAACCCTAAACTATTTTAATGATGTTAGTGTCACGTCAGATGAATTAACGCCATCAAAGGTGTCGCCAAGTCCTTTTCAAACTTAAGGGACCAACAGGTAAAAAAAATTATATAATTTTAGGAAAACTCAAATTTTTTTTATAATTTATTATAAATGTTAAAGAAAGGTTATATATATATATATGTTAGATATGAATAGTTTTGATGATGTCAAATATAGATGTCAAATATGAGCAAAAAGTTTGTATAATATACTTATCTTCTACATTGACTAACTACCATATTTAATGTTGTATATCTTGTAGATTAGTCATAAACCCAATGGTGGGTTGATGTTATAATGCCTCATAAATGGAGAACAATCATCAAGAAGAAAATCAAGAGGCAAGGAATTGAAGAAAGAAGAAAGAAAGATGAAGATTGAAGATATTCATCAAGAAGGTTGAAGTTGGGTGATAAAGAATGATCATCAAGTGGCAAAACAAGAAGAAAGAGATTAAAGAAAGAAGAACTTGCAAGATCACATGAGAATATCAAGATCCAAGCTATTAGAAGTGATATCGGAGGTTTCTATGGTCAAACGGAAGTTGGAATGGGTCAATACGAAGCTAAAATGATGTATACAGAAGTTATGGTGCCTCCAGGGATGATTACTCGAGTAATAGGGCACTACCTCATTTTGGAGGTGATTACTCGAGTAGCTACTCGAGTAATTTGTCGGGTTACTTGATGAATCACTCGAGGCGGCACTTAAAGTAATGGGCACTCTGTTTTCACGCGGCAGAATAGAGGTTCGATATTTTGATGATATCTCTCCAACCACATGTCGAATTGAACTGAAACTGGTGGCATATAAAACTAGACTTCCAACACAAACTATTGACACTAAGATCACATTCAAAGGAGTTCAGATGAGAGAGATATAAGCTTTGAAAGTTGACACATGAATCAGCGTCATATTCCTGGACAGCTTTGGTATTTTGGACATAACTCCCAAACTACACATCGGATTGCAACGAAACCTATACCATATCAAAGTATACTCAAAGAGCTTTCCATGGATATATAATTTGTCACATTTGAAGCTATATCCTAAGAGCTATGATTTCTGGAAGTTGGTGCTCGTGATAGCTCGTGAGTTCAGAAATGGTCTAAGAACAGTAGATACTCTTTGGATCATAACTTTCAGTGTACAACTTGTTTGGAGCTGATTCTTATTGCATTGGAATTTAGATAATGAGGGCTTTCCGATGATATATAATTTGCCATGTTTTGAGTCAAAATCAAGAATTCACTTGAAGGCACCACTCGAGTAACTAGTTGATAACAAAAGACTTTACTTGAGTGAGTACTCGAGTAATCAGATAGAAAACTTCCAGTTGCTCTCGACCTACCAACGTTACTCAAGTCAGTACTCGAGTAAAGAGACAAAAACTTGAAGTAACCAGAGTCAACCTTCAAGTAACCTGCTTATGTTACTCGAGTAAGTACTTGAGTAACCAAGAGAAAGACTTGCAGTTGCTCTCGGCATTTCAATCTTGCCAATGTTACTCAAGGAGCTACTCGAGTAACTCACTATGGTAAGCAAAACTTGAAGGTAATACTCGAATAACTTGAAATGCTATTATTACTTCACTCGAGGCACTACCCGAGTATTCAGAGTTATTTAGAAGAGAACTTCAAGTTACTACCCGAGTATGCAAAGTTATTTAGAAGAGAACTTCAAGTTACTACCCGAGTAAGCTATGCAGAAAATGGAAGGCCACTCGAGTCGCCTGTGAAGAAACTTGATGTCCACTCGAGTGAGCACTCGAGTAATGCCTCCCAGGAAAACAGAACAACATCCCGAAGATTCTGGAAATCAATGGAATGATCATATAACTCATTCTTCTTGCTTCTAATCACTCTAACACTTCATTGTATTAGTGTTTAATGTATTTCTCCAGGAATACAATGAAGATATGATGTGAAGAGTCAAAAGGTGAATTTACGGAAGCGGAACGTCAATGTTCTAACGACTAGTTTTTCAAATTTGAAGAACGACCAAACGAGGCAATAGGACTCAACGGATAGGTTGAAATACTCACAACGGTCATATCTTACTCAACTATAAATACAAGAGATTCAAGTAGACAACAACAACATATAACATGATAAGATTATGAATTATCCACTTCTACCCGTATACTCTCTGTCCTTATCTATTTTCCACATCATGTATATTTGAGAGAGTTTTTGTAGTGTACTTTAATGTTCATCATATCTACTCTGTGAGAGAGTTTGTAAACATTTTCAATTGTATTTCTGAATTGATGTCAAGGTAGAGGGACCTTGAGTGGGTTGATTTCCTTACGAGCAAGCGTAGAGAGAATTGCCGGTAAGACTTTCTGCTCGTAAGACTTATAAGGTGCAAGCAGTAGAGAACGTTGCTGCTCATAAGACTTACAGAGGTGTAAGCAGGAGAGAACGTTGGTGCTCGTAAAACTTGCATGGGTAAGCAGGAAGGAAAGATCTTCGGGATTGCTCTGCTCGTAAGACTTGCTGTAAGGGGGCGTATCTTAGTAAGAACTTTGTAAAGGCTTTTCTTGTGCATGTATTAAACAAGAAAATAGTGGATTTGAAAATCTCAGGAGGAGCCTGGGGACTGGACGTAGGCCATCACAGATTTGACCGAACCAGGATAAATCACAGTTTGCATGCTCTCTTCCTTAAACTCTTATATTTCCAGCATATATTAACTATTGATTTATGATTCATTATTTTCATATTTATTGCTTCCTCTAAGATGCAAAAAGATTTTCAAAGTTCTTAAGATTTTTATCTTAACACAATTCACCCCCCTCTTGGGTGTCAGCCGGTTCTAACATTTGGTATCAGAGCTGGACTCTTGTTTAAAGGACTTAACCGTCTCAAGAGCTTATAATGGCTGATTTTGGGTGTTATATGCTTTTTGAAAGTTTTGACTATACAATTCCACCTATGTTGAAAGATATTGATTTTTTGTTTTAGAAAGCTAGAATGACATCTTTTATAAAAAGCTTTGATTATGATATGTGAAATGTTTTTACAAATACCTTTGATTTCAAACCAAGAAAGGATTGGACAGAAAGAGAAAAGAAAATATTTTCGTTAAACATTAAAGCAATGAAAATTTTTTATAGTGCTTTAACTGAAATTGATTTTGAGAAAATTAGATTTTGCTCTACTGCTAGAGATATTTGGGATACTCTTGATTCTATTTATACTTCTAACAATTGTGTTGAAGTTAAAAGCATTGACAGTTCATGTGAAACTATAAGTTGCATATCTACAGTGCATGAACAATTGGAAGTTATTGATGAAGAAGGAGAAATCATAGAACACTTCCATGATCCTGTCAATATAGAAGAACAAGAGGAAGATGATTTCCAAGAAGAGCTCATTACCGATGAATTTGATGGATCACCCTTTAGAGCTCAAAATGCATATATGGTAAACAACTCCAATTCTTCTGGAATTATTTTGAAAAATGATTTTCAAAGTTTGCATAAAATTATTTCTCAACCAAGTACTTATTCTATTTTAAAAAGAAAAAATATTTTCAATCATGCTGGAAAGTTTATTGGAAAGAAAGAATGTTCAAATGAAATTTATTCAGGTTTTTACTCTCTTGACTAACACAATACTTGCATAAAATCTCATAATGCATATCATCATATTAATTGCAATTATTTTGGTAAATCAGGTCATATTTCTCACATATGCTATATTAGAAGAAATTCTAATGCGAGGAATAAATTTGTTTGGATTCCTAAAACGCAAGTGAGTTCAAATGCTAACGTTCAAGGACCCAAAGCAAAGTGGGTACCAAAATGTCCATATGGTGTTTCATGTGTGCAGATTGATCCTATAAAAAATGGACAAAAGGGTACTGAGAAAATGAAGAAGATTCCAAAAGTTCCTAATGCACCTAAATGGAGATTCACATCAATTAGGAGAACTCTCGGATCACCCATTGCTGGAACTGCAAAGTTTAACCACAAAGAAAGGCAATGGAGAAAAGGAGTACGTTCCACCTCAAGAATGAACTACCATAGAATACCATTCAACTATATTGAGGAGAACAAGAAAAGGAGGATCTCTCAAGCATCAAATAAAAGACTTCTGGAGTCTATATATTTTGAGAGAAGGTTTCCAGTACCCAAAGCAAGATATTCAAAGTATCAACATCATAGAAAGAT
This sequence comes from Inga leiocalycina, assembly GCA_963242795.1. Classification (NCBI taxonomy): domain Eukaryota; kingdom Viridiplantae; phylum Streptophyta; class Magnoliopsida; order Fabales; family Fabaceae; genus Inga; species Inga leiocalycina. The sequence continues at coordinate 29,299,793 of OY725329.1, read as the reverse complement.
GCAATGGGTAAACAAAAGCAATCCTCCTATCTAAGGCAAAGGTATACAATGATAAAACCCCCTATGCTACTATTTGTAATATTTATTGAGGTTTTATATTTTGGAATCTTAGGAATGGGCATTGCAAATGATTCTGAAATTATGTTTTCGCATCCCTTAAAAAATAGATTTATTTATAAAGGGATTGTAATGCTCAACAGGTTAATTCTTTATGCATGTATAATGATTTGAAAGAAAAGTATTTCTCTTATGTATAAAGACATATTTAATTCATTATGCTCAATTGTTTCAACTTAATTATAGCATGTGAATTATGATTCCTACAAGGTAACCATGAGTGGATCCAAGTAAAACTGGATACCAAAGGAAGAAAAAGATCTATATGGTTTTGTAGGAAGAAGAAAGGAAGAGCTTCATCTCAAGATTATGAATACATACGATTTAATTCAAATCTTGGAGAAGTTGGACATTGAAGCTGCATTTTTGAATGTGCAAACAAAAGGAGGCATTACTTGAGGCAACACTACAAGTGCCTAGCTAGCATTGAAGGAAGAGAAGATGCACAATGAAGAATCACTCAAGTAACCAATCAAGTGATCATCATCACTGCGTAACAACTGGGAGTGAATGTTCAAGTGATAACATCAACTGGAAGATAGAAGGTAAAAGTCAAGGAATTATGCACAAATGAACTTCAAAGGATAATTTCTCAAGTAATTACGAGGTTACTTGAGCACGGTACTGTCTTCTTTATTCTTACCTGATATTATGCTTATATAAATTATTTATTTCGGTAATGAATAACTTGCTCATTATTGCATACCATTAGCAATCAATCATTTATGGGTTTTAAATTGTTTTTAGATTGCTAAATGGACTGAAAGTGAAATTGTGCATAATCTTTCTATGTATTTGAGTTTCGAAATGCATATTTCAAAAATATACTTAGATTCCAAATTCATCTTGTTTATAAAAATGCATACATATTATTTGAAAATTATTCATAACTTGTTTGCATTTAAATCGGTTTCAAAATTGGAAGTTAATATTTATGTGTACTGAAAATAAAAAATGCTTCAAATTCTTCCACCAGAGTATTTCCCCATCATTGACATATTGATCATTGATTTTAAATGTGTTATCCAATGCTTGAACTCCTCAACCATTATTTTCTAACAAGTTAGACCTTATGTCTAACAAGTTAACAATCTATATGAGTTTCAAGTGTATTTCCTAGAAAAGAATCCAATATGTGAAAGCTTTATGCCTAATGCATAAATCTTTGGTTGGCCATGTTATTCCAAGCATTATGAATGTTCATATTAGTGCATTAAATCTTAACGCATTAACCATTATAGTGGAATAACTTACTAGGATAATATTCTAGAACTCTAGTCATTTGGATCAATGAGTATGTGTTTCATCATCCATAAATTCTTATACTCATCTTGTTGCTCAAATGCATTACCATTTGTCTTCATCCATCCTTCTATTCTTCAAGACACATATCTAAAAGTCAAGTTTATCTCTTGGTCAATAGCAAAGTCATTATGTTTATATACATCCTTGAAATTAAGCCTTTTTGGCTAATTCATTTTCAATATGACTTTTTCTCTTGAGAAAATTCTCAAACATGTTAAACTCCAATGTCTAACATGTTATCTTAGTTGTTCTCTAAAAAGGAAGCTTTATGGTATATGTATATTTAAACTGTTGACTTTCACCATTTTCAACATAAACATTGATTATAAACATATTTCAAAAATGATTTTTGCATATATTCAAAATCTCAATTTTACAATGCATTGTCATGATTTGAAATTAAATCTGAGATTTGAATCAATTTGCATATTTCATTATCATTCTTGAAAAACTTGATGAAAACTTTTATGGATATATCTACTACTTTCTTTTGATCTCACTTACATGCCTTGCATGAAAATCTTATCAAGGACATATCTTTTAAAGTGTATTTACAAATTGTCATTGATCTTTGAAATCATCATTCTTGGTATTATTTGTTCGGTGCTCTTTATGATTCAATTGCTTGAATTTATTTAATTGGGTAAAATTATATTCTGTCTTTGTTGATTATTATACTCTTTGCTCAAATATCATATGATTCAATTATATAAGAGCATAAGAGTTATAATGTCTAATATTATATGGACCCAAGAGAAAGTTGGGTACCAAAGAGCATTTATTTATACTTTTACAGGAGTTGATCAAAATGCTCTACTTTTGGATACAAAGATCAAAGGCTAATAGAGAAGGCATGACTGGCAGTATTGCAATGTGAGTAGAAGCAAAATCTGTGGTATCGTTCAAGTCACACCATAAGTAAGTAGCTAGTGATGTAGCCAGAGAAAGAAAAAGAGGAGGAAGATCTCTTAGTAGCCTCGACTGTGTTCAATTCAATGTCAAGAACAAGTCTCATAATTATGAGTCTTGGTTATTCCTTCATCTTCCCTACTACTAAAGGAAGTTAGACATCTCTTCCACGATATGGATCTTGCTGAGTTATGGTTTGAAGAAGGCACAATAATTGAGGAAACATTGAAGACAACAGTCAGAGATTAGAATGTCACCATCTTAGCTTCAAAGATTAATAAGTGCTTGGGCTTCAATACTCTCCCACTAGACCTCTCAAGGAGTAGAACGAGCCTAAGAAGTACAGAATCATCAAATCATTAAAGCTAATGAGGGTTCTCAACTTCAACCTTAGCTTTATGTGTGATCTTCATGGCATCATCTGATATACATACACTAGAGCTATGATGAACAAGGCCAATAACTTCACTTACTTCATCGAGAAGAATTACCACATAATGGCCTATATTATAAGCAAGGAGGAGAGGAATACTGGAAAGTCATGTCTGTCAGAGAACAAGAGGTATATATATATACTTCTATAAGACTTACTCCAAGTAATATGAAATTACTTCAAGTGATCTGCAATTACTTCAAGTAGACCTTCTGGTAATTTGCAATTACTCCAAGTAAATCTGAAACTCACTCCAAGTTAGCACAAGTGGCATAGAGGATGAGAGCTGAAACTTCAAGAATAGATGAGATACAACATTTTGCTAGAGCTGGTCTTCTTGGTCCTTCATTCTTTGGTCCATCTGTCTAAGGCTATTTGAGGGAAGAGCTTCAACAATCACACAGAGCTTGCTACGAACGATACTGAGTTTATTACCTCTGTGAATGGCGAGATAAGACAACTCTGTGACTTGATCAACCAGAATCTCAAGGCCTTATTCTGAGCTCATCTCGGTATCCTAAAGTGCTTAAAGAAGACTTCAATTCAGAATCTCTCAATACTAATCACATCATCATATAGTGAGTATCCAACGATGCAATAATAGACTTCAGAGGATTATAGCTCGAGTGATTACGAGATTACTCGAGTGAGGTATTATATTCTTTAATTCAAATTCTCTAAGTTGTATCACTCAAAGTGAACACTTGAGTAATGACTCAAGTAATACAGGGTCACAACCTTAAAACCCTGAATAGCATCATTATTTTCAAAACTTAATTTCTCTCCAAATCTTCATACTTTCACAATTATTCTCTCTACAAAATTTCTAATGATTTTACAAATCTAGGAGAGTTACTAACTTATTATTCACAACAATTTTCTTTTAAGCCATGCATTCATTAAGGGGGAGCTTTACATACACATGTGTTATATACCTTAAAAGCTCATCTCATTTATGGGAAGAAAATTATTTTAACATATTCATCTGAATTCATTATCTTTTAATTAGTTTTGATGATGAGTTACTCTTATATTTTCCTTTCATGATCTTAATATTTAACATATCATATGGAAAGGATGACTTTGGTTTATGCAATAAATTTAATACTTGATTGTACTAACCATTCTCCTTGCAAGAATGCTTTTACTTATAGCAAGAGGATTTGCTCTATACAAGATCATATCATTCCTCAACACACTAAAAGGAGAATTTATGAACCTTGAGGAACGATGGTTTAATGCTTAAACAAGGGAAATATACTGGTTATAACACTCAAAGCAACAAACGGAACAAATCAGGATGATTTTGGTAGCATTCTATGGAAGGCTACTCCTGAGCTTTTATTGAGCACACTTCAGAGTCTACCACTAAGCCGCTATAGTTCACTCCTATGAACTTTATTCATCAGAGTTGCGCATCAAATGTATGGTGAACACAACATCATAGATCTACACAACAAGAAAAGGAAGCAACGGACTTCATGGAGCACTTCATCATTTTTCTAAATCCTATGAGCATTTCTAAACTCTCTTTATATTTTGAGCTTACTTTGCCTATCCTTGATTATGAAAGTTTTTCTTGAAAACGTTTCCAAATTGTTTCAAATGTGTTTCATGACGACCATTTTTCATTTACATCAAATTATAAATGAAACGACTTTCAAAAAGGGGGAGAGAAACTTGTTTTCCTCATGCATTTATTTTGATTAATGGGGAGAATGACATTTCTCATTTGATTTCATATTTACTTCTCTACAAGTTTTTCTTCTTTATACTTCAAACTTTTTGCTGATGTCAAATAGGGGGAGAGAAAGGCAAGAAAAATATATTGCTCTTACATAAATTTTATAACTCATAAATATTTTTCTTGAAAGATTTGTCATCATCAAAAAGGGGGAGAATGTTAGATATGAATAGTTTTGATGATGTCAAATATGAGCAAAAAGTTTGTATAATATACTTATCTTCTACATTGACTAACTACCATATTTAATGTTGTATATCTTGTAGATTAGTCATAAACCCAATGGTGGGTTGTTGTTATAATGCCTCATAAATGGAGAACAATCATCAAGAGGCAAGGAATTGAAGAAAGAAGAAAGAAAGATGAAGATTGAAGATATTCATCAAGAAGGTTGAAGTTGGGTGATAAAGAATGATCATCAAGTGGCAAAACAAGAAGAAAGAGATTAAAGAAAGAAGAACTTGCAAGATCACATGAGAATATCAAGATCCAAGCTATTAGAAGTGATATCAGAAGTTTCTATGGTCAAACGGAAGTTGGAATGGGTCAATGCGAAGCTAAAATGATGTATACGGAAGTTATGGTGCCTCCGGGGACGATTACTCGAGTAATCACTCGAGTAATATGGCACTGCCTCATTTTGGAGGTGATTACTCGAGTAATCTGCCAGGTTACTTGATGAATCACTCGAGGCGGCACTTGAAGTAATGGGCACTCTGTTTTCACGCGGCAAAATAGAGGTTCAGTATTTTGATAATATCTCTCCAACCACATGTCAGATTGAATTGAAACTGGTGGCATATAAAACTAGACTTCCAACACGAACTTTTGACACCAAGATCACATTCAAAGGAGTTCATATGAGAGAGATATAAGCTTCGAAAGTTGACACATGAATCAGCGTCATATTCCTGGACAGCTTTGATATTTTGGACATAACTCACAAACCACACATTGGATTGCAACGAAACTAGTGCCATATCAAAGTATACTCAAAGAGCTTTCCATGGATATATAATTTGTCACATTTGAAGCTATATCCTAAGAGTTATGATTTCTGGAAGTTGGTGCTCGTGATAGCTCATGAGTTCAGAAATGGTCTAAGAATAGTAGATACTTTTTAGATCATAACTTTCAGTATACAATGTGTTTGGAGCTGATTGTTCTTGCAATGGAATGTAGATAATGAGGGCTTTCCGATGATATATAATTTTCCATGTTTCGAGTCAAAATCAAGAATTCACTTGAAGGCACCACTCGAGTAACTAGTTGATAACAAAAGACATTACTTGAGTGAGTACTCGAGTAATCAGATAGAAAACTTCCAGTTGCTCTCGGCCTGCCAATGTTACACGAGTCAGTACTAGAGTAAAGAGACAAAATCTTGAAGTAACCAGAGTTGACCTTCAAGTAACCTGCCAACGTTACTCGAGTAAGTACTCGAGTAACCAAGAGAAAGGTTTGCAGTTGCTCTCGGCATTTCAATCTTGCCAATGTTACTCGAGGAGCTACTCGAGTAACTCACTATGGTAAGCAAAACTTGAAGGTAATACTTGAATAACTTGAAATGCTATTATTACTTCACTCGAGGCACTACCCGAGTATTCAGAGTTATTTATAAGAAAACTTCAAGTTACTACTCGAGTATGTAGAGTTATTTAGAAGAGAATTTCAAGTTACTACCCGAGTATGCAGAGTTATTTAGAAGAGAACTTCAAGTTACTACCCGAGTAAGCTATGTAGAAAATGGAAGGCCACTCGAGTAGCCACTCGAGGAACCTGTGAAGAAACTTGATGTCTACTCGAGTGAGCAATCGAGTAATGCCTCCCAGGAAAACAGAACAACGTCCCGAAGATTCTGGAAATCAATGGAATGATCATATAACTCATTCTTCTTGCTTCTAATCACTCTAACACTTCATTGTATTAGTGTTTAATGTATTTCTCCAGGAATACAATGAAGATATGATGTGAAGAGTCAAAAGGTGAATTTACGGAAGCGGAACGTCAATGTTCTAACGACTAGTTTTTCAAATTTGAAGAACGACCAAACGAGGCAATAGGACTCAACGGATAGGTTGAAATACTCACAACGGTCATATCCTACTCAACTATAAATACAAGAGATTCAAGTAGACGACAACAACATATAACATGATAAGATTATGAATTATCCACTTCTACCCGAATACTCTCTGTCCTTATCTATTTTCCACATCATGTATATTTGAGAGAGTTTTTGTAGTGTACTTTAATGTTCATCATATCTACTCTGTGAGAGAGTTTGTAAACATTTTCAATTGTATTTCTGAATTGATGTCAAGGTAGAGGGACCTTGAGTGGGTTGATTTCCTTACGAGCAAGCGTAGAGAGAATTGCCGTAAGACTTTCTGGTCATAAGACTTATAAGGTGCAAGCAGTAGAGAACGTTGCTGCTCATAAGACTTACAGAGGTGTAAGCAGGAGAGAACGTTGGTGCTCGTAAAACTTGCATGGGTAAGCAGGAAGGAAAGATCTTCGGGATTGCTCTGCTCGTAAGACTTGCTGTAAGGGGGCGTATCTTAGTAAGAACTTTGTAAAGGCTTTTCTTGTGCATGTATTAAACAAGAAAATAGTGGATTTGAAAATCTCAGGAGGAGCCTGGGGACTGGACGTAGGCCATCACAGATTCGACCGAACCAGGATAAATCACAGTTTGCATACTCTCTTCCTTAAACTCTTATATTTCTAGCATATATTAACTGTTGATTTATGATTCATTATTTTCATATTTATTGCTTTCTCTAAGATGTAAAAAGATTTTCAAAGTTCTTAAGATTTTTATCTTACACCCAATTCACCCCCTCTTAGGTGTCAGCCGGTTCTAACAATATATATATATATATAAATTAAAAATATATGTAATTTTAAACCATTCAAAGGAGGTTGGCATAATTTATTTTTATGTCAAAACAGATTTATGTGAGTTTTAAAAATAAAAATCCATGTATTTTTTTACTGAGAACCATATAATATTAATATACTTAAAACAATTTCTAGATAATCTATTATAATTTTTAGGATTGCCTCCTCAGAGAATATTTGTGTGTAAACCAAAAAAATAATGTTTATAAAAAAATTAATATGATCAATAAATTTGATAATATAAACAAAAAATAATAAAGTTTCTTATTTTTTGTGGCGATCAAGCTTTATTAACAACTAAGATATTTGATAGAAAATTCAAGATCTTCTAAATTCATCTATTTTACTTAGAGTTTATTTTATAATAGAATATATGAGTCAGGAAAAAAAATTAATGATTTAAATGGGTCAATATCTATGTTAATAATTAAATGATATATTGATGATTTGATTATGTAGGTGTTAGTTTTTTTGTGGCCAAATTATGTAGGTGTCAGTTAAAGTTAAGAAAATGCTGATTTTAGTTGTTGTAATTTTTGTGAAAAATAAAATTTCAATTAGTTTGAAAATAGAATGTGGGAGAAATTGTAGAAAATGTAATTAAGGGCAATTTAGTATTTTTGAATTTATATTTTGGTAATTGATCCTTCTAAATAATTACAACTTTTACAGTCATTCCTAATAAATATCATCTACTCTAGGTCCTAGATTCTAGTTTTCCAAATATTTTAATAAAAAAAATTTTATTTATATTATTTTAAATATTTTAAACATATATTTGTATTAATTTAAATAAAAAACCGTATGCTTGGAATCAATTATAACTAAAATCTTAAATTTGAAAAGTGTTTATTTATATTATTTTAAATGATAATATCATAACTGAAATGTATTTTATATATTTTGAATTAAAATTACCTAACTACCTTGAATTATTTAAAATATTTAAATTATATATTATATATCAATATACTTGATATAGCATCAGTGTTCTGGAAACCGGACCGGACCGGCCGGTCCGGCCCGGTAACCGGCGAACCGGCCGGTTGGCCGGTCCGGTTTCCATTTTTTTTTAAAAAATTTTTTTTTTTACTTTTTCCTTTAGAATTTCATACTATAAGTCTAAAATTTTCAATTTCTCACCGGTTTGGTCCCGGTCTGACCCACTGACCCTTAACCCAGTACCCCGACCGGTTCACTACCCGGTCCGGGTTTTAATACCTTGTATAGCATCATATTCGTGACTTTTTAACAACAAATAATATTATATCCTACAATATCTCTTAAACTAGAATATTTAATATATGATTAAGTACTCAAATATGGGGGCGTGGATGTCAAGAAAGTTTGGTGTGGTGGTGGTTGCGGTGCTCATAGTCTTTGATAAGTTGGGTGCTATCTCTCGAATAGGTTTAAATATATATCATTAGCCTCTCTTCCCCTCGTCAACCTCCATTTTCCTGCTATCTCCCCTTTCTCCGATTTTTCTTTATTCTTTTTCTAAGGTAGAGAAGTTGTTGACTTGGTAAAATCAGGTTATACCTATTGAAGTCATTAAGAAGAAAGTCTAGGTTAATTGAGAATTAGAATGGGAAAAGCAAAGAGCAAACCAAAGGCAAGTTTTCATTATAAGGTTTTGTTCCACTGCATTGGTAATATCATAATCCATTGCATCGGGATATTTTGAATTTTATTTTATTTAGTAAACAATTTATATATATTTTTTTCATTTTAAATGAAGAAGAATTGACATAATAGAATTGGGTGATTTCTCCCATGTATTCTCTCTAGTCATAATAGGGTCAACCCAAAAGGCGACATACCTCAGACTCACAATTAAGGTATACAAGCACATGAAATGCCTGTTTGTTTATTTTGAAACTGATTTCAATCTTTATCTCTATTGTTATACAAAGCACCGGTCAGAGTCTTCATCTGACAGTAAAGTATTTTTTTTTGTGTTTTTTTAAAAAATAAATTTATGGCCTTTAACTCTATTATAAGAAGGGTAACATTTACTAAAAATATTTCATTTCTGCCCATCTAGAAAGGATTAATCCTAGTTTGTGTTCTCATTGGGTTTTTGTTTTCTCTCTCTTGGAATTTGTGCCCACGGTAACTCTCAATGGTTGAAGGCGTTTCTCGAAAGATACCACCGGATAGATCGTCGAAAGACCCCACCTTGACTAATAGATCGCTGGAAGAGCCCATTATGTGTAATTCATCGAAGCCGATGATGATGGGTGTGAACAAGGAGGCCACCAAAGCTGACTTGTTGGTGGTTTCAAGAGTTTCTGCGGATGACGAGCAAAGTGTGAAATAGGGGAAACCTTCGGGTTTCATATAAGGACTCATTGATGGGGTTTAAAAGATTGGACTTTAATAGGATTGCTTATGGTTCTTGCATTTCAAGCGAGGATATACTAACTTCTGATTTGCAGAACCAACTATGGAAGATACCAGAGCCTTCAGAAGAGACTAAAAAGCTCATGAGCATTTACCCTTCTATGTAAATAACAGAGGATGAATTTAATGAAGCTTGCCAACCCTAGAATAATACGCTAATAATCACAGTGATGTGGGCTCACTTTTATCTCCATAAATTAAAAGAGATTCTTTGTAGGGTGTGGAAATTCAATGAGTTTGAGCTGGTGAATCTACCAAATAACTACTACGTTGTGTAGTTCACAAATGCTAAAAATTAGAGTGCTCAATACAAGCGCATTTTATTGGAAGGACCGTGGGTGATCGCGTAGCATGCAGTCTTGGTCCAAAAATGGTCTCCATATTTTGATCTATTTCATAATCAGATTGGAAAATTGCAACATGGGTTAGGATCCCAAACATCCCTCTCATTTACTACTCTCAGAAATTCATTTCTAGATTAGGTGACATGATAAGGAAGACTCTCAAAGTTGACTTATATACTTTGAATTACTGAGATGATTCAACATGCATAGTGACAAGAGGAAGATATGCTAGAATATGTGTAGAATTAGACCTTTAAAAGCATCTAGTCCCAAGAGTCATCTTGGCATATACTCTCTTTAATGTAGAATATGAGGGACTAGATCTGATTTGCTTCTCTTATGGGAGATACAGGCATAAAAAGGACTCTTGCTCATAGAAAGTAAGAGAGAGTGAATCTCTAAGCTCTCAGTAGTTTCTGTTAGAGTATGCTAAACCCACTCCGGCTATGTCATTAGAAATGGCTTCACTGGTGGAAGAGGATGCATTTGGACTATGGATGTTGGTGGGAGGACAGAAAAAGTCACATCTCCTAAGAAAAGAAAACCATATAGGCGGCATGACAGGAAGAAGGTATGGGCCAAAATTTGACAAAGATATAGGGATGAGAACTCAAGCATCTAGATTTCAAGCAATCTCTGATTTGGATGACACAAGAAATTGTGAAGAAATGCAATTTGTTAGTTCATGTGACTGTATACTTCCAACGGATGAGACAAGGAAAGAGCATATACTTTTAAAGGGAAGAGGGAGTAGTCAAAGAGATAGGGATCAGGGAGGTCAATCAAAAAGCAAGTTAAAATTTGAAATTGCACAACCCCCAATGCATGTCTACCGAATTGAAGGCAAGGGAAGTGATGGGCTTGATTCTATACTTCTGAAAGTCCTTGTACAAGGTGCTGATGAAAGAAAAGCCCAAAATGAAAATTTGTTGAAAGTTGATGAAAGGCAACCCCGGCCTAGTCTGTGAAACATCCCAAATCGATGCTAGTAGGGAACATAATTCACCATATTGTCATGGTCTCTATGGCCTCATCCTACTCCAAGCCTCTTGATTTAGAAGCGCTAGGGCCTGATGGCCTTCAACCACATTTCTTCCAGACTCAGTGGGATGTTGTGGGACCAAAAATCTGTGAACTTATATCTTCCATTCTTAGAGATCCTCCAAGGTTAAAGATATAAATCAGACTCACATCACATTGATTCCTAAGGTGGAAAATCCTACTTTACTTAAGGAGTTCTGACTCATCTCTTTATGTAATATGAGCTGCAAAATCTTAAGCAAGGTACTTGCAAATAGGTTGAGATTTATAATGGAATACTTGATAAATCTTGCCCAATGCAGTTTCATCAGGGGAAGGTAAAGTTGTGACAATATCATCCTAGTGCAAGAAGCTATTCATACTTGAGAACCACTAGAAAAAAGAAAGGATATGTAGCTATTAAGGTGGATATGGAGAAAGCTTTCGATAGATTAGATTGGGACTTTCTGAAATTTAATATTAAAAGTCTGGGTCTAAATGATCACTTTGTGATGGTCATGATGATGTGTGTCTCCTCTGCTACTATGAGAGTTGTATGGAATGGCTCATTATCAAATCTGTTTTACTCATCAAGAGGAGTGAGGTAAGGAGACCCTTTGAGTCATTGTTTATTCATCCTGTGTATGGGAAGGCTAAGCCAACTAATATGCCGGGAAGTCAAAGAAAGTAGATGGAAACTACTGACACTTAGTCAGCCTGGATCGAAGCTCTCCTATCTTTTCTTTACTGATGATCTTCTTCTATTCAGTGAATCATCCTTAAATCAGATAGAGAAAACCAAAGATTTGATGGCATATTTCTGTAGAGTGTCAGAGCACCGAATCAGTCTCCCCAAATCTAAAATTTTTGTTTCAAGAAATGTCCAATTCCACAGAGTAGTGGAACTTGGTCAAACCTTAGGAATCAGTATCTTAGCTGATCTGGGTAAGTATTTAGGAGTTCCTCTGCTTCACAAAAGAGCCACTAAGTTGACTTTTGCTCCACTGGTTTCTAACGTTCAAAAGAAACTTTCCACTTGGAAGGAGAAATCCCTGATCATGGCTGGGAGAACCGTCCTGATAAATTCTATTCTCTCAACTCTTTCCATTTTACTAGATGCAAACCACCATTCTTCCTAAAGGGGTTTTACAGGATCTTGAGAAACTAAATAGAAACTTCTTTTGGAATTAGGGGCATGAAGGCAAGAAGATGCATTTAATTGCTTAGGAGAAAATCAAGAGGGATAAGAAATAGGGTGACCTAGGCATTAAAGATATATCTAGCCAAAATGAAGCTCTCATTATGAAAATATGCTAGAATCTAATTACTAGGCCAAATGCCTTATGGGTTAAAGTCCTCATATCAAAGTACGATTGTGGAGATGGTAGATCTCTAAGGGTTGAAAGGAAATGGAATCTGTCTACAGTGTAGAATGCAATTACATTTGTTTGGGATTCATTTAGGAAGGCTGCAGGGAGCAAACTTCGAAGCGTAAATTCAACTAGTGTCTGGTGGGATTTATAGATAAGTCTTGATCAACCGCTTATGTACTTTATTGACAGAAATCAGAACTTAATTAATCCAGAGGAAGTGGTTAGCAAATTTGTTAGCCCAGATGGCGAATGGGACTTACATAAATAGAGGATGTTCCTGCCGAGTGGGTGATAGAAAAAATTAAAGAAGTAAATCCCCCTTCCCTACCAGGTGATGACAATTTTTGGTGGAGGAAATCTTCTGATGGAAATTTCAACGTCAAATCTTTCTACTGCATGATCTACACATTGTTTTTGGAAACTTCTGATCCTTTTTGGCAACGTATCTAGAGGTGGCCTATTCCAAAGAGATTGAAATTCTTTATGTGGTAGTTGCTCCAAGAGAGAGTCCCTATGAACTCAATCCGCGCTAAGAGGGACGTGAGCATAATTCTGAGTGTCCATTTTAGTGTAACTGTGAGGAAACAACAATTCATACTTTGAGGGACTGTGAGTTTGAGAGTAGTGTGTGGCTATCTTGTATTAACCCAATTTATTACTCTGCTTTTTTCTTTGGCAATTTATAGGTTTGGATTAGATGGAATATGCAACACTCATCGAGTGGGAATAAAGTTGTTCAGTGGCCCTGGCTGAGGGTCTTAGGTTCGATTTGCTGGTTCATCTGGAAGAATAGATGCAAAAGAGCTTTTGAAGGAATTAGTGATCACCCCCAGCAACTACTACACAGAGGTTTGTACTTCCTACATGAAGGGATAGAAGATGGGAGGCTCAGGCACAAGATATTTAGAGTTCCAAACATAGCTCTAGACAGATGAATTGCGCTTCCAGAGGGATTTGTTCAAGTTGAAGTGGATGCCGCAGTAGACGAGCATAGATAATCAGCTGTGAGAGGAGTGGTTTGTGGCTACTCAGGAGCGTGGATATATGTCTTTCAACAGAACACAGGCTTCACATTTGACTCAAAAGCTTCTGAGATTCAAGTTATTAGGATTGGTCTACAAACCTACAAATCCATGAATTTTGACAAGGTCAAGTTATACACTGACTCAACGGAAGCAATCCAATTGTTATTTCAGTCAAGTGTCAATTCCATCCTCGATACAAAGAGTTAGAGGAAGTTAGACAATTAATTTATCTGAATTAGGACTAAGAGATTCATCACTCACACAGGGAAGCTCTTAGATGTGCTGATTTTTTGGCAAAATTGGCGTTAGATTCGAACAATGGTTTGTCAATATTGCAACATCCTCTAGGTTTTTGTTCGATCCAAATGTTAGCTTATATAAGCTAAGATTTGGCTTTATTAGTTGCGTTGATTTTTGTAAGTCTTTTGTAAGGGTTTGTTGTGTCCCTCAAGAGTTTTTCCTCTTGTCCTTGTAATCCAAAAAAAATCATTTCTTTCTATATTGAAGGTTGTATTTCAGAGTCTAAGGAAACATAGTTGCATCTATAAAGGAAGCTCAAAGGGAACTGTGGCAAGTTTTAATAAATAGTATTGAATATTAAAATTATTTTAGGCTATTTTCCTATCAAGAATTTCCTAATGTATTATTATCACCGTTAAATTTGACCTTATTATTATTATTACAACTTCAAATATACTTGATAACTTCCTAAGATATGTGACCACCCCATGATATGTGTGACCATGGTTTATATAATTCCCATGGGTTTTATTTTTAACTTGCATAATTTTTTTACCATCCGAATAAACAACTTTAATATAGATAATTATCTAATCTCTAATTTAACTTCCCATTTTTTACATTTCAAATAAAAAAGCCTAAAAAATTCATTTCCATATTCAGTCCTTATATCTAATATTTTTTTCCTGTTATTTTATATAACCATGGAATATAATATTTTACTATTTAATTATTAAAATAAATATTTTAGAAGATAGTTTTTGAACTCGTAATATTAACCGTTTAAAATTTTAGGACGTTTTTTTGCCTGAATTTAAAATTCTAGGACTTAAGTTCTATTAAATATATAATTTTATTTTTAAAATATAAGGATTAGAGGAGGCATTGTAGTATGAATTTGATTCTTATTGACCATAATTTGAGGAGGAACTGGTACTTGTGTAGTCTTAATTACATGATCATTGCTGAAAAATTTTTATCGTTAATGACAACAACATCATAGTCATTACTCACATGGGTCACATGAGTGTCTAAAGGAGCGTGTTATAGGGTAGGTGCTGATGTGGCCATATCAAGGCTTTGAATGGGCTCTATTAGAGCTAAGGATAACATGTCCATTAGAGTGAAAACCTCAGCTTTTAGATTTAAGGAAGGAGTTTCAACTTTTTTTGTCATGCTTGTTTGGTATGAGGCCTCTTACCTTCCTTTTTCCACTCATTGATTTGATCTTGCCTTTTTCTTGAGAATAGTTAGTATCATATCCCAAATTTGACATTCTTTACCTTCAACCTCTTGACATTCTTCAGCAGCCTCATATTCTTGTTCATCCTTGTGATGTCTTTTAGACATCTTGTAATTCTCCTTATAGTGGTAATGGTCAACATATTTATACTGAGGATGATTGATCTTATTGATAAGCATAGTTACACGTACTGATGATCATTAGTATGCTCATATTCTTACTTAGTGTACCTGTATCAGTCAACATATGCATACTACTCACAATTAGTACACTTATAGCCTGTTTGGTTCAATGGCAGTCCACTATTGTAATGCAATGCAATACATTACAGTGTAGTGCAATTTTGATTACCACCAATCTATTTGGTATCTTATGAAGAAAACATGGTAGAATGATAGTTATTCTTTTAAAAAAACTATAAAATATATAAACTGACTCTTTTTCCCTTGGACCAAAGGAAGTTCCTCCCTTTCACGATGGTTTCTTCTTCCTTGCAAGACTACTAATCAATATATAGCAATCCTCCATTTCACTAGCTATTGAAATCCATTATCATAATCGATTGAAATTAAAGCCAATACCAGAATAATATATGAAAATAAGGCCATTATCATCACCAAAATTTCTACATCTTCAACTACCCAGATGAAAGATACAAATTTTAAAACAAGAGAAATTTGAATCAAATAAGAGAATGGAAATAAAAAAACCTTTATGAAAAAAGGATACCAAATAAAAAAGAATTAGATCTATAAACCAAGTAACACATAAATAAAAAAATGTAGAGCCGAGATCATGGTATGGTAAGGGAAGGTAGAGAAGAGGTTGTCTTAGGAGGGAGCTCGGAGGCTGATGACAGAACAGGTGTAACCACCTCACCATAATTACATCCTGTTTATGAAATTTAAGTGAAATAGAGACCAATAAGACAAAATCAACATTTATAATCCCTCATCTTCCAGAAGGGGTGTTCAGAAAACAGTTCAAAATATATTTAGCCTGGTCTCACATTCACGTTTCGAATATAATTAGTTGAGAAAATCAAATCACATTGATAAATATCAAAGTGCACAACTAAAATCCCGGCAACCCCAGGTTACATGTATATATATAATGGGTTTAAAGTTTCCTAAAAATAGGGATTACCTATCCAAAAAATAATACTTACAACCTATATACATACAGTAATCTCAAATCTAAAACAGATAACCAACAATCCAAAATTAAAATGTCTTTAAGAGATCCTAACCGCTATGGGTTGTCTGCTTTCCTTTTGAGCCACTTGCCCTGTATAAAATATTAGTCATTGGAAAGAATAAGATTCTAAAGAATCCCAGTAGTAACAAATCACTCATATAGCATGTAAACACATAGCATGTAAGTTTATCATGTTCAGCATCAACACAATAATTAATGGCTTACGCCACAAACGACAGCATTCACAGTGTAATCACAATGCACTATGCCCGCTTTCACGCTAAACACTATACAGCAGCATCACAAGGCATAAAGTATCACAAAGCATCATAAAGCGTCACAAAGCAGCAGTAGAAACACAATGCATGACGACCATACATACAATACATTTACACAAAGTATAAGAGAAGAGTCACTACCTTGTTCCTTCCTGACGTTCTTTGGCACAGTGGGCTCACGCGTTTGGTAGATGTCAAATCCTATTACCAAATTAGGGACAACCGATCAATCTCTTTTCTGAGTGCTTATTTCTATAAAACTCTAACACTAGTAGAAAAATGACTTTTTAGACCGGTTAAAAATGACTTTTTAGACCGGTTCTGTATTAGGTCTTGATACAGCTGGTTTAAAAAGTCTGTTATTTTTTAGACCGGTTGTTATAACCGGTCTTAAAAGTCAAACTTTTAAGACAGGTTGTACCCACAACCGGTCTAAAAACTCCACATTTAAGACCGGTTGTGGCACAACCGGTCTTAAAGGTGAGACATTTAAGACCTGTTGCGCCCCACAACCGGTCTTAAATGTGTAGTTTTTAGACCGGTTGTGGGTACAACCGGTCTTAAAGCTTAGACATTTAAGACCGGTTGTGCCACAACCGGTCTTAAAGTACTTTTTAAGACCGGTTATGACTACAACCGGTCTTAAAGCTTAATTTTTTTTTAAAAAACGCCCTTTTATTATATGTACACGCACAGAATGCTCCAATTTTAAACAGCAGTACATAACAATCACTCATTTCAATTTCAAAATTCAAAATCACCAGGCAGTACAGTCATATATCACCAGACAGCAGTAAGGATGACCAAATGACAACAGTAAAAGTCCCAGAAAACTGAAACCCAATAGGAATAATGTAAAAGTCCCTCTAATTGCCTCTTCTATAGGAAGACACAGAAATTGGAGGCATATACGTACAATACCTTCAACCCCCTCACTAGCTCTAGAATTACTTAAGCCTCAAGAACATGCTTCCCTGTTTATAACATTTAAAGCTTACTTGGAGATACTTATGAAATACATAATAATGAAATAGTGCTTATATGCGATTTGATCCATTGACATCCATCTTGTAAACAAAAAAAGGGACAAACTAACAAATGCCAAATACAGCTAGAAACATCTGTCATTAAATATCTACATTCATATTCATAATTAGAGATAAAACATCTCATAAAGGTCTTCAAGCTTCACAAAGGACATAATAATCTAACCTAATATGGGTACATTTTTACAATGAACTTTGGATTCAAAAACTCACTAATTTTGTAATAGCTCATGGATGAATTCAGCACAAGATGTGCGAATGAAATCAATATCTTCTTCAGGAAAGGGATCAGCAAGATCAAACATCTGTAACACCAAAACCAGACGAAACATTGACTTAGTAACTTAAAAACAATAAAGAAAAACAAAAGTTCTGAAATATAAATTTACCTCTTGAGTAAAATCAGTCGTGCCTAGAGTGATAATATTGTAAATGTGTCTCAAAACATAAAAACCACATAAGTTGGACCCCTTTGGTTGCCGACGGCTCTAAGAAAAAACATGATATCATTAAAACAAATATAAAGGCATGTCTTATTACATTCTTTAAACAAATCCATATGTACTAACCTTTGGCATGATCCATGTAGGGTCCTTTAAGTCACGAACATGCTTACCACAAGCACTGTGTAGGAATGTCCGCATAGCCCTATGATCATCACAATGACAAATGTTATTGGTTTTACACAAATTCCATAAACATTACTTAGAAAAGGTAATAATGCAAGAAAACTAATGAATTAATGGTCTTTTTCAAATCATTCCCTAGTTTGAAGTGGAGGGAACATAAGAGGATGACAGTGTAACTACTCTTGCATAGAAGAAGCAACTGCCAATGATCACTGAAAAAAACAGAAGAATATTAATAAGCAAACATAAAACATTATATAAATTATAAAATATCAATATGTTTCTTACCTATGCACATATGGAGCCAAGAAACACTCGGTTCCAGTTTCACTAAGCCTCTGTGACAAGTATGTATGTCTAGTAGCAGCAGTGGTCCCTTTCTCTTGGATGTGATGGGGGCATAAGAATCCAAATTTTTCGCTTTTGCCAGAGGAGACCAACCTATGATGCATGTACCTACAATAACGCAAGCACATAAATAAAAGGTAAACGGTGAAACTTTTAAAATATTTACTTTGAATTGCAGAAGCTACTTACATTAAGAACAATTGGACAATCCCAATCGTAAGATTTTGTCCAGGAGCTACCAGGGACATCAAATCATCCCTCTCAAGATAGCATGTCACTCCTGACTGTCCAACAACTGAATCCGTAGGCCACTCTCTTGTTTTGAAGGATGTATCATATGCCATCAGAATCACTTGCTGCATGATATTCAATGGAGGCTGTGAAACTTCTTGCTGAGTGAAGGGAGCTGGACTTGGTGGGGCTTTGATCGGACTTGGTGGTGGGCCTTTGATCGGACTATCCTCGGCTCGACCAGAAACAAGGTTCGTTGGCCACAAGATGAATGTGCCCAAGACATCGCTAACGACCTTGAATTCATCAGAAGGGATAGGGACAGGTGCATCCGCAATAATCACCTCGTCAACTGACACCCAGACTTGATCACCTTCCATTTGTCGGTGGTGGACAGTTGATCCCAGGTTATGCACACTACCCCGTGCAACTAACCGTCTCAGAGGATCCTCGACAAAAAGATCACAAAGCCCAGTAATTTGCGGGTTAGGACCCTCTGATGACTGCCCGATGTTGCAACAACTACCTTTAGTGCTCTGCTTATTAGGATCAATCGATTGTGGCTGGGGAGCACTGGTATCTTGTCTTGAGCTCATAAACACTATCATTTCCTCTTTCATCTTGCTCAACCGGGTCTCTAAAAGTGCATCAAAAGATGCTTCAGCCTCGGCCTTTGCTTCTGCTCTTGCAATGGCCAACATATTCTCCAATTCCTCCCTAGTCACGATGTTTGAGGAATAGTGTACGGGGGCTCCAAAGTAATCCCGTATCCCTACCCCTCCTCCAACTCCCCTGACACGGCCTGGATGCTCATGTTTGCCAGTAGCAACTGTGAGGATGTCATTCCTGCCCTCCGACTTAAAAGATCCCTCAGCTTGTTGTTTTCTAAGTTCATCCTGTAACATAATACAAAATAACAAACGTAAGTAATAATGTACGTTTCTTATGTAATTAATTACAATAATGTTATATACTTACAATTCTTTCACCAACTATACGAGATTGTTCACTCGTATAAGTCCCACTCCTCTTTTGGTGGGCAAATTGCCATTTTTCTTCTCGACGAATCGGAGATGGCGGAGAAAGAAGAACAGAAGGATCGGATTGAGATGCTTCTTCCAATCTCTTCCGTTTAGCCGCCAACAAGTCTCTTTCAGCCTTTGCATAACCCCCACGAGACATTGTATGAGGGCAATCATTCTTTCTACCACTCTCTTGTGCTTTTTGCCTTTTTTCCTGTGAATAAGAAATGATACAAAAGGAAAGTGTTATAATCAATTAAGATAATTGCTAAGTAAATAAAATAAAAAATAAGTCAACTAACTAAAGATTCAGGAGTAGTCCGAAGCCTAACAAATTCTTCCCAAGTCGCTTGATCAAGAAATGTATACGTGCTGCACGGATTAGGACGAGGCTGACCATCTTGCACCTCAATATGAATGTAATTGTTGGTCAGACTTGTCTTAAACTTGCTCCAGCACTCATAACAATACGTCATCGTCTTGTTGTACAAGATCTCACTCTGAGGAACGTCGTAGGTGAGCTGAAATGCATGCATTGAAGGAGTAAGTGACAAATGAAGTGACATTTGATAATAATTAATTACATACAGAAGATAATTGTATACCTGAATAGTGTCCCAAATATGCTGCTTCACCTTTGGATCGACATTTCTCCACTCCTCTATCAAGATGCTCGGCTTGTTACGTGCAAGGAGGCCGACGAAACTCCTATATCGTTGTGCATTAGGCCCGATTGGTTTCCAATGTCTATCAAACTCAATCGGTATCTTTTGGCCTGCACTCCGACTGAGGGAAACATCTGTCAACCGTGTGGCACGTCTACCCCTCCGTACAGACTGGCTACTGCGCTCACTACGACCCTGGCTCGGAGCATTGCTAGGCTCGCCCTGGTTAACACTATCTGGCTGACTCTGCTGAGCACTAGGTGACTGACCCAGAGGTGGAGGAGGTGGCTGATACTCTGCACTAGGACGCTGGGGATCCGTCATTTTCCTGTAACGACAACAAAGAAATAACTAAATCGATAAAATAACTAAACATATTCTTCAGATAATAATCATAATCATAATTACTTTAGTTAGTTAAGGTCAAAGTAGTATCATAAAGAGATATCCTCCCATATTCCCTCGTGATGATCATTTCTTGTGCCGTGCGCATTATCTGCTTCATCTTCTTCGTTCAGTTCTGGTAGACCCCTGGAAAAAGAAGGAGTCTCAAGAAGATCATAATTTGAGTGACTTTTCTCGTCAATATCAATGACCCTTTTTCCTTGGAGAGCTACAGACCACATTTTATTTGCCTGATCAGTGATATAGAACACTTGTTGCGCTTGATCTGCCATAATGAAAGGTTCATCTCCAAAACTTCTACTATTCAGATCTACTAATGTCAATCCTAACCTATCGATCTTCACACTATTATTGACATCAACCCACTTGCATTTGAAAATGGGAAATCTAATTTTAACATAGTCAACCACCCAAATCTCTTCAATCACCCCATAATAAGGTATGGTAGCCAACGTAGGGTTCTTATCTTTCGAACTAGAGAAGTGCATAGATTCAGCCACTAATACAACACCACTGTTCTGGACGGTGCTCTTATCATCTAGGGACTTCGTGTAAAAGGTATAACCATTGATCACAAATGAAGTCCAACTTATGACATCAACTTCAGGACCACGTGCTAACCAATTTATTGTATCAGAAACACATTCTTCTCCGTCAACCTTTTGTTTGAACCAATGTGCGAAAGTTCTGTTATGCTCCCTGATTAACCTTTGTTCGCTCATTCGACTATTTTGTTTCCGTACAATTTCTTTATGGGCATTCATGTAATATTGAACTTCATCAACATTGTTCAAGATGTACAGGTGGACTTGTTGCAATTCATCAGCATCTATGCTCTTTACTGTTGCCCCGCGTCTACCCCCTTCTTGATCATGACGCTTAGGAAGGCCAATATGTCGTACATTTGACAAATACTGTTGACAAAATTCCATAGCTTCTTCAGAAACATATTTTTGAACAATAGATGCTTCAGGCCGATTGGGGTTCTTCACATACCCTTTTAGTATTTTCATAGTTCTTTCGATCGGGTACATCCACCAGAAATAGATAGGGCCACACAACTTTATCTCCCTCACTAGATGAACAACCAAGTGTGCCATGATATCAAAAAAGGACGGAAGAAAAAGCTTCTCAAACTGGCATAAGATAATGTATCCTTCATTTTCCAATTCCTCCAATCTTTCCGTGTCAATGACTTTACAACAAATGGCATTGAAGAAGAAACAAAGTCTAGTCAATATGTGTTGAAGATCATATTCGGCAATGCCTCGAATAGCTACTGGGAGTAGTTGTTGCATTAAGACATGACAATCATGAGACTTTAGCCCTATTAACTTCAAGTCTTTCATCGATACAAGCTTTTTAAAATTTGAACAATACCCTGAGGGAACTTTAGCGCCATGTAAACACTCACAAAAGCTTCTTTTCTCAACCTTAGACAAAGTATGAGCAGCTGGAGGACAAAATGTTCTATTACCGTATGGCCTTGGATGTAAATCTTCTCGTATTCCCATTTCTTGCAAGTCTAATCTTGCCTTCACACCATCCTTAGAACTTCCCTGTATGTTGAGCAGTGTCCCAACGATACTATCACATACGTTCTTCTCCACATGCATGAAATCAATACAGTGTCTGACGTCAAGATTGCGCCAATATGGAAGATCGAAGAAGACAGACCTTTTTTTCCATATATTTTTCTCATTTCTACTCTTTGATGACTTACCAAACATAGTATTGATATTTTTCACCTTTTCATAAATTTGCTCCCCAGTCAATGCCTCTGGAGCATCTTCAAACTCTTGGCCACCGAAAAAAGCTTTTTTTAATCTACGATAAGGGTGGCTTCGTCTTAGAAATCGCCTATGGCCAAGGTAAACCGTCTTTCTTCCATGTTGAAGTTGATGGTAGCATGTGCCTTCTTCACATATCGGACAAGCTTTGTGGCCTTTAACGCTATATCCTGACAAGTTCCCATATGCAGGGAAGTCATTTATAGTACAAAAGATCATTTCTCGCATATTAAAAGTCTCCTTCTTGTTCGCATCAAAAACATCGACACCTTTATCCCACAACTCTTTCAAGTCTTCGATCAAGGGTTGTAGTTAAACATCTATGTCATTTCCGGGTTGCTTTGGTCCCGAAATCAACATAGACAACATTATGTACTTTTGTTTCATACATAACAAAGGAGATAAGTTGTAAATTACCAACAGAACAGGCCATGAACTATGTATACTGCTTAGGCTACCATAAGGATTCATACCATCTGTGCTAAGCCCAAGCCTGAGATTCCTAGGTTCTTCACCGAAGGTAGGAAATAATTGATCGATTTTCTGCCATTGAGAAGAATCAGCTGGATGCCGAAGCTTTCCATCAGAAATCCGCTCATCTGCGTGCCATCTCAAATTTTTGGCATCAATTTCATTAGCAAACAGGCGCTTGAACCTTGTAATGATTGGAAGATACCACAACACTTTTGCAGGGCCCTTATTTGATTTATACCTCGGAGTTTCACATATCGGACATTGCTCCTTCTCTTCATGATCTTTTCTATACAATATGCAATCATTAGGGCAAGCATGGATCTTTTTATACTGCATCCCTAGTGGACACAGTATTTTCTTAGCATCATAGTATCGACAAGGCAACACATTATCATCAGGAAGCATATCTTTAAAGGCCTCAAGCGTTTCTGAAAAACTCTTGTCGCTCCATCCATGCCGTGCTTTCAAGCTTACCAATTTCAATACAGCATTCAGCAATTGGTATTTTTTACACCCCGGGTACAACGGCTTCTCAGCATCACTACACATATTACCATATGCATGTGATTGTTCAAAAGCCTCTTCTCCTACATCACGAATAATGTCCTCTATCCGATCATCCATATCCGTGTCATTATCATCACAAGTCACTTCCTCCTGTTGAGATGCACTTGGCATTTCTAATTGTTCACCATGCCATACCCATACTACATACGTCTTACAAAACCCTTCACAAATTAAATGTGTATATATATCTGCAGCACTTAATCGCTTCTCATTCAAACATTTTACACAAGGGCAATAAAACATTCCACTATCATCATCGGCATTTCTTTTTGCAAAGTCTAAAAAACCCTTGACCCCAACATCATATTCAACACTCGTTCGTTTAGCTTGTATCCAACTACGATCCATATATTCTAACACCTTTTATTTGTTTTATACTTTTTCCCTGGAAAAGGTAGGAGAATGATGAGAGCATGCAATCATTACACCCAAGTACATAGTGTAACTAGAAGTAAACAAAGAATATCGTGATTTAGAGTAGCGTGTGAGGAAAAAATGGAATGAGGGAAAGTGGAATAGAGAAGGAGTGAGGGAATGAGGAATGAAGGTGGAAAAAGGAAGGAAAGAATGCGCTTTCGTCAGAGAAAGTGACTTGGATATATATTCTTTTAATGTCTAACGCCTGCACACGCTAGATCCATTATTATGTTGTTTGTCCCTGGATATATTTTTTAGGGTGACTTTGGTCCTTCGACTAATAATATCCAAGCAATACCGTTGAAAACTTCAAAAATTCAGCACACACGAGGAACATAATAGAAAATGAATGGAACTACCTCAACAATAGTTTTCCCCTATTACTAATGATCAAATTTAGACAGTTGATATTTATAATATTCAGCTGCTCATAGCATTAAAAAAACTTGACTCTTATAATACAGATAGTTCAATCTCAAAAAGACAAATCTAAAATCCATCAAATACTACAGTTCAATCTCAAAAAGACAAATCTAAAATCCATCAAATACTATCCCTTCATTTTCATCCAGGCATTTTTTTTGGGGCCAAACATCCATTTATTTTCTCAAACCACAAATTAATTGACTACATTAACCCCTCTCGTTATATATATAGATACATACAGATTCCCTCACACCGATTCTAATTAATTCACACTAACACTCTAATCAAACTTGAAATGTAAAAGCTTACTTATCTATATATATATATAGCCCTCTTATATCAGTGAACCAATGTCTGGATGGGGTTGTACAATGGATGAGAATGTTGACTTTCTCACCCGAGGTGCAACAGCAATTAATTTTGCTAAACCAAACCAAGACAGGTAGTATAGTTCGTAGCTAGTAGTTGATAGTTCTATACTTGCCTCCCATTCTCCTCTCTGCCTATTACCGTCTGCCTAAGAAGACAGAAAAGGCTATAACAAGAAATGGAATATGATAATCGCATGCCAACGAAAATGAAGGTATCAAGTTAATTCGCCTAGACCTGAAATCAGGATTAAAGACATGAAGACAGTAAAACAGGGGAAATTACCAACTGCGTGCTTCTAAGCTGTGATGATAGTTGCTGGCGGTGCTGGAAATAGAGCCAGATCTGTGATGGTGCCGGCCCGGAAAGAGATTGACGGAGGCGGAGGGATAGAGAAAGAGGGCGTCGGTGATGATGGGAGCTTGAGTTACGGTGGAATGGAAGGGAAAAGACGGTGGAGATGGAGTGGAAGATGGATTTGGGAGGTGAGAGAGAGTTGACGGTGGGGTTAACGGTGGGGTTAAACGGTGATGGTGGTGGCCCAGAAAGAGATTGACGGAGGCGGAGAGTGCGTCGGTGACGGAATGGAAGACGGATTTGGGAGAGTGCGTCGGTGATGGAAGACGAATTTGGGAGGTGGAAGACGGATTTGACGGAGGCGGAGAGTGCGTCGGAGTGAGTTGATTTCAGAAATTTGGGGAAAGTTTGGGGAAAGATGGCGCGCAGGAGCTGGGGTTGAAATTTGGGGACAGTTTTAAGACCGGTTGTCTCTTAAAAGTGGAGTTTTAAGACCGGTTGTCTCACAACCGGTCTTAAAAATCCACTTTTAAGACCGGTTGTCTCACAACCGGTCTTAAAACTCCACTTTTAAGACCGGGTGTGAGACAACCGGTCTTAAAAGTGGATTTTTAAGACCGGTTGTGAGACAACCGGTCTTAAAAATCTTTCATTTTAGACCGGTTCTCTAGTAACCGGTCTTAAAAAGATTAATTTTTAGACCGGTTATTAGAATAACCGGTCTAAAAATTAATCTTTTAAGACCGGTTAGTGTACAACCGGTCTAAATTTTATTTTTTAGACCGGTTATTATAATAACCGGTCTCCCAAATTCTTTATAATTACGTAAATGCCACCGCGCATTTCTTTTAGACCTCATTTACTATAACCGGTTTAAATGTGCCGGTCTAAATCACCTTTTTTGTACTAGTGTAAGTTGGTTATTATTTAAACTCATTAGGATGACCATTAAAGGCCTAAACACATACTAAAAGGGTTGGAAGAAACTACCCTGAAGACCCCTTTTCGGAAGCACAACCCTGATTTTCAGCTGACTCACTCGAGTGATAAGAGACTTGTACTCGAGTGAGAATGGCTCTCACTCTCGAGTGTTTGATAGTGAGCAACAACCATGGACAGAAAGTACTCACAACACTCGAGCAAAAGGATTCACACTCGGGTGATGACTCCAATTTCACTCGAGTCCCTAAAA
Source organism: Inga leiocalycina (assembly GCA_963242795.1). Taxonomy (NCBI): domain Eukaryota; kingdom Viridiplantae; phylum Streptophyta; class Magnoliopsida; order Fabales; family Fabaceae; genus Inga; species Inga leiocalycina. The sequence goes on along the minus strand of OY725329.1, from coordinate 29,273,377 downwards.
GTGCACCACAGAAAGTGCTTACCAAGAGTACATACAACTTCAGAGGAAAAGGCTCACTCGAGCACAACCCTTGGCACTCGGGTGAGAACACAACACTTACGAGTGTCAGAATACACTCTTGACAATTAGCCATCGAGTGACAACCCGAGACGCAGACCTAAACAAGAACCCACACCTTCATTTTAGTGAACCCATGCTCACTTGAGTGATTATCAATATCACTCGCAGGTTGAGAAGTATACTCAATTTTTCTTCATGAAAACCCAGGAAAAACATAAAGGAGAAAGGGAAATTACACGTCAGTACTCGAGTGAGACCCCCTCACTCGAGTGATGCTATCAGATTACTAGAACACAAAAACTGATAGAAATTCCCAAATTTGCCAAAATTGATCCCAATGGTTCCTAAACTTCACACAAAGCTCATTTTCACTTACAATAGCATAAGGAACATATTCGTGGCCTTAAAACACCCCAAAGACCCATTTTAACCATAATCTTACTCTTGGGTCTATCTAATACACACATTACCCAAATTCATTCAAATCACGTCCAAACTTCAAAACCATATCCAACATTCAAATAACTTCACACTAAACCAATTCCCACATAATTCATCATATAATCCATGCATTCTAAATTGGCATAAAACCAGGGAAAATTCCAAAATTTTTCAACCTTAACCAACAATCACAATAAATATACCAAAAAGCATTAAATCCTTACCTCTTCAACTTTGCTAAAACCAAACTTTGATTCTCTAACTTCCAAATTGCTCCAACACCCAAACTACCACCTTTCAAAATTCTGAAATCACCAAAATGAAGCTCTTTACACTATGAACAAATTTAATGAAGAGTGTTTGAGCATATGAGAATCATCACTCACAAAAAATTCAAGCTTTCTCTTTCTCTTTCCTCCTTGATCATCGAAAAATGGAGAAGGAGGAGAGAGATGGTGAGAAATGATGAAGAAGATGATGATTCGTGCATGTTTTCCCTTTGGCCCATATTCCCACCAAAATGGAGAGAGAAGAGAGAGAAAAAGTGAGTTTTTGGCTTTTAGTATCATCCTATAGTCCACAAATTGCCACTTGGCAACCTCTTGCTCACTCTCTCCATGAGCTCATATAGGTGCATAACATAGGATTCCGACCCATAGATAACAGATCTCAACCCTTGATCTTTAATCACCAATGAGTTTCCTCTTTGGTAATTGTCCAATTGGTCGGTAAATTTCCAATTTTACCATTTTACCCCTGGTTTTCACTATGATTAATAAATCATCACTATGAACATTTATATCAAATTCACATCACATTTCTTCAAAAGTGTTTAATTACACTAATTACAATCAACATCAGAGTCATTAGCCCTTAATCTCAAATTGGGTCATTACAACAAGAACAAAATTAGGAGCTGGGGGTGATAAGATGCAAATCATAGAGGCAGAGATGGGATGGTGATGGTGGGTTCTAGGTGAGGTGGCATTCACAGTGGTTATGTATCTTTCGGCAGTGGTAACAAGGGTACTGGGTGTAATGGTATTCATGATGGTCAAGTCCTTGTCGACGGTTGGTGGGGATGCAATAGGCAGATGATGAAGGAAGAAGAAGGAAGGGAACGACTGAAAGAAGGGTAAATAGGACTTTTTCATATGTGTAATGGATGGCAATAAGTTTTCATATGGGGAGTTATGAACATAGATTACCAATTTTTTTGGTAATCATCATTACCATGGAAAACTTTATTACCATAGTAAAGAGAAACCAAACATCATTCTCTTGGTAATGCAACAATGATTACCACTGCATAGCTACAATGAGTTGAACCAAATGAGCTTCTAGAGTGACGAGTAACAAACTCATTACACATTCAACATACTTATTTTGATCACAATTAGCATATGTACTGCTCGAGGTTAGCATACTGATACTATTAAGTATTCTCATCATAATCATGGTCAGCATACTCAAATGGTTGATGACCAGAATATTCATAGTATTGACAATATTTTTTTCAGATATATCTATACTCATTATCTTTATACCATTAATAGCTTTCATGGCCCTGTTGATGTAGAACATATCTAGGTGGGGTTCCATATTTATGTTGACACCATTTACGTTGGCATCCTCTAAAACCTATAATTGAATTACATGTCTCCTAGGGTTTCAACGTGGTTCTAGGACTTTTGATGGCTTCTATGACTATTTTATTTTCTTAAATATGATTTTGTTCACAATCAATTCCATTGTATTTTTTATTTTTAATATTGTTAACCCGGGAAGGTAGAGTGCGGATATTATATCATCCGTTCCATACACGAGGTTATTATAAGAGGGACAATTAATTTCATGAGATAATTTGATATGTGAGATCATGATTTTATCATGGTTTTTGACAATTTTGAGAATAACTATTGTATATTAGTTGTTGTTTGATTTCAATTTGCAAATATTTAAGAGTCCCAAAAAATTCCAAGCTTGTCTAACTGGCATGCAACCTACAAGCTATATGTTAGCACCAGACTTGAAAATGAGACTTCATCCAAGCAAGGCTCATAGTGGGTGGTATTGTCACAGGGGAAAATAAAGATTGACTATTAATTATCGAATTAACACTATAAGAAAATGTGGGTTCAAGATTATTTGTTTAAACTTAAATGAAAAATAATTAGTTTTGTTAGGCTTAAGAAAAAAATAAAGATGAAATGTTTTTGGTAATAAACATCCGAATGATTTATGTTTTTTTTGGTAAGTTGAATTATTTATGTTTTACTATTGAGTTGGATTTCAAATCTATAATGTTTCTTATAATGTAAATTCAATAGTTAGTATTCTATGTTTTCACTTGTGCAGCAATTCAATGGTGTTGGTTCTCATAATGTTTGATGATAACAAACTTTGATTTATTAGAATTAAGTGATAATTAAACCTATTGAAAAACAGAAAGTGAAATTTATGGTGAACTTGTAATAGCCCTATATGGGCATCTAGTCGGGCCCACACAGGTAGCCACACAGGCCCTAGGCAGGAATTGTCCCCTTCTCTGCACCGCACATGCGCTTGGGGATTTATTTCACCTCCTTAAGGGATCGAACACGCTACCTGAGGATAAGTAGTGCACCATGACCCACTTGCTCAGATAGCGCACTACTTATCCTCAAGTAGTGTGTTCAATCCCTTGGGGAGGCAAAACAAATCCCTAAGCACCTGTGCAGTGTGGAGGAGGGGACAATTCCTGCTAGGGGCCTGTATGGGCCACCTGTGTGGACCCTACCGGCTACTTGTATGGGGTCGTTACAGAACTACTCAAGCTTGATATTGTTACTCAAGTGATAGTCAACATAGAACTCAAAGTCACTAAAGAGAATTACTACAGTAATGGCTTGAACTCCTCCCAGAAATTTCCAAGGCATTTGATGGTGATCAAGTTTTATGAAAAATTCCCTAAGATAAAATCACTCAAGTAAATGGGTAAGCACTCGAGTGATGGCATCACTTGTAGGTGACTTTCAGAAGAATTGAGGGCTAATGAACTATCATAACAGAATCACTTGAGTGATTGGTAAGCACTCAATTGATATTCTAGATAAATTAGAAGTCATGATCTCAGGACATAGATCACTCAAGTGAAGAAATATATCACTCGAGTGAAATTAAGAATCAGTCGAGTGATGGCATACTTCTGAGAGTCACTCGCAAATAACCTTAAGCCATATGTGATTAAAAGTCAGATCACTTGAATGATGACAATTTCCTGAGAGTCACTTGATGAATAACTTGGAGTGATGTGATCTTTTATGAACATTGCTCGAGTGATCCGTGATTACTTGCAAGAATTTTGCAAGTGACCTGGAAGTATTAATGAAGTCTAAAGGAGATCACTCGAGTGATTTATTTGAGCACTCCAGTGATATCATCTCTCAACAAGGCACTCGGTAGTGATCTATCAAAGATTTCAATATGTCATAAGATCACTCGAGTGATGTTTATAAGCACTCTAGTGATACTAAGTTTTCAAAATCATCACTATCAAGTCCATTGAGATAATTAACATCATAATAACACCAAGAACACTTGAGTGTTTGGAAATCACTTGAAGTTATTAGTAGTCTCACTTGAGTGAAGTTATCAGAAACCACTAATCATCATCTCAGAAATCTTAGTACACATACTTCATATCTTGATTTACTTCCTGAACTTTTATACTATTCTTGAATTGTACTAATATCATGTTTGAGTAAGTTTTAAGTGCTTTAACATCGGGTATCGGGTTAACTTCAAAAACTCAAAATGCAAAATTCTGACCTGTGGTGCTAATGGCTACAATTACTCTCTAACGGATAAATTGAAGGAAGGGGAAGTGAGTGCCCTGTTTAGGAACTTACTTGTACTGTGGTGCCAAGAACCCATCGAGTTTTGGAAGTTTAGAGGAAATCTTAGAGGCTCTCTGAGGACTAGACGTAGGTCAAGAGGTTAAAACCGAACTAGTATAAACTCTAGTATACACTTCGGTGATATCTTCTCAACTCTTAACTTTTAATTAAGTATTCTTAATTGTGATAATTTAAAATTGTTTTGTCACCTAATTCATCCCCTCTCTTGGGTGAAACCGTTAACACTAACAAATGGGTATGGTTATGTATTTTGAAATTTTTCATATTGAAGTATATGTAATTTAAAAATTTGTATATAATTTTTCTTTTGTCTATACTAATTTTACATTAAAATTTTCATATGACTATATTTTATATTGCCTCTATCTTGGAAGATCATCATGCTCTACTATAGAAATCGTGATACATAATGGTTATTAACTATCATACATCACTGAATCGTCATATATGTGGCACTATATTTTCTCTATAAAAGTAAATTACAATTCCAAACTATTATTTATTCTAAACCTTTTGTAATGATTATAAGATAACACTCGTTATATATTACAGCTTGGTGAGGCCATTATATACGCATTGTTGTGATAATAATTAACGGTCAAATGTAAACAACTGTAATAATATATGGTAATGCTTGCATAATAAATAATGGTTCCACTTTAACAACTATTATATGTCTATAACATATATAAAGGTTCTTTCAAAACAAATGTTATATATTGGCAATATTGCTAACAGATTTATTTAAACAACTATTATATATAGTTGACATAAATAATAGTTGCTAGGTAACAACCGTGATTTATTGAAGCTAAATTTATTTTTAAAAAATAGGGGGGATTTCTGCTTTCAAGATCCCCTTTGCATATACATTTATATAATGAATGACAATATATATTTATATTTTTATTCACATACAAAACAACACAACAAATCAAAATATATTTACAGTCATTCATGTACATGCGTCCGCTATTAAAACCAAAGCTTTGAAACAAACAAATTATCAATATCTAAAAATGTACAGTCATTTTGTGTATTTACTATCCATTTGATATTGCACAAATGCTACCAACTCTTCAACCACTTCTTCCATTTGTGAGTTGCTAAACATCGTGTATGGGGCATTAAAATACTCTACACAAAAGGAAACAATAGATGGAAGTTAGATATTGTAATATATAGCTGACCGAATGTATATATGAACGATTTGATCACATAATATACCTTATTTATAACAATTTTTTTAGGACTGTGAATGATTATGTCCTTCATGTACTGTACCACACAGTACCCACAATAATTGCTTATGTCTAGTTGCTTTGGACACTATAAATAAACGAGAAGAAAAAATTGTCAGTCAGTCATATATATAAACTATATGTGTGCTTCAATTTAATATTATAGTCTTTGGTGAATAATTTATATACATTTGGACTAAGACATTAGAAGGTGCATATGTAGTTACCATCTAATGAGGATGTTTTTGGGATACTCGAGACCATTTTGAACATAGTAATTGTACAACACTTTGATAAGATATAATAAAAAAATGATATATATATGTGTGTGTGTGTGTGTGTGTGTGTGTGTGTAGAAATATGCAAGATGAACTTAATTAAAAGAGATAATGAATGGATAACTTACTAGTTGAATATCTCCTGCATGTATGATCTCCTGTCTAAAACCTCACCCATAGAGTCATAGTACCAAATCTTTTTGCAAATTGGATTTAACATTATGAGCATTTAGTGCTTCCTAAGTACAATAATAGGTCACATCATCATGACAGTTACAAAATAAATAAAAACTAATTTTTTGCACAGTTAATGATGTTCCCACCCTTGAATATAAAGCACAAAGAAGTAAGTGTCCCTTCTGTTTGGCACCCTCCGTATGATTTTGCTTGACATCTTCCTTTATGCCTTCACCCTGGTGTTTGACAAAGTCAGGGTAGATGAACTGGATCTTATCTTGAAGGTTGCGGGGGAGGAAGTAAGTATGGTAGATGTGCCTGAAATGCCAAAACC